>JAEHOE010000107.1:0-462558 GCA_016858145.1 Edaphochlamys debaryana | reverse complement strand
TGGCACGAACCAGACCCCTGCCCCCTCCACAATTGAGTTGTCCCCCGAACCCCTGTGGCCTGCCCTTGACCTCAACTGCGCCTAATCCGAACACAGTATACATAGCTCTCACCACCATGTCGCAGGCTCAGGTCGGGCTCTGAGGGGCGAGCCTCCATCGCGGCCTTGCCTGTCACTGCGGTCCATTCGGCAGTGTCCACCTGGCGATGCACCGTCGAATTCACCCCAGGCGGAAGGACTTGTACGCCCAGCCGCAGGTAACGAATACAGCAGGTAGGGTGTATTAACTTGAAGCTCGCCGGCCACAGCCTTGCTGTGCTGATCAGCTAGTAAACGCCCACACTAGGGCCAGGCGCCCTCACGTGTGACGGGCGCGGAAGGGACCAATGCCTTCCGCATCTAGCCTGGCTGCCTGAAGCCTGCGCACTGTGGCGCTGCTGAAAGCCTTGACTGAGTACTTCTGAGTGTGAGGGGGCCAGGGAGGCTGGTATCTCATGGCGCTCAGGTGGCGGGATCAAAGGGAAGCGGGGGTGAAGTGGAAGGACGTGGGGATTTCCAATGGGCGGAAGTCGTGCACCAGCTGGCGGTTGACGGTTGGGCGGTTGGTGGTTGAAAGGTCAGGAACCAAGGTTTGTAGAAAACAGAACAGGACGCCTGGCACAGGCATTCCCATGATGATAGCGACCAGGGAAAGTGCCCGATTGCACCCAATAATCTCCTTCACTTAGGGCAGAAAGTCCCTACGGCCTCCCCACCCCCCACCGCCCTAGGGCCCAACTACTTGACAATGGCTATGTAACGCGCCCTGTCCCGCCCATCCGCGTGCTACCTAGCGCAAGCGCGAGCGGCCATGAGAATGTTTGCTCGCACCGTCCAGCGCCACGACATTATGGTAGAGGAAGATACGGTGTATCGAGCTGTGCAAAAGGGGGGCTCAGCAAGCGTGGGTACGGGGACCCTGGCTTTTGACCTCATCGGGCGGGCCTTCGCCCCAGCCCGCGCCAGCAGCTTGAGCTCTCGGTCAATACCTGAGCGCAGCAGAGAGTTCATCTTGACTCGCCCGGCAGGCTGGGCAGCGACCTCGCCGCCCAGCTGGGGTTGCATGCAAGTGCTGTTTGTGCCCCCCACCAACTCGAGGGCAGAGCGCACGCCTACAGCCTTTCCTGGAAGAGACCAGTGCCGCATCTCATGACATCTATAGCCTAGCTGCTTGATTCCGGGGGCCGTTGATTCGCGCGCCATCTCCAAGCTGCCGAGCGGGTTGCGCTTGTGGGACGCGGGCGCCCCCGGGGCATGGCTGGCTGTTGCTAGGCAGGGGTACGCCCTGGGGCTGAGCCACAGAATAACCCACATGCCGTGCTGGGGCAATGCGTCCTGAGTCGGATTACCGGGCCAGGTCGGGGCGGCATCAGCTGCAAGTGGATTCCCCGTGGTCCGCACAGGGTGGGGTGCAACGTAGGGACATAGTTGCCGGAGTGAAGGATTCAGACCATCGGTCCCCTGGCCCGCCCGGCTTCGAAGCCTGCAAAGCCCCTGTTGCCACAACACGAGACCCCTTGGCCACAGGGCATCGCGACCATCCTCGGGAGCTGACGGTGCTTGTTCGCGTCGTGCCAACATGGCGAGACCCCCGACATGCCGCGCCGGGTTTCACACTTTACCCTGCGTGGTCCGTCACCGCTCTGGCCGCGATGTATACAGTGCTGGTGATGGAGCAGTTCTGGAGGGGTCGCCTGTACGGCCGCGAAACGTTGCGTCGCGAGTATCGGACACGAGACATGCTGAATGTGACAGGGCCCGAGCCGCGACTACAGTCAACTACATCGGCGCTTAGCAGGGTATTCCTGCTTCTATTGTAATCGACGTGCACCGTGCGGGATGACAGTTCGGCCCCCGACACGGCCTGGCACGAACCAGACCCCTGCCCCCTCCACAATTGAGTTGTCCCCCCGAACCCCTGTGGCCTGCCCTTGACCTCAACTGCGCCTAATCCGAACACAGTATACATAGCTCTCACCCATGTCGCAGGCTCAGGTCGGGCTCTGAGGGGCGAGCCTCCATCGCGGCCTTGCCTGTCACTGCGGTCCATTCGGCAGTGTCCACCTGGCGATGCACCGTCGAATTCACCCCAGGCGGAAGGACTTGTACGCCCAGCCGCAGGTAACGAATACAGCAGGTAGGGTGTATTAACTTGAAGCTCGCCGGCCACAGCCTTGCTGTGCTGATCAGCTAGTAAACGCCCACACTAGGGCCAGGCGCCCTCACGTGTGACGGGCGCGGAAGGGACCAATGCCTTCCGCATCTAGCCTGGCTGCCTGAAGCCTGCGCACTGTGGCGCTGCTGAAAGCCTTGACTGAGTACTTCTGAGTGTGAGGGGGCCAGGGAGGCTGGTATCTCATGGCGCTCAGGTGGCGGGATCAAAGGGAAGCGGGGGTGAAGTGGAAGGACGTGGGGATTTCCAATGGGCGGAAGTCGTGCACCAGCTGGCGGTTGACGGTTGGGCGGTTGGTGGTTGAAAGGTCAGGAACCAAGGTTTGTAGAAAACAGAACAGGACGCCTGGCACAGGCATTCCCATGATGATAGCGACCAGGGAAAGTGCCCGATTGCACCCAATAATCTCCTTCACTTAGGGCAGAAAGTCCCTACGGCCTCCCCACCCCCCACCGCCCTAGGGCCCAACTACTTGACAATGGCTATGTAACGCGCCCTGTCCCGCCCATCCGCGTGCTACCTAGCGCAAGCGCGAGCGGCCATGAGAATGTTTGCTCGCACCGTCCAGCGCCACGACATTATGGTAGAGGAAGATACGGTGTATCGAGCTGTGCAAAAGGGGGGCTCAGCAAGCGTGGGTACGGGACCCTGGCTTTTGACCTCATCGGGCGGGCCTTCGCCCCAGCCCGCGCCAGCAGCTTGAGCTCTCGGTCAATACCTGAGCGCAGCAGAGAGTTCATCTTGACTCGCCCGGCAGGCTGGGCAGCGACCTCGCCGCCCAGCTGGGGTTGCATGCAAGTGCTGTTTGTGCCCCCCACCAACTCGAGGGCAGAGCGCACGCCTACAGCCTTTCCTGGAAGAGACCAGTGCCGCATCTCATGACATCTATAGCCTAGCTGCTTGATTCCGGGGGCCGTTGATTCGCGCGCCATCTCCAAGCTGCCGAGCGGGTTGCGCTTGTGGGACGCGGGCGCCCCCGGGGCATGGCTGGCTGTTGCTAGGCAGGGGTACGCCCTGGGGCTGAGCCACAGAATAACCCACATGCCGTGCTGGGGCAATGCGTCCTGAGTCGGATTACCGGGCCAGGTCGGGGCGGCATCAGCTGCAAGTGGATTCCCCGTGGTCCGCACAGGGTGGGGTGCAACGTAGGGACATAGTTGCCGGAGTGAAGGATTCAGACCATCGGTCCCCTGGCCCGCCCGGCTTCGAAGCCTGCAAAGCCCCTGTTGCCACAACACGAGACCCCTTGGCCACAGGGCATCGCGACCATCCTCGGGAGCTGACGGTGCTTGTTCGCGTCGTGCCAACATGGCGAGACCCCCGACATGCCGCGCCGGGTTTCACACTTAACCCTGCGTGGTCCGTCACCGCTCTGGCCGCGATGTATACAGTGCTGGTGATGGAGCAGTTCTGGAGGGGTCGCCTGTACGGCCGCGAAACGTTGCGTCGCGAGTATCGGACACGAGACATGCTGAATGTGACAGGGCCCGAGCCGCGACTACAGTCAACTACATCGGCGCTTAGCAGGGTATTCCTGCTTCTATTGTAATCGACGTGCACCGTGCGGGATGACAGTTCGGCCCCCGACACGGCCTGGCACGAACCAGACCCCTGCCCCCTCCACAATTGAGTTGTCCCCCCGAACCCCTGTGGCCTGCCCTTGACCTCAACTGCGCCTAATCCGAACACAGTATACATAGCTCTCACCCATGTCGCAGGCTCAGGTCGGGCTCTGAGGGGCGAGCCTCCATCGCGGCCTTGCCTGTCACTGCGGTCCATTCGGCAGTGTCCACCTGGCGATGCACCGTCGAATTCACCCCAGGCGGAAGGACTTGTACGCCCAGCCGCAGGTAACGAATACAGCAGGTAGGGTGTATTAACTTGAAGCTCGCCGGCCACAGCCTTGCTGTGCTGATCAGCTAGTAAACGCCCACACTAGGGCCAGGCGCCCTCACGTGTGACGGGCGCGGAAGGGACCAATGCCTTCCGCATCTAGCCTGGCTGCCTGAAGCCTGCGCACTGTGGCGCTGCTGAAAGCCTTGACTGAGTACTTCTGAGTGTGAGGGGGCCAGGGAGGCTGGTATCTCATGGCGCTCAGGTGGCGGGATCAAAGGGAAGCGGGGGTGAAGTGGAAGGACGTGGGGATTTCCAATGGGCGGAAGTCGTGCACCAGCTGGCGGTTGACGGTTGGGCGGTTGGTGGTTGAAAGGTCAGGAACCAAGGTTTGTAGAAAACAGAACAGGACGCCTGGCACAGGCATTCCCATGATGATAGCGACCAGGGAAAGTGCCCGATTGCACCCAATAATCTCCTTCACTTAGGGCAGAAAGTCCCTACGGCCTCCCCACCCCCCACCGCCCTAGGGCCCAACTACTTGACAATGGCTATGTAACGCGCCCTGTCCCGCCCATCCGCGTGCTACCTAGCGCAAGCGCGAGCGGCCATGAGAATGTTTGCTCGCACCGTCCAGCGCCACGACATTATGGTAGAGGAAGATACGGTGTATCGAGCTGTGCAAAAGGGGGGCTCAGCAAGCGTGGGTACGGGGACCCTGGCTTTTGACCTCATCGGGCGGGCCTTCGCCCCAGCCCGCGCCAGCAGCTTGAGCTCTCGGTCAATACCTGAGCGCAGCAGAGAGTTCATCTTGACTCGCCCGGCAGGCTGGGCAGCGACCTCGCCGCCCAGCTGGGGTTGCATGCAAGTGCTGTTTGTGCCCCCCACCAACTCGAGGGCAGAGCGCACGCCTACAGCCTTTCCTGGAAGAGACCAGTGCCGCATCTCATGACATCTATAGCCTAGCTGCTTGATTCCGGGGGCCGTTGATTCGCGCGCCATCTCCAAGCTGCCGAGCGGGTTGCGCTTGTGGGACGCGGGCGCCCCCGGGGCATGGCTGGCTGTTGCTAGGCAGGGGTACGCCCTGGGGCTGAGCCACAGAATAACCCACATGCCGTGCTGGGGCAATGCGTCCTGAGTCGGATTACCGGGCCAGGTCGGGGCGGCATCAGCTGCAAGTGGATTCCCCGTGGTCCGCACAGGGTGGGGTGCAACGTAGGGACATAGTTGCCGGAGTGAAGGATTCAGACCATCGGTCCCCTGGCCCGCCCGGCTTCGAAGCCTGCAAAGCCCCTGTTGCCACAACACGAGACCCCTTGGCCACAGGGCATCGCGACCATCCTCGGGAGCTGACGGTGCTTGTTCGCGTCGTGCCAACATGGCGAGACCCCCGACATGCCGCGCCGGGTTTCACACTTTACCCTGCGTGGTCCGTCACCGCTCTGGCCGCGATGTATACAGTGCTGGTGATGGAGCAGTTCTGGAGGGGTCGCCTGTACGGCCGCGAAACGTTGCGTCGCGAGTATCGGACACGAGACATGCTGAATGTGACAGGGCCCGAGCCGCGACTACAGTCAACTACATCGGCGCTTAGCAGGGTATTCCTGCTTCTATTGTAATCGACGTGCACCGTGCGGGATGACAGTTCGGCCCCCGACACGGCCTGGCACGAACCAGACCCCTGCCCCCTCCACAATTGAGTTGTCCCCCCGAACCCCTGTGGCCTGCCCTTGACCTCAACTGCGCCTAATCCGAACACAGTATACATAGCTCTCACCCATGTCGCAGGCTCAGGTCGGGCTCTGAGGGGCGAGCCTCCATCGCGGCCTTGCCTGTCACTGCGGTCCATTCGGCAGTGTCCACCTGGCGATGCACCGTCGAATTCACCCCAGGCGGAAGGACTTGTACGCCCAGCCGCAGGTAACGAATACAGCAGGTAGGGTGTATTAACTTGAAGCTCGCCGGCCACAGCCTTGCTGTGCTGATCAGCTAGTAAACGCCCACACTAGGGCCAGGCGCCCTCACGTGTGACGGGCGCGGAAGGGACCAATGCCTTCCGCATCTAGCCTGGCTGCCTGAAGCCTGCGCACTGTGGCGCTGCTGAAAGCCTTGACTGAGTACTTCTGAGTGTGAGGGGGCCAGGGAGGCTGGTATCTCATGGCGCTCAGGTGGCGGGATCAAAGGGAAGCGGGGGTGAAGTGGAAGGACGTGGGGATTTCCAATGGGCGGAAGTCGTGCACCAGCTGGCGGTTGACGGTTGGGCGGTTGGTGGTTGAAAGGTCAGGAACCAAGGTTTGTAGAAAACAGAACAGGACGCCTGGCACAGGCATTCCCATGATGATAGCGACCAGGGAAAGTGCCCGATTGCACCCAATAATCTCCTTCACTTAGGGCAGAAAGTCCCTACGGCCTCCCCACCCCCCACCGCCCTAGGGCCCAACTACTTGACAATGGCTATGTAACGCGCCCTGTCCCGCCCATCCGCGTGCTACCTAGCGCAAGCGCGAGCGGCCATGAGAATGTTTGCTCGCACCGTCCAGCGCCACGACATTATGGTAGAGGAAGATACGGTGTATCGAGCTGTGCAAAAGGGGGGCTCAGCAAGCGTGGGTACGGGACCCTGGCTTTTGACCTCATCGGGCGGGCCTTCGCCCCAGCCCGCGCCAGCAGCTTGAGCTCTCGGTCAATACCTGAGCGCAGCAGAGAGTTCATCTTGACTCGCCCGGCAGGCTGGGCAGCGACCTCGCCGCCCAGCTGGGGTTGCATGCAAGTGCTGTTTGTGCCCCCCACCAACTCGAGGGCAGAGCGCACGCCTACAGCCTTTCCTGGAAGAGACCAGTGCCGCATCTCATGACATCTATAGCCTAGCTGCTTGATTCCGGGGGCCGTTGATTCGCGCGCCATCTCCAAGCTGCCGAGCGGGTTGCGCTTGTGGGACGCGGGCGCCCCCGGGGCATGGCTGGCTGTTGCTAGGCAGGGGTACGCCCTGGGGCTGAGCCACAGAATAACCCACATGCCGTGCTGGGGCAATGCGTCCTGAGTCGGATTACCGGGCCAGGTCGGGGCGGCATCAGCTGCAAGTGGATTCCCCGTGGTCCGCACAGGGTGGGGTGCAACGTAGGGACATAGTTGCCGGAGTGAAGGATTCAGACCATCGGTCCCCTGGCCCGCCCGGCTTCGAAGCCTGCAAAGCCCCTGTTGCCACAACACGAGACCCCTTGGCCACAGGGCATCGCGACCATCCTCGGGAGCTGACGGTGCTTGTTCGCGTCGTGCCAACATGGCGAGACCCCCGACATGCCGCGCCGGGTTTCACACTTTACCCTGCGTGGTCCGTCACCGCTCTGGCCGCGATGTATACAGTGCTGGTGATGGAGCAGTTCTGGAGGGGTCGCCTGTACGGCCGCGAAACGTTGCGTCGCGAGTATCGGACACGAGACATGCTGAATGTGACAGGGCCCGAGCCGCGACTACAGTCAACTACATCGGCGCTTAGCAGGGTATTCCTGCTTCTATTGTAATCGACGTGCACCGTGCGGGATGACAGTTCGGCCCCCGACACGGCCTGGCACGAACCAGACCCCTGCCCCCTCCACAATTGAGTTGTCCCCCCGAACCCCTGTGGCCTGCCCTTGACCTCAACTGCGCCTAATCCGAACACAGTATACATAGCTCTCACCCATGTCGCAGGCTCAGGTCGGGCTCTGAGGGGCGAGCCTCCATCGCGGCCTTGCCTGTCACTGCGGTCCATTCGGCAGTGTCCACCTGGCGATGCACCGTCGAATTCACCCCAGGCGGAAGGACTTGTACGCCCAGCCGCAGGTAACGAATACAGCAGGTAGGGTGTATTAACTTGAAGCTCGCCGGCCACAGCCTTGCTGTGCTGATCAGCTAGTAAACGCCCACACTAGGGCCAGGCGCCCTCACGTGTGACGGGCGCGGAAGGGACCAATGCCTTCCGCATCTAGCCTGGCTGCCTGAAGCCTGCGCACTGTGGCGCTGCTGAAAGCCTTGACTGAGTACTTCTGAGTGTGAGGGGGCCAGGGAGGCTGGTATCTCATGGCGCTCAGGTGGCGGGATCAAAGGGAAGCGGGGGTGAAGTGGAAGGACGTGGGGATTTCCAATGGGCGGAAGTCGTGCACCAGCTGGCGGTTGACGGTTGGGCGGTTGGTGGTTGAAAGGTCAGGAACCAAGGTTTGTAGAAAACAGAACAGGACGCCTGGCACAGGCATTCCCATGATGATAGCGACCAGGGAAAGTGCCCGATTGCACCCAATAATCTCCTTCACTTAGGGCAGAAAGTCCCTACGGCCTCCCCACCCCCCACCGCCCTAGGGCCCAACTACTTGACAATGGCTATGTAACGCGCCCTGTCCCGCCCATCCGCGTGCTACCTAGCGCAAGCGCGAGCGGCCATGAGAATGTTTGCTCGCACCGTCCAGCGCCACGACATTATGGTAGAGGAAGATACGGTGTATCGAGCTGTGCAAAAGGGGGGCTCAGCAAGCGTGGGTACGGGACCCTGGCTTTTGACCTCATCGGGCGGGCCTTCGCCCCAGCCCGCGCCAGCAGCTTGAGCTCTCGGTCAATACCTGAGCGCAGCAGAGAGTTCATCTTGACTCGCCCGGCAGGCTGGGCAGCGACCTCGCCGCCCAGCTGGGGTTGCATGCAAGTGCTGTTTGTGCCCCCCACCAACTCGAGGGCAGAGCGCACGCCTACAGCCTTTCCTGGAAGAGACCAGTGCCGCATCTCATGACATCTATAGCCTAGCTGCTTGATTCCGGGGGCCGTTGATTCGCGCGCCATCTCCAAGCTGCCGAGCGGGTTGCGCTTGTGGGACGCGGGCGCCCCCGGGGCATGGCTGGCTGTTGCTAGGCAGGGGTACGCCCTGGGGCTGAGCCACAGAATAACCCACATGCCGTGCTGGGGCAATGCGTCCTGAGTCGGATTACCGGGCCAGGTCGGGGCGGCATCAGCTGCAAGTGGATTCCCCGTGGTCCGCACAGGGTGGGGTGCAACGTAGGGACATAGTTGCCGGAGTGAAGGATTCAGACCATCGGTCCCCTGGCCCGCCCGGCTTCGAAGCCTGCAAAGCCCCTGTTGCCACAACACGAGACCCCTTGGCCACAGGGCATCGCGACCATCCTCGGGAGCTGACGGTGCTTGTTCGCGTCGTGCCAACATGGCGAGACCCCCGACATGCCGCGCCGGGTTTCACACTTTACCCTGCGTGGTCCGTCACCGCTCTGGCCGCGATGTATACAGTGCTGGTGATGGAGCAGTTCTGGAGGGGTCGCCTGTACGGCCGCGAAACGTTGCGTCGCGAGTATCGGACACGAGACATGCTGAATGTGACAGGGCCCGAGCCGCGACTACAGTCAACTACATCGGCGCTTAGCAGGGTATTCCTGCTTCTATTGTAATCGACGTGCACCGTGCGGGATGACAGTTCGGCCCCCGACACGGCCTGGCACGAACCAGACCCCTGCCCCCTCCACAATTGAGTTGTCCCCCCGAACCCCTGTGGCCTGCCCTTGACCTCAACTGCGCCTAATCCGAACACAGTATACATAGCTCTCACCCATGTCGCAGGCTCAGGTCGGGCTCTGAGGGGCGAGCCTCCATCGCGGCCTTGCCTGTCACTGCGGTCCATTCGGCAGTGTCCACCTGGCGATGCACCGTCGAATTCACCCCAGGCGGAAGGACTTGTACGCCCAGCCGCAGGTAACGAATACAGCAGGTAGGGTGTATTAACTTGAAGCTCGCCGGCCACAGCCTTGCTGTGCTGATCAGCTAGTAAACGCCCACACTAGGGCCAGGCGCCCTCACGTGTGACGGGCGCGGAAGGGACCAATGCCTTCCGCATCTAGCCTGGCTGCCTGAAGCCTGCGCACTGTGGCGCTGCTGAAAGCCTTGACTGAGTACTTCTGAGTGTGAGGGGGCCAGGGAGGCTGGTATCTCATGGCGCTCAGGTGGCGGGATCAAAGGGAAGCGGGGGTGAAGTGGAAGGACGTGGGGATTTCCAATGGGCGGAAGTCGTGCACCAGCTGGCGGTTGACGGTTGGGCGGTTGGTGGTTGAAAGGTCAGGAACCAAGGTTTGTAGAAAACAGAACAGGACGCCTGGCACAGGCATTCCCATGATGATAGCGACCAGGGAAAGTGCCCGATTGCACCCAATAATCTCCTTCACTTAGGGCAGAAAGTCCCTACGGCCTCCCCACCCCCCACCGCCCTAGGGCCCAACTACTTGACAATGGCTATGTAACGCGCCCTGTCCCGCCCATCCGCGTGCTACCTAGCGCAAGCGCGAGCGGCCATGAGAATGTTTGCTCGCACCGTCCAGCGCCACGACATTATGGTAGAGGAAGATACGGTGTATCGAGCTGTGCAAAAGGGGGGCTCAGCAAGCGTGGGTACGGGACCCTGGCTTTTGACCTCATCGGGCGGGCCTTCGCCCCAGCCCGCGCCAGCAGCTTGAGCTCTCGGTCAATACCTGAGCGCAGCAGAGAGTTCATCTTGACTCGCCCGGCAGGCTGGGCAGCGACCTCGCCGCCCAGCTGGGGTTGCATGCAAGTGCTGTTTGTGCCCCCCACCAACTCGAGGGCAGAGCGCACGCCTACAGCCTTTCCTGGAAGAGACCAGTGCCGCATCTCATGACATCTATAGCCTAGCTGCTTGATTCCGGGGGCCGTTGATTCGCGCGCCATCTCCAAGCTGCCGAGCGGGTTGCGCTTGTGGGACGCGGGCGCCCCCGGGGCATGGCTGGCTGTTGCTAGGCAGGGGTACGCCCTGGGGCTGAGCCACAGAATAACCCACATGCCGTGCTGGGGCAATGCGTCCTGAGTCGGATTACCGGGCCAGGTCGGGGCGGCATCAGCTGCAAGTGGATTCCCCGTGGTCCGCACAGGGTGGGGTGCAACGTAGGGACATAGTTGCCGGAGTGAAGGATTCAGACCATCGGTCCCCTGGCCCGCCCGGCTTCGAAGCCTGCAAAGCCCCTGTTGCCACAACACGAGACCCCTTGGCCACAGGGCATCGCGACCATCCTCGGGAGCTGACGGTGCTTGTTCGCGTCGTGCCAACATGGCGAGACCCCCGACATGCCGCGCCGGGTTTCACACTTTACCCTGCGTGGTCCGTCACCGCTCTGGCCGCGATGTATACAGTGCTGGTGATGGAGCAGTTCTGGAGGGGTCGCCTGTACGGCCGCGAAACGTTGCGTCGCGAGTATCGGACACGAGACATGCTGAATGTGACAGGGCCCGAGCCGCGACTACAGTCAACTACATCGGCGCTTAGCAGGGTATTCCTGCTTCTATTGTAATCGACGTGCACCGTGCGGGATGACAGTTCGGCCCCCGACACGGCCTGGCACGAACCAGACCCCTGCCCCCTCCACAATTGAGTTGTCCCCCCGAACCCCTGTGGCCTGCCCTTGACCTCAACTGCGCCTAATCCGAACACAGTATACATAGCTCTCACCCATGTCGCAGGCTCAGGTCGGGCTCTGAGGGGCGAGCCTCCATCGCGGCCTTGCCTGTCACTGCGGTCCATTCGGCAGTGTCCACCTGGCGATGCACCGTCGAATTCACCCCAGGCGGAAGGACTTGTACGCCCAGCCGCAGGTAACGAATACAGCAGGTAGGGTGTATTAACTTGAAGCTCGCCGGCCACAGCCTTGCTGTGCTGATCAGCTAGTAAACGCCCACACTAGGGCCAGGCGCCCTCACGTGTGACGGGCGCGGAAGGGACCAATGCCTTCCGCATCTAGCCTGGCTGCCTGAAGCCTGCGCACTGTGGCGCTGCTGAAAGCCTTGACTGAGTACTTCTGAGTGTGAGGGGGCCAGGGAGGCTGGTATCTCATGGCGCTCAGGTGGCGGGATCAAAGGGAAGCGGGGGTGAAGTGGAAGGACGTGGGGATTTCCAATGGGCGGAAGTCGTGCACCAGCTGGCGGTTGACGGTTGGGCGGTTGGTGGTTGAAAGGTCAGGAACCAAGGTTTGTAGAAAACAGAACAGGACGCCTGGCACAGGCATTCCCATGATGATAGCGACCAGGCAAAGTGCCCGATTGCACCCAATAATCTCCTTCACTTAGGGCAGAAAGTCCCTACGGCCTCCCCACCCCCCACCGCCCTAGGGCCCAACTACTTGACAATGGCTATGTAACGCGCCCTGTCCCGCCCATCCGCGTGCTACCTAGCGCAAGCGCGAGCGGCCATGAGAATGTTTGCTCGCACCGTCCAGCGCCACGACATTATGGTAGAGGAAGATACGGTGTATCGAGCTGTGCAAAAGGGGGGCTCAGCAAGCGTGGGTACGGGACCCTGGCTTTTGACCTCATCGGGCGGGCCTTCGCCCCAGCCCGCGCCAGCAGCTTGAGCTCTCGGTCAATACCTGAGCGCAGCAGAGAGTTCATCTTGACTCGCCCGGCAGGCTGGGCAGCGACCTCGCCGCCCAGCTGGGGTTGCATGCAAGTGCTGTTTGTGCCCCCCACCAACTCGAGGGCAGAGCGCACGCCTACAGCCTTTCCTGGAAGAGACCAGTACCGCATCTCATGACATCTATAGCCTAGCTGCTTGATTCCGGGGGCCGTTGATTCGCGCGCCATCTCCAAGCTGCCGAGCGGGTTGCGCTTGTGGGACGCGGGCGCCCCCGGGGCATGGCTGGCTGTTGCTAGGCAGGGGTACGCCCTGGGGCTGAGCCACAGAATAACCCACATGCCGTGCTGGGGCAATGCGTCCTGAGTCGGATTACCGGGCCAGGTCGGGGCGGCATCAGCTGCAAGTGGATTCCCCGTGGTCCGCACAGGGTGGGGTGCAACGTAGGGACATAGTTGCCGGAGTGAAGGATTCAGACCATCGGTCCCCTGGCCCGCCCGGCTTCGAAGCCCGCAAAGCCCCTGTTGCCACAACACGAGACCCCTTGGCCACAGGGCATCGCGACCATCCTCGGGAGCTGGCGGTGCTTGTTCGCGTCGTGCCAACATGGCGAGACCCCCGACATGCCGCGCCGGGTTTCACACTTTACCCTGCGTGGCCCGTCACCGCTCTGGCCGCGATGTATACAGTGCTGGTGATGGAGCAGTTCTGGAGGGGTCGCCTGTACGGCCGCGAAACGTTGCGTCGCGAGTATCGGACACGAGACATGCTGAATGTGACAGGGCCCGAGCCGCGACTACAGTCAACGACATCGGCGCTTAGCAGGGTATTCATGCTTCTATTGTAATCGACGTGCACCGTGCGGGACGACAGTTCGGCCTCCGACACGGCCTGGCACGAACCAGACCCCCGCCCCCTCCACAATTGAGTTGTCCCCCCGAACCCCTGTGGCCTGCCCTTGGCCTCAACTGCGCCTAATCCAAACACAGTATACATAGCTCTCACCCATGTCGCAGGCTCAGGTCGGGCTCTGAGGGGCGAGCCTCCATGGCGGCCTTGCCTGTCACTGCGGTCCATTCGGCAGTGTCCACCCGGCGATGCACCGTCGAATTCACCCCAGGCGGAAGGACTTGTACGCCCAGCCGCAGGTAACGAATACAGCAGGTAGAGTGTACTCACTTGAAGCTCGCCGGCCACAGCCCTGCTGTGCTGATCAACTAGTAAACGCCCACACTAGGGCCAGGCGCCCTCACGTGTGACGGGTGCGGAAGGGACCAATGCCTTCCGCATCTAGCCTGGCTGCCTGAAGCCTGCGCACTGTGGCGCTGCTGAAAGCCTTGACTGAGTACTTCTGAGTGTGAAGGGGCCAGGGAGGCTGGTATCTCATGGCGGTCAGGTGGCGGGATCAAAGGGAAGCGGGGGTGAAGTGGAAGGACGTGGGGATTTCCAATGGGCGGAAGTCGTGCACCAGCTGGCGGTTGACGGTTGGGCGGTTGGTGGTTGAAAGGTCAGGGACCCAGGTTTTTACAAAACAGAACAGGATGCCTGGCACAGGCTTTCCCATGATGATAGCGACCAGGCAAAGTGCCCGATTGCACCCAATAATCTCCTTCACTTAGGGCAGAAAGTCCCTACGGCCTCCCCACCCCCCACCGCCCTAGGGCCCAACTACTTGACAATGGCTATGTAACGCGCCCTGTCCCGCCCATCCGCGTGCTCCCTAGCGCAAGCGCGAGCGGCCATGAGAATGTTTGCTCGCACCGTCCAGCGCCACGACATTATGGTAGAGGAAGATACGGTGTATCGAGCTGTGCAAAAGGGGGGCTCAGCAAGCGTGGGTACGGGACCCTGGCTTTTGACCTCATCGGGCGGGCCTTCGCCCCAGCCCGCGCCAGCAGCTTGAGCTCTCGGTCAATACCTGAGCGCAGCAGAGAGTTCATCTTGACTCGCCCGGCAGGCTGGGCAGCGACCTCGCCGCCCAGCTGGGGTTGCATGCAAGTGCTGTTTGTGCCCCCCACCAACTCGAGGGCAGAGCGCACGCCTACAGCCTTTCCTGGAAGAGACCAGTACCGCATCTCATGACATCTATAGCCTAGCTGCTTGATTCCGGGGGCCGTTGATTCGCGCGCCATCTCCAAGCTGCCGAGCGGGTTGCGCTTGTGGGACGCGGGCGCCCCCGGGGCATGGCTGGCTGTTGCTAGGCAGGGGTACGCCCTGGGGCTGAGCCACAGAATAACCCACATGCCGTGCTGGGGCAATGCGTCCTGAGTCGGATTACCGGGCCAGGTCGGGGCGGCATCAGCTGCAAGTGGATTCCCCGTGGTCCGCTTAGGGTGGGGTGCAACGTAGGGACATAGTTGCCGGAGTGAAGGATTCAGACCATCGGTCCCCTGGCCCGCCCGGCTTCGAAGCCCGCAAAGCCCCTGTTGCCACAACACGAGACCCCTTGGCCACAGGGCATCGCGACCATCCTCGGGAGCTGGCGGTGCTTGTTCGCGTCGTGCCAACATGGCGAGACCCCCGACATGCCGCGCCGGGTTTCACACTTTACCCTGCGTGGCCCGTCACCGCTCTGGCCGCGATGTATACAGTGCTGGTGATGGAGCAGTTCTGGAGGGGTCGCCTGTACGGCCGCGAAACGTTGCGTCGCGAGTATCGGACACGAGACATGCTGAATGTGACAGGGCCCGAGCCGCGACTACAGTCAACGACATCGGCGCTTAGCAGGGTATTCATGCTTCTATTGTAATCGACGTGCACCGTGCGGGACGACAGTTCGGCCTCCGACACGGCCTGGCACGAACCAGACCCCCGCCCCCTCCACAATTGAGTTGTCCCCCCGAACCCCTGTGGCCTGCCCTTGGCCTCAACTGCGCCTAATCCAAACACAGTATACATAGCTCTCACCCATGTCGCAGGCTCAGGTCGGGCTCTGAGGGGCGAGCCTCCATGGCGGCCTTGCCTGTCACTGCGGTCCATTCGGCAGTGTCCACCCGGCGATGCACCGTCGAATTCACCCCAGGCGGAAGGACTTGTACGCCCAGCCGCAGGTAACGAATACAGCAGGTAGAGTGTACTCACTTGAAGCTCGCCGGCCACAGCCCTGCTGTGCTGATCAACTAGTAAACGCCCACACTAGGGCCAGGCGCCCTCACGTGTGACGGGTGCGGAAGGGACCAATGCCTTCCGCATCTAGCCTGGCTGCCTGAAGCCTGCGCACTGTGGCGCTGCTGAAAGCCTTGACTGAGTACTTCTGAGTGTGAAGGGGCCAGGGAGGCTGGTATCTCATGGCGGTCAGGTGGCGGGATCAAAGGGAAGCGGGGGTGAAGTGGAAGGACGTGGGGATTTCCAATGGGCGGAAGTCGTGCACCAGCTGGCGGTTGACGGTTGGGCGGTTGGTGGTTGAAAGGTCAGGGACCCAGGTTTTTACAAAACAGAACAGGATGCCTGGCACAGGCTTTCCCATGATGATAGCGACCAGGCAAAGTGCCCGATTGCACCCAATAATCTCCTTCACTTAGGGCAGAAAGTCCCTACGGCCTCCCCACCCCCCACCGCCCTAGGGCCCAACTACTTGACAATGGCTATGTAACGCGCCCTGTCCCGCCCATCCGCGTGCTCCCTAGCGCAAGCGCGAGCGGCCATGAGAATGTTTGCTCGCACCGTCCAGCGCCACGACATTATGGTAGAGGAAGATACGGTGTATCGAGCTGTGCAAAAGGGGGGCTCAGCAAGCGTGGGTACGGGACCCTGGCTTTTGACCTCATCGGGCGGGCCTTCGCCCCAGCCCGCGCCAGCAGCTTGAGCTCTCGGTCAATACCTGAGCGCAGCAGAGAGTTCATCTTGACTCGCCCGGCAGGCTGGGCAGCGACCTCGCCGCCCAGCTGGGGTTGCATGCAAGTGCTGTTTGTGCCCCCCACCAACTCGAGGGCAGAGCGCACGCCTACAGCCTTTCCTGGAAGAGACCAGTACCGCATCTCATGACATCTATAGCCTAGCTGCTTGATTCCGGGGGCCGTTGATTCGCGCGCCATCTCCAGCAAGCTGCCGAGCGGGTTGCGCTTGTGGGACGCGGGCGCCCCCGGGGCATGGCTGGCTGTTGCTAGGCAGGGGTACGCCCTGGGGCTGAGCCACAGAATAACCCACATGCCGTGCTGGGGCATGCGTCCTGAGTCGGATTACCGGGCCAGGTCGGGGCGGCATCAGCTGCAAGTGGATTCCCCGTGGTCCGCTTAGGGTGGGGTGCAACGTAGGGACATAGTTGCCGGAGTGAAGGATTCAGACCATCGGTCCCCTGGCCCGCCCGGCTTCGAAGCCCGCAAAGCCCCTGTTGCCACAACACGAGACCCCTTGGCCACAGGGCATCGCGACCATCCTCGGGAGCTGGCGGTGCTTGTTCGCGTCGTGCCAACATGGCGAGACCCCCGACATGCCGCGCCGGGTTTCACACTTTACCCTGCGTGGCCCGTCACCGCTCTGGCCGCGATGTATACAGTGCTGGTGATGGAGCAGTTCTGGAGGGGTCGCCTGTACGGCCGCGAAACGTTGCGTCGCGAGTATCGGACACGAGACATGCTGAATGTGACAGGGCCCGAGCCGCGACTACAGTCAACGACATCGGCGCTTAGCAGGGTATTCATGCTTCTATTGTAATCGACGTGCACCGTGCGGGACGACAGTTCGGCCTCCGACACGGCCTGGCACGAACCAGACCCCCGCCCCCTCCACAATTGAGTTGTCCCCCCGAACCCCTGTGGCCTGCCCTTGGCCTCAACTGCGCCTAATCCAAACACAGTATACATAGCTCTCACCCATGTCGCAGGCTCAGGTCGGGCTCTGAGGGGCGAGCCTCCATGGCGGCCTTGCCTGTCACTGCGGTCCATTCGGCAGTGTCCACCCGGCGATGCACCGTCGAATTCACCCCAGGCGGAAGGACTTGTACGCCCAGCCGCAGGTAACGAATACAGCAGGTAGAGTGTACTCACTTGAAGCTCGCCGGCCACAGCCCTGCTGTGCTGATCAACTAGTAAACGCCCACACTAGGGCCAGGCGCCCTCACGTGTGACGGGTGCGGAAGGGACCAATGCCTTCCGCATCTAGCCTGGCTGCCTGAAGCCTGCGCACTGTGGCGCTGCTGAAAGCCTTGACTGAGTACTTCTGAGTGTGAAGGGGCCAGGGAGGCTGGTATCTCATGGCGGTCAGGTGGCGGGATCAAAGGGAAGCGGGGGTGAAGTGGAAGGACGTGGGGATTTCCAATGGGCGGAAGTCGTGCACCAGCTGGCGGTTGACGGTTGGGCGGTTGGTGGTTGAAAGGTCAGGGACCCAGGTTTTTACAAAACAGAACAGGATGCCTGGCACAGGCTTTCCCATGATGATAGCGACCAGGCAAAGTGCCCGATTGCACCCAATAATCTCCTTCACTTAGGGCAGAAAGTCCCTACGGCCTCCCCACCCCCCACCGCCCTAGGGCCCAACTACTTGACAATGGCTATGTAACGCGCCCTGTCCCGCCCATCCGCGTGCTCCCTAGCGCAAGCGCGAGCGGCCATGAGAATGTTTGCTCGCACCGTCCAGCGCCACGACATTATGGTAGAGGAAGATACGGTGTATCGAGCTGTGCAAAAGGGGGGCTCAGCAAGCGTGGGTACGGGACCCTGGCTTTTGACCTCATCGGGCGGGCCTTCGCCCCAGCCCGCGCCAGCAGCTTGAGCTCTCGGTCAATACCTGAGCGCAGCAGAGAGTTCATCTTGACTCGCCCGGCAGGCTGGGCAGCGACCTCGCCGCCCAGCTGGGGTTGCATGCAAGTGCTGTTTGTGCCCCCCACCAACTCGAGGGCAGAGCGCACGCCTACAGCCTTTCCTGGAAGAGACCAGTACCGCATCTCATGACATCTATAGCCTAGCTGCTTGATTCCGGGGGCCGTTGATTCGCGCGCCATCTCCAAGCAAGCTGCCGAGCGGGTTGCGCTTGTGGGACGCGGGCGCCCCCGGGGCATGGCTGGCTGTTGCTAGGCAGGGGTACGCCCTGGGGCTGAGCCACAGAATAACCCACATGCCGTGCTGGGGCATGCGTCCTGAGTCGGATTACCGGGCCAGGTCGGGGCGGCATCAGCTGCAAGTGGATTCCCCGTGGTCCGCTTAGGGTGGGGTGCAACGTAGGGACATAGTTGCCGGAGTGAAGGATTCAGACCATCGGTCCCCTGGCCCGCCCGGCTTCGAAGCCCGCAAAGCCCCTGTTGCCACAACACGAGACCCCTTGGCCACAGGGCATCGCGACCATCCTCGGGAGCTGGCGGTGCTTGTTCGCGTCGTGCCAACATGGCGAGACCCCCGACATGCCGCGCCGGGTTTCACACTTTACCCTGCGTGGCCCGTCACCGCTCTGGCCGCGATGTATACAGTGCTGGTGATGGAGCAGTTCTGGAGGGGTCGCCTGTACGGCCGCGAAACGTTGCGTCGCGAGTATCGGACACGAGACATGCTGAATGTGACAGGGCCCGAGCCGCGACTACAGTCAACGACATCGGCGCTTAGCAGGGTATTCATGCTTCTATTGTAATCGACGTGCACCGTGCGGGACGACAGTTCGGCCTCCGACACGGCCTGGCACGAACCAGACCCCCGCCCCCTCCACAATTGAGTTGTCCCCCCGAACCCCTGTGGCCTGCCCTTGGCCTCAACTGCGCCTAATCCAAACACAGTATACATAGCTCTCACCCATGTCGCAGGCTCAGGTCGGGCTCTGAGGGGCGAGCCTCCATGGCGGCCTTGCCTGTCACTGCGGTCCATTCGGCAGTGTCCACCCGGCGATGCACCGTCGAATTCACCCCAGGCGGAAGGACTTGTACGCCCAGCCGCAGGTAACGAATACAGCAGGTAGAGTGTACTCACTTGAAGCTCGCCGGCCACAGCCCTGCTGTGCTGATCAACTAGTAAACGCCCACACTAGGGCCAGGCGCCCTCACGTGTGACGGGTGCGGAAGGGACCAATGCCTTCCGCATCTAGCCTGGCTGCCTGAAGCCTGCGCACTGTGGCGCTGCTGAAAGCCTTGACTGAGTACTTCTGAGTGTGAAGGGGCCAGGGAGGCTGGTATCTCATGGCGGTCAGGTGGCGGGATCAAAGGGAAGCGGGGGTGAAGTGGAAGGACGTGGGGATTTCCAATGGGCGGAAGTCGTGCACCAGCTGGCGGTTGACGGTTGGGCGGTTGGTGGTTGAAAGGTCAGGGACCCAGGTTTTTACAAAACAGAACAGGATGCCTGGCACAGGCTTTCCCATGATGATAGCGACCAGGCAAAGTGCCCGATTGCACCCAATAATCTCCTTCACTTAGGGCAGAAAGTCCCTACGGCCTCCCCACCCCCCACCGCCCTAGGGCCCAACTACTTGACAATGGCTATGTAACGCGCCCTGTCCCGCCCATCCGCGTGCTCCCTAGCGCAAGCGCGAGCGGCCATGAGAATGTTTGCTCGCACCGTCCAGCGCCACGACATTATGGTAGAGGAAGATACGGTGTATCGAGCTGTGCAAAAGGGGGGCTCAGCAAGCGTGGGTACGGGACCCTGGCTTTTGACCTCATCGGGCGGGCCTTCGCCCCAGCCCGCGCCAGCAGCTTGAGCTCTCGGTCAATACCTGAGCGCAGCAGAGAGTTCATCTTGACTCGCCCGGCAGGCTGGGCAGCGACCTCGCCGCCCAGCTGGGGTTGCATGCAAGTGCTGTTTGTGCCCCCCACCAACTCGAGGGCAGAGCGCACGCCTACAGCCTTTCCTGGAAGAGACCAGTACCGCATCTCATGACATCTATAGCCTAGCTGCTTGATTCCGGGGGCCGTTGATTCGCGCGCCATCTCCAAGCTGCCGAGCGGGTTGCGCTTGTGGGACGCGGGCGCCCCCGGGGCATGGCTGGCTGTTGCTAGGCAGGGGTACGCCCTGGGGCTGAGCCACAGAATAACCCACATGCCGTGCTGGGGCATGCGTCCTGAGTCGGATTACCGGGCCAGGTCGGGGCGGCATCAGCTGCAAGTGGATTCCCCGTGGTCCGCTTAGGGTGGGGTGCAACGTAGGGACATAGTTGCCGGAGTGAAGGATTCAGACCATCGGTCCCCTGGCCCGCCCGGCTTCGAAGCCCGCAAAGCCCCTGTTGCCACAACACGAGACCCCTTGGCCACAGGGCATCGCGACCATCCTCGGGAGCTGGCGGTGCTTGTTCGCGTCGTGCCAACATGGCGAGACCCCCGACATGCCGCGCCGGGTTTCACACTTTACCCTGCGTGGCCCGTCACCGCTCTGGCCGCGATGTATACAGTGCTGGTGATGGAGCAGTTCTGGAGGGGTCGCCTGTACGGCCGCGAAACGTTGCGTCGCGAGTATCGGACACGAGACATGCTGAATGTGACAGGGCCCGAGCCGCGACTACAGTCAACGACATCGGCGCTTAGCAGGGTATTCATGCTTCTATTGTAATCGACGTGCACCGTGCGGGACGACAGTTCGGCCTCCGACACGGCCTGGCACGAACCAGACCCCCGCCCCCTCCACAATTGAGTTGTCCCCCCGAACCCCTGTGGCCTGCCCTTGGCCTCAACTGCGCCTAATCCAAACACAGTATACATAGCTCTCACCCATGTCGCAGGCTCAGGTCGGGCTCTGAGGGGCGAGCCTCCATGGCGGCCTTGCCTGTCACTGCGGTCCATTCGGCAGTGTCCACCCGGCGATGCACCGTCGAATTCACCCCAGGCGGAAGGACTTGTACGCCCAGCCGCAGGTAACGAATACAGCAGGTAGAGTGTACTCACTTGAAGCTCGCCGGCCACAGCCCTGCTGTGCTGATCAACTAGTAAACGCCCACACTAGGGCCAGGCGCCCTCACGTGTGACGGGTGCGGAAGGGACCAATGCCTTCCGCATCTAGCCTGGCTGCCTGAAGCCTGCGCACTGTGGCGCTGCTGAAAGCCTTGACTGAGTACTTCTGAGTGTGAAGGGGCCAGGGAGGCTGGTATCTCATGGCGGTCAGGTGGCGGGATCAAAGGGAAGCGGGGGTGAAGTGGAAGGACGTGGGGATTTCCAATGGGCGGAAGTCGTGCACCAGCTGGCGGTTGACGGTTGGGCGGTTGGTGGTTGAAAGGTCAGGGACCCAGGTTTTTACAAAACAGAACAGGATGCCTGGCACAGGCTTTCCCATGATGATAGCGACCAGGCAAAGTGCCCGATTGCACCCAATAATCTCCTTCACTTAGGGCAGAAAGTCCCTACGGCCTCCCCACCCCCCACCGCCCTAGGGCCCAACTACTTGACAATGGCTATGTAACGCGCCCTGTCCCGCCCATCCGCGTGCTCCCTAGCGCAAGCGCGAGCGGCCATGAGAATGTTTGCTCGCACCGTCCAGCGCCACGACATTATGGTAGAGGAAGATACGGTGTATCGAGCTGTGCAAAAGGGGGGCTCAGCAAGCGTGGGTACGGGACCCTGGCTTTTGACCTCATCGGGCGGGCCTTCGCCCCAGCCCGCGCCAGCAGCTTGAGCTCTCGGTCAATACCTGAGCGCAGCAGAGAGTTCATCTTGACTCGCCCGGCAGGCTGGGCAGCGACCTCGCCGCCCAGCTGGGGTTGCATGCAAGTGCTGTTTGTGCCCCCCACCAACTCGAGGGCAGAGCGCACGCCTACAGCCTTTCCTGGAAGAGACCAGTACCGCATCTCATGACATCTATAGCCTAGCTGCTTGATTCCGGGGGCCGTTGATTCGCGCGCCATCTCCAAGCTGCCGAGCGGGTTGCGCTTGTGGGACGCGGGCGCCCCCGGGGCATGGCTGGCTGTTGCTAGGCAGGGGTACGCCCTGGGGCTGAGCCACAGAATAACCCACATGCCGTGCTGGGGCATGCGTCCTGAGTCGGATTACCGGGCCAGGTCGGGGCGGCATCAGCTGCAAGTGGATTCCCCGTGGTCCGCTTAGGGTGGGGTGCAACGTAGGGACATAGTTGCCGGAGTGAAGGATTCAGACCATCGGTCCCCTGGCCCGCCCGGCTTCGAAGCCCGCAAAGCCCCTGTTGCCACAACACGAGACCCCTTGGCCACAGGGCATCGCGACCATCCTCGGGAGCTGGCGGTGCTTGTTCGCGTCGTGCCAACATGGCGAGACCCCCGACATGCCGCGCCGGGTTTCACACTTTACCCTGCGTGGCCCGTCACCGCTCTGGCCGCGATGTATACAGTGCTGGTGATGGAGCAGTTCTGGAGGGGTCGCCTGTACGGCCGCGAAACGTTGCGTCGCGAGTATCGGACACGAGACATGCTGAATGTGACAGGGCCCGAGCCGCGACTACAGTCAACGACATCGGCGCTTAGCAGGGTATTCATGCTTCTATTGTAATCGACGTGCACCGTGCGGGACGACAGTTCGGCCTCCGACACGGCCTGGCACGAACCAGACCCCCGCCCCCTCCACAATTGAGTTGTCCCCCCGAACCCCTGTGGCCTGCCCTTGGCCTCAACTGCGCCTAATCCAAACACAGTATACATAGCTCTCACCCATGTCGCAGGCTCAGGTCGGGCTCTGAGGGGCGAGCCTCCATGGCGGCCTTGCCTGTCACTGCGGTCCATTCGGCAGTGTCCACCCGGCGATGCACCGTCGAATTCACCCCAGGCGGAAGGACTTGTACGCCCAGCCGCAGGTAACGAATACAGCAGGTAGAGTGTACTCACTTGAAGCTCGCCGGCCACAGCCCTGCTGTGCTGATCAACTAGTAAACGCCCACACTAGGGCCAGGCGCCCTCACGTGTGACGGGTGCGGAAGGGACCAATGCCTTCCGCATCTAGCCTGGCTGCCTGAAGCCTGCGCACTGTGGCGCTGCTGAAAGCCTTGACTGAGTACTTCTGAGTGTGAAGGGGCCAGGGAGGCTGGTATCTCATGGCGGTCAGGTGGCGGGATCAAAGGGAAGCGGGGGTGAAGTGGAAGGACGTGGGGATTTCCAATGGGCGGAAGTCGTGCACCAGCTGGCGGTTGACGGTTGGGCGGTTGGTGGTTGAAAGGTCAGGGACCCAGGTTTTTACAAAACAGAACAGGATGCCTGGCACAGGCTTTCCCATGATGATAGCGACCAGGCAAAGTGCCCGATTGCACCCAATAATCTCCTTCACTTAGGGCAGAAAGTCCCTACGGCCTCCCCACCCCCCACCGCCCTAGGGCCCAACTACTTGACAATGGCTATGTAACGCGCCCTGTCCCGCCCATCCGCGTGCTCCCTAGCGCAAGCGCGAGCGGCCATGAGAATGTTTGCTCGCACCGTCCAGCGCCACGACATTATGGTAGAGGAAGATACGGTGTATCGAGCTGTGCAAAAGGGGGGCTCAGCAAGCGTGGGTACGGGACCCTGGCTTTTGACCTCATCGGGCGGGCCTTCGCCCCAGCCCGCGCCAGCAGCTTGAGCTCTCGGTCAATACCTGAGCGCAGCAGAGAGTTCATCTTGACTCGCCCGGCAGGCTGGGCAGCGACCTCGCCGCCCAGCTGGGGTTGCATGCAAGTGCTGTTTGTGCCCCCCACCAACTCGAGGGCAGAGCGCACGCCTACAGCCTTTCCTGGAAGAGACCAGTACCGCATCTCATGACATCTATAGCCTAGCTGCTTGATTCCGGGGGCCGTTGATTCGCGCGCCATCTCCAAGCTGCCGAGCGGGTTGCGCTTGTGGGACGCGGGCGCCCCCGGGGCATGGCTGGCTGTTGCTAGGCAGGGGTACGCCCTGGGGCTGAGCCACAGAATAACCCACATGCCGTGCTGGGGCATGCGTCCTGAGTCGGATTACCGGGCCAGGTCGGGGCGGCATCAGCTGCAAGTGGATTCCCCGTGGTCCGCTTAGGGTGGGGTGCAACGTAGGGACATAGTTGCCGGAGTGAAGGATTCAGACCATCGGTCCCCTGGCCCGCCCGGCTTCGAAGCCCGCAAAGCCCCTGTTGCCACAACACGAGACCCCTTGGCCACAGGGCATCGCGACCATCCTCGGGAGCTGGCGGTGCTTGTTCGCGTCGTGCCAACATGGCGAGACCCCCGACATGCCGCGCCGGGTTTCACACTTTACCCTGCGTGGCCCGTCACCGCTCTGGCCGCGATGTATACAGTGCTGGTGATGGAGCAGTTCTGGAGGGGTCGCCTGTACGGCCGCGAAACGTTGCGTCGCGAGTATCGGACACGAGACATGCTGAATGTGACAGGGCCCGAGCCGCGACTACAGTCAACGACATCGGCGCTTAGCAGGGTATTCATGCTTCTATTGTAATCGACGTGCACCGTGCGGGACGACAGTTCGGCCTCCGACACGGCCTGGCACGAACCAGACCCCCGCCCCCTCCACAATTGAGTTGTCCCCCCGAACCCCTGTGGCCTGCCCTTGGCCTCAACTGCGCCTAATCCAAACACAGTATACATAGCTCTCACCCATGTCGCAGGCTCAGGTCGGGCTCTGAGGGGCGAGCCTCCATGGCGGCCTTGCCTGTCACTGCGGTCCATTCGGCAGTGTCCACCCGGCGATGCACCGTCGAATTCACCCCAGGCGGAAGGACTTGTACGCCCAGCCGCAGGTAACGAATACAGCAGGTAGAGTGTACTCACTTGAAGCTCGCCGGCCACAGCCCTGCTGTGCTGATCAACTAGTAAACGCCCACACTAGGGCCAGGCGCCCTCACGTGTGACGGGTGCGGAAGGGACCAATGCCTTCCGCATCTAGCCTGGCTGCCTGAAGCCTGCGCACTGTGGCGCTGCTGAAAGCCTTGACTGAGTACTTCTGAGTGTGAAGGGGCCAGGGAGGCTGGTATCTCATGGCGGTCAGGTGGCGGGATCAAAGGGAAGCGGGGGTGAAGTGGAAGGACGTGGGGATTTCCAATGGGCGGAAGTCGTGCACCAGCTGGCGGTTGACGGTTGGGCGGTTGGTGGTTGAAAGGTCAGGGACCCAGGTTTTTACAAAACAGAACAGGATGCCTGGCACAGGCTTTCCCATGATGATAGCGACCAGGCAAAGTGCCCGATTGCACCCAATAATCTCCTTCACTTAGGGCAGAAAGTCCCTACGGCCTCCCCACCCCCCACCGCCCTAGGGCCCAACTACTTGACAATGGCTATGTAACGCGCCCTGTCCCGCCCATCCGCGTGCTCCCTAGCGCAAGCGCGAGCGGCCATGAGAATGTTTGCTCGCACCGTCCAGCGCCACGACATTATGGTAGAGGAAGATACGGTGTATCGAGCTGTGCAAAAGGGGGGCTCAGCAAGCGTGGGTACGGGACCCTGGCTTTTGACCTCATCGGGCGGGCCTTCGCCCCAGCCCGCGCCAGCAGCTTGAGCTCTCGGTCAATACCTGAGCGCAGCAGAGAGTTCATCTTGACTCGCCCGGCAGGCTGGGCAGCGACCTCGCCGCCCAGCTGGGGTTGCATGCAAGTGCTGTTTGTGCCCCCCACCAACTCGAGGGCAGAGCGCACGCCTACAGCCTTTCCTGGAAGAGACCAGTACCGCATCTCATGACATCTATAGCCTAGCTGCTTGATTCCGGGGGCCGTTGATTCGCGCGCCATCTCCAAGCTGCCGAGCGGGTTGCGCTTGTGGGACGCGGGCGCCCCCGGGGCATGGCTGGCTGTTGCTAGGCAGGGGTACGCCCTGGGGCTGAGCCACAGAATAACCCACATGCCGTGCTGGGGCATGCGTCCTGAGTCGGATTACCGGGCCAGGTCGGGGCGGCATCAGCTGCAAGTGGATTCCCCGTGGTCCGCTTAGGGTGGGGTGCAACGTAGGGACATAGTTGCCGGAGTGAAGGATTCAGACCATCGGTCCCCTGGCCCGCCCGGCTTCGAAGCCCGCAAAGCCCCTGTTGCCACAACACGAGACCCCTTGGCCACAGGGCATCGCGACCATCCTCGGGAGCTGGCGGTGCTTGTTCGCGTCGTGCCAACATGGCGAGACCCCCGACATGCCGCGCCGGGTTTCACACTTTACCCTGCGTGGCCCGTCACCGCTCTGGCCGCGATGTATACAGTGCTGGTGATGGAGCAGTTCTGGAGGGGTCGCCTGTACGGCCGCGAAACGTTGCGTCGCGAGTATCGGACACGAGACATGCTGAATGTGACAGGGCCCGAGCCGCGACTACAGTCAACGACATCGGCGCTTAGCAGGGTATTCATGCTTCTATTGTAATCGACGTGCACCGTGCGGGACGACAGTTCGGCCTCCGACACGGCCTGGCACGAACCAGACCCCCGCCCCCTCCACAATTGAGTTGTCCCCCCGAACCCCTGTGGCCTGCCCTTGGCCTCAACTGCGCCTAATCCAAACACAGTATACATAGCTCTCACCCATGTCGCAGGCTCAGGTCGGGCTCTGAGGGGCGAGCCTCCATGGCGGCCTTGCCTGTCACTGCGGTCCATTCGGCAGTGTCCACCCGGCGATGCACCGTCGAATTCACCCCAGGCGGAAGGACTTGTACGCCCAGCCGCAGGTAACGAATACAGCAGGTAGAGTGTACTCACTTGAAGCTCGCCGGCCACAGCCCTGCTGTGCTGATCAACTAGTAAACGCCCACACTAGGGCCAGGCGCCCTCACGTGTGACGGGTGCGGAAGGGACCAATGCCTTCCGCATCTAGCCTGGCTGCCTGAAGCCTGCGCACTGTGGCGCTGCTGAAAGCCTTGACTGAGTACTTCTGAGTGTGAAGGGGCCAGGGAGGCTGGTATCTCATGGCGGTCAGGTGGCGGGATCAAAGGGAAGCGGGGGTGAAGTGGAAGGACGTGGGGATTTCCAATGGGCGGAAGTCGTGCACCAGCTGGCGGTTGACGGTTGGGCGGTTGGTGGTTGAAAGGTCAGGGACCCAGGTTTTTACAAAACAGAACAGGATGCCTGGCACAGGCTTTCCCATGATGATAGCGACCAGGCAAAGTGCCCGATTGCACCCAATAATCTCCTTCACTTAGGGCAGAAAGTCCCTACGGCCTCCCCACCCCCCACCGCCCTAGGGCCCAACTACTTGACAATGGCTATGTAACGCGCCCTGTCCCGCCCATCCGCGTGCTCCCTAGCGCAAGCGCGAGCGGCCATGAGAATGTTTGCTCGCACCGTCCAGCGCCACGACATTATGGTAGAGGAAGATACGGTGTATCGAGCTGTGCAAAAGGGGGGCTCAGCAAGCGTGGGTACGGGACCCTGGCTTTTGACCTCATCGGGCGGGCCTTCGCCCCAGCCCGCGCCAGCAGCTTGAGCTCTCGGTCAATACCTGAGCGCAGCAGAGAGTTCATCTTGACTCGCCCGGCAGGCTGGGCAGCGACCTCGCCGCCCAGCTGGGGTTGCATGCAAGTGCTGTTTGTGCCCCCCACCAACTCGAGGGCAGAGCGCACGCCTACAGCCTTTCCTGGAAGAGACCAGTACCGCATCTCATGACATCTATAGCCTAGCTGCTTGATTCCGGGGGCCGTTGATTCGCGCGCCATCTCCAAGCTGCCGAGCGGGTTGCGCTTGTGGGACGCGGGCGCCCCCGGGGCATGGCTGGCTGTTGCTAGGCAGGGGTACGCCCTGGGGCTGAGCCACAGAATAACCCACATGCCGTGCTGGGGCATGCGTCCTGAGTCGGATTACCGGGCCAGGTCGGGGCGGCATCAGCTGCAAGTGGATTCCCCGTGGTCCGCTTAGGGTGGGGTGCAACGTAGGGACATAGTTGCCGGAGTGAAGGATTCAGACCATCGGTCCCCTGGCCCGCCCGGCTTCGAAGCCCGCAAAGCCCCTGTTGCCACAACACGAGACCCCTTGGCCACAGGGCATCGCGACCATCCTCGGGAGCTGGCGGTGCTTGTTCGCGTCGTGCCAACATGGCGAGACCCCCGACATGCCGCGCCGGGTTTCACACTTTACCCTGCGTGGCCCGTCACCGCTCTGGCCGCGATGTATACAGTGCTGGTGATGGAGCAGTTCTGGAGGGGTCGCCTGTACGGCCGCGAAACGTTGCGTCGCGAGTATCGGACACGAGACATGCTGAATGTGACAGGGCCCGAGCCGCGACTACAGTCAACGACATCGGCGCTTAGCAGGGTATTCATGCTTCTATTGTAATCGACGTGCACCGTGCGGGACGACAGTTCGGCCTCCGACACGGCCTGGCACGAACCAGACCCCCGCCCCCTCCACAATTGAGTTGTCCCCCCGAACCCCTGTGGCCTGCCCTTGGCCTCAACTGCGCCTAATCCAAACACAGTATACATAGCTCTCACCCATGTCGCAGGCTCAGGTCGGGCTCTGAGGGGCGAGCCTCCATGGCGGCCTTGCCTGTCACTGCGGTCCATTCGGCAGTGTCCACCCGGCGATGCACCGTCGAATTCACCCCAGGCGGAAGGACTTGTACGCCCAGCCGCAGGTAACGAATACAGCAGGTAGAGTGTACTCACTTGAAGCTCGCCGGCCACAGCCCTGCTGTGCTGATCAACTAGTAAACGCCCACACTAGGGCCAGGCGCCCTCACGTGTGACGGGTGCGGAAGGGACCAATGCCTTCCGCATCTAGCCTGGCTGCCTGAAGCCTGCGCACTGTGGCGCTGCTGAAAGCCTTGACTGAGTACTTCTGAGTGTGAAGGGGCCAGGGAGGCTGGTATCTCATGGCGGTCAGGTGGCGGGATCAAAGGGAAGCGGGGGTGAAGTGGAAGGACGTGGGGATTTCCAATGGGCGGAAGTCGTGCACCAGCTGGCGGTTGACGGTTGGGCGGTTGGTGGTTGAAAGGTCAGGGACCCAGGTTTTTACAAAACAGAACAGGATGCCTGGCACAGGCTTTCCCATGATGATAGCGACCAGGCAAAGTGCCCGATTGCACCCAATAATCTCCTTCACTTAGGGCAGAAAGTCCCTACGGCCTCCCCACCCCCCACCGCCCTAGGGCCCAACTACTTGACAATGGCTATGTAACGCGCCCTGTCCCGCCCATCCGCGTGCTCCCTAGCGCAAGCGCGAGCGGCCATGAGAATGTTTGCTCGCACCGTCCAGCGCCACGACATTATGGTAGAGGAAGATACGGTGTATCGAGCTGTGCAAAAGGGGGGCTCAGCAAGCGTGGGTACGGGACCCTGGCTTTTGACCTCATCGGGCGGGCCTTCGCCCCAGCCCGCGCCAGCAGCTTGAGCTCTCGGTCAATACCTGAGCGCAGCAGAGAGTTCATCTTGACTCGCCCGGCAGGCTGGGCAGCGACCTCGCCGCCCAGCTGGGGTTGCATGCAAGTGCTGTTTGTGCCCCCCACCAACTCGAGGGCAGAGCGCACGCCTACAGCCTTTCCTGGAAGAGACCAGTACCGCATCTCATGACATCTATAGCCTAGCTGCTTGATTCCGGGGGCCGTTGATTCGCGCGCCATCTCCAAGCTGCCGAGCGGGTTGCGCTTGTGGGACGCGGGCGCCCCCGGGGCATGGCTGGCTGTTGCTAGGCAGGGGTACGCCCTGGGGCTGAGCCACAGAATAACCCACATGCCGTGCTGGGGCATGCGTCCTGAGTCGGATTACCGGGCCAGGTCGGGGCGGCATCAGCTGCAAGTGGATTCCCCGTGGTCCGCTTAGGGTGGGGTGCAACGTAGGGACATAGTTGCCGGAGTGAAGGATTCAGACCATCGGTCCCCTGGCCCGCCCGGCTTCGAAGCCCGCAAAGCCCCTGTTGCCACAACACGAGACCCCTTGGCCACAGGGCATCGCGACCATCCTCGGGAGCTGGCGGTGCTTGTTCGCGTCGTGCCAACATGGCGAGACCCCCGACATGCCGCGCCGGGTTTCACACTTTACCCTGCGTGGCCCGTCACCGCTCTGGCCGCGATGTATACAGTGCTGGTGATGGAGCAGTTCTGGAGGGGTCGCCTGTACGGCCGCGAAACGTTGCGTCGCGAGTATCGGACACGAGACATGCTGAATGTGACAGGGCCCGAGCCGCGACTACAGTCAACGACATCGGCGCTTAGCAGGGTATTCATGCTTCTATTGTAATCGACGTGCACCGTGCGGGACGACAGTTCGGCCTCCGACACGGCCTGGCACGAACCAGACCCCCGCCCCCTCCACAATTGAGTTGTCCCCCCGAACCCCTGTGGCCTGCCCTTGGCCTCAACTGCGCCTAATCCAAACACAGTATACATAGCTCTCACCCATGTCGCAGGCTCAGGTCGGGCTCTGAGGGGCGAGCCTCCATGGCGGCCTTGCCTGTCACTGCGGTCCATTCGGCAGTGTCCACCCGGCGATGCACCGTCGAATTCACCCCAGGCGGAAGGACTTGTACGCCCAGCCGCAGGTAACGAATACAGCAGGTAGAGTGTACTCACTTGAAGCTCGCCGGCCACAGCCCTGCTGTGCTGATCAACTAGTAAACGCCCACACTAGGGCCAGGCGCCCTCACGTGTGACGGGTGCGGAAGGGACCAATGCCTTCCGCATCTAGCCTGGCTGCCTGAAGCCTGCGCACTGTGGCGCTGCTGAAAGCCTTGACTGAGTACTTCTGAGTGTGAAGGGGCCAGGGAGGCTGGTATCTCATGGCGGTCAGGTGGCGGGATCAAAGGGAAGCGGGGGTGAAGTGGAAGGACGTGGGGATTTCCAATGGGCGGAAGTCGTGCACCAGCTGGCGGTTGACGGTTGGGCGGTTGGTGGTTGAAAGGTCAGGGACCCAGGTTTTTACAAAACAGAACAGGATGCCTGGCACAGGCTTTCCCATGATGATAGCGACCAGGCAAAGTGCCCGATTGCACCCAATAATCTCCTTCACTTAGGGCAGAAAGTCCCTACGGCCTCCCCACCCCCCACCGCCCTAGGGCCCAACTACTTGACAATGGCTATGTAACGCGCCCTGTCCCGCCCATCCGCGTGCTCCCTAGCGCAAGCGCGAGCGGCCATGAGAATGTTTGCTCGCACCGTCCAGCGCCACGACATTATGGTAGAGGAAGATACGGTGTATCGAGCTGTGCAAAAGGGGGGCTCAGCAAGCGTGGGTACGGGACCCTGGCTTTTGACCTCATCGGGCGGGCCTTCGCCCCAGCCCGCGCCAGCAGCTTGAGCTCTCGGTCAATACCTGAGCGCAGCAGAGAGTTCATCTTGACTCGCCCGGCAGGCTGGGCAGCGACCTCGCCGCCCAGCTGGGGTTGCATGCAAGTGCTGTTTGTGCCCCCCACCAACTCGAGGGCAGAGCGCACGCCTACAGCCTTTCCTGGAAGAGACCAGTACCGCATCTCATGACATCTATAGCCTAGCTGCTTGATTCCGGGGGCCGTTGATTCGCGCGCCATCTCCAAGCTGCCGAGCGGGTTGCGCTTGTGGGACGCGGGCGCCCCCGGGGCATGGCTGGCTGTTGCTAGGCAGGGGTACGCCCTGGGGCTGAGCCACAGAATAACCCACATGCCGTGCTGGGGCATGCGTCCTGAGTCGGATTACCGGGCCAGGTCGGGGCGGCATCAGCTGCAAGTGGATTCCCCGTGGTCCGCTTAGGGTGGGGTGCAACGTAGGGACATAGTTGCCGGAGTGAAGGATTCAGACCATCGGTCCCCTGGCCCGCCCGGCTTCGAAGCCCGCAAAGCCCCTGTTGCCACAACACGAGACCCCTTGGCCACAGGGCATCGCGACCATCCTCGGGAGCTGGCGGTGCTTGTTCGCGTCGTGCCAACATGGCGAGACCCCCGACATGCCGCGCCGGGTTTCACACTTTACCCTGCGTGGCCCGTCACCGCTCTGGCCGCGATGTATACAGTGCTGGTGATGGAGCAGTTCTGGAGGGGTCGCCTGTACGGCCGCGAAACGTTGCGTCGCGAGTATCGGACACGAGACATGCTGAATGTGACAGGGCCCGAGCCGCGACTACAGTCAACGACATCGGCGCTTAGCAGGGTATTCATGCTTCTATTGTAATCGACGTGCACCGTGCGGGACGACAGTTCGGCCTCCGACACGGCCTGGCACGAACCAGACCCCCGCCCCCTCCACAATTGAGTTGTCCCCCCGAACCCCTGTGGCCTGCCCTTGGCCTCAACTGCGCCTAATCCAAACACAGTATACATAGCTCTCACCCATGTCGCAGGCTCAGGTCGGGCTCTGAGGGGCGAGCCTCCATGGCGGCCTTGCCTGTCACTGCGGTCCATTCGGCAGTGTCCACCCGGCGATGCACCGTCGAATTCACCCCAGGCGGAAGGACTTGTACGCCCAGCCGCAGGTAACGAATACAGCAGGTAGAGTGTACTCACTTGAAGCTCGCCGGCCACAGCCCTGCTGTGCTGATCAACTAGTAAACGCCCACACTAGGGCCAGGCGCCCTCACGTGTGACGGGTGCGGAAGGGACCAATGCCTTCCGCATCTAGCCTGGCTGCCTGAAGCCTGCGCACTGTGGCGCTGCTGAAAGCCTTGACTGAGTACTTCTGAGTGTGAAGGGGCCAGGGAGGCTGGTATCTCATGGCGGTCAGGTGGCGGGATCAAAGGGAAGCGGGGGTGAAGTGGAAGGACGTGGGGATTTCCAATGGGCGGAAGTCGTGCACCAGCTGGCGGTTGACGGTTGGGCGGTTGGTGGTTGAAAGGTCAGGGACCCAGGTTTTTACAAAACAGAACAGGATGCCTGGCACAGGCTTTCCCATGATGATAGCGACCAGGCAAAGTGCCCGATTGCACCCAATAATCTCCTTCACTTAGGGCAGAAAGTCCCTACGGCCTCCCCACCCCCCACCGCCCTAGGGCCCAACTACTTGACAATGGCTATGTAACGCGCCCTGTCCCGCCCATCCGCGTGCTCCCTAGCGCAAGCGCGAGCGGCCATGAGAATGTTTGCTCGCACCGTCCAGCGCCACGACATTATGGTAGAGGAAGATACGGTGTATCGAGCTGTGCAAAAGGGGGGCTCAGCAAGCGTGGGTACGGGACCCTGGCTTTTGACCTCATCGGGCGGGCCTTCGCCCCAGCCCGCGCCAGCAGCTTGAGCTCTCGGTCAATACCTGAGCGCAGCAGAGAGTTCATCTTGACTCGCCCGGCAGGCTGGGCAGCGACCTCGCCGCCCAGCTGGGGTTGCATGCAAGTGCTGTTTGTGCCCCCCACCAACTCGAGGGCAGAGCGCACGCCTACAGCCTTTCCTGGAAGAGACCAGTACCGCATCTCATGACATCTATAGCCTAGCTGCTTGATTCCGGGGGCCGTTGATTCGCGCGCCATCTCCAAGCTGCCGAGCGGGTTGCGCTTGTGGGACGCGGGCGCCCCCGGGGCATGGCTGGCTGTTGCTAGGCAGGGGTACGCCCTGGGGCTGAGCCACAGAATAACCCACATGCCGTGCTGGGGCATGCGTCCTGAGTCGGATTACCGGGCCAGGTCGGGGCGGCATCAGCTGCAAGTGGATTCCCCGTGGTCCGCTTAGGGTGGGGTGCAACGTAGGGACATAGTTGCCGGAGTGAAGGATTCAGACCATCGGTCCCCTGGCCCGCCCGGCTTCGAAGCCCGCAAAGCCCCTGTTGCCACAACACGAGACCCCTTGGCCACAGGGCATCGCGACCATCCTCGGGAGCTGGCGGTGCTTGTTCGCGTCGTGCCAACATGGCGAGACCCCCGACATGCCGCGCCGGGTTTCACACTTTACCCTGCGTGGCCCGTCACCGCTCTGGCCGCGATGTATACAGTGCTGGTGATGGAGCAGTTCTGGAGGGGTCGCCTGTACGGCCGCGAAACGTTGCGTCGCGAGTATCGGACACGAGACATGCTGAATGTGACAGGGCCCGAGCCGCGACTACAGTCAACGACATCGGCGCTTAGCAGGGTATTCATGCTTCTATTGTAATCGACGTGCACCGTGCGGGACGACAGTTCGGCCTCCGACACGGCCTGGCACGAACCAGACCCCCGCCCCCTCCACAATTGAGTTGTCCCCCCGAACCCCTGTGGCCTGCCCTTGGCCTCAACTGCGCCTAATCCAAACACAGTATACATAGCTCTCACCCATGTCGCAGGCTCAGGTCGGGCTCTGAGGGGCGAGCCTCCATGGCGGCCTTGCCTGTCACTGCGGTCCATTCGGCAGTGTCCACCCGGCGATGCACCGTCGAATTCACCCCAGGCGGAAGGACTTGTACGCCCAGCCGCAGGTAACGAATACAGCAGGTAGAGTGTACTCACTTGAAGCTCGCCGGCCACAGCCCTGCTGTGCTGATCAACTAGTAAACGCCCACACTAGGGCCAGGCGCCCTCACGTGTGACGGGTGCGGAAGGGACCAATGCCTTCCGCATCTAGCCTGGCTGCCTGAAGCCTGCGCACTGTGGCGCTGCTGAAAGCCTTGACTGAGTACTTCTGAGTGTGAAGGGGCCAGGGAGGCTGGTATCTCATGGCGGTCAGGTGGCGGGATCAAAGGGAAGCGGGGGTGAAGTGGAAGGACGTGGGGATTTCCAATGGGCGGAAGTCGTGCACCAGCTGGCGGTTGACGGTTGGGCGGTTGGTGGTTGAAAGGTCAGGGACCCAGGTTTTTACAAAACAGAACAGGATGCCTGGCACAGGCTTTCCCATGATGATAGCGACCAGGCAAAGTGCCCGATTGCACCCAATAATCTCCTTCACTTAGGGCAGAAAGTCCCTACGGCCTCCCCACCCCCCACCGCCCTAGGGCCCAACTACTTGACAATGGCTATGTAACGCGCCCTGTCCCGCCCATCCGCGTGCTCCCTAGCGCAAGCGCGAGCGGCCATGAGAATGTTTGCTCGCACCGTCCAGCGCCACGACATTATGGTAGAGGAAGATACGGTGTATCGAGCTGTGCAAAAGGGGGGCTCAGCAAGCGTGGGTACGGGACCCTGGCTTTTGACCTCATCGGGCGGGCCTTCGCCCCAGCCCGCGCCAGCAGCTTGAGCTCTCGGTCAATACCTGAGCGCAGCAGAGAGTTCATCTTGACTCGCCCGGCAGGCTGGGCAGCGACCTCGCCGCCCAGCTGGGGTTGCATGCAAGTGCTGTTTGTGCCCCCCACCAACTCGAGGGCAGAGCGCACGCCTACAGCCTTTCCTGGAAGAGACCAGTACCGCATCTCATGACATCTATAGCCTAGCTGCTTGATTCCGGGGGCCGTTGATTCGCGCGCCATCTCCAAGCTGCCGAGCGGGTTGCGCTTGTGGGACGCGGGCGCCCCCGGGGCATGGCTGGCTGTTGCTAGGCAGGGGTACGCCCTGGGGCTGAGCCACAGAATAACCCACATGCCGTGCTGGGGCATGCGTCCTGAGTCGGATTACCGGGCCAGGTCGGGGCGGCATCAGCTGCAAGTGGATTCCCCGTGGTCCGCTTAGGGTGGGGTGCAACGTAGGGACATAGTTGCCGGAGTGAAGGATTCAGACCATCGGTCCCCTGGCCCGCCCGGCTTCGAAGCCCGCAAAGCCCCTGTTGCCACAACACGAGACCCCTTGGCCACAGGGCATCGCGACCATCCTCGGGAGCTGGCGGTGCTTGTTCGCGTCGTGCCAACATGGCGAGACCCCCGACATGCCGCGCCGGGTTTCACACTTTACCCTGCGTGGCCCGTCACCGCTCTGGCCGCGATGTATACAGTGCTGGTGATGGAGCAGTTCTGGAGGGGTCGCCTGTACGGCCGCGAAACGTTGCGTCGCGAGTATCGGACACGAGACATGCTGAATGTGACAGGGCCCGAGCCGCGACTACAGTCAACGACATCGGCGCTTAGCAGGGTATTCATGCTTCTATTGTAATCGACGTGCACCGTGCGGGACGACAGTTCGGCCTCCGACACGGCCTGGCACGAACCAGACCCCCGCCCCCTCCACAATTGAGTTGTCCCCCCGAACCCCTGTGGCCTGCCCTTGGCCTCAACTGCGCCTAATCCAAACACAGTATACATAGCTCTCACCCATGTCGCAGGCTCAGGTCGGGCTCTGAGGGGCGAGCCTCCATGGCGGCCTTGCCTGTCACTGCGGTCCATTCGGCAGTGTCCACCCGGCGATGCACCGTCGAATTCACCCCAGGCGGAAGGACTTGTACGCCCAGCCGCAGGTAACGAATACAGCAGGTAGAGTGTACTCACTTGAAGCTCGCCGGCCACAGCCCTGCTGTGCTGATCAACTAGTAAACGCCCACACTAGGGCCAGGCGCCCTCACGTGTGACGGGTGCGGAAGGGACCAATGCCTTCCGCATCTAGCCTGGCTGCCTGAAGCCTGCGCACTGTGGCGCTGCTGAAAGCCTTGACTGAGTACTTCTGAGTGTGAAGGGGCCAGGGAGGCTGGTATCTCATGGCGGTCAGGTGGCGGGATCAAAGGGAAGCGGGGGTGAAGTGGAAGGACGTGGGGATTTCCAATGGGCGGAAGTCGTGCACCAGCTGGCGGTTGACGGTTGGGCGGTTGGTGGTTGAAAGGTCAGGGACCCAGGTTTTTACAAAACAGAACAGGATGCCTGGCACAGGCTTTCCCATGATGATAGCGACCAGGCAAAGTGCCCGATTGCACCCAATAATCTCCTTCACTTAGGGCAGAAAGTCCCTACGGCCTCCCCACCCCCCACCGCCCTAGGGCCCAACTACTTGACAATGGCTATGTAACGCGCCCTGTCCCGCCCATCCGCGTGCTCCCTAGCGCAAGCGCGAGCGGCCATGAGAATGTTTGCTCGCACCGTCCAGCGCCACGACATTATGGTAGAGGAAGATACGGTGTATCGAGCTGTGCAAAAGGGGGGCTCAGCAAGCGTGGGTACGGGACCCTGGCTTTTGACCTCATCGGGCGGGCCTTCGCCCCAGCCCGCGCCAGCAGCTTGAGCTCTCGGTCAATACCTGAGCGCAGCAGAGAGTTCATCTTGACTCGCCCGGCAGGCTGGGCAGCGACCTCGCCGCCCAGCTGGGGTTGCATGCAAGTGCTGTTTGTGCCCCCCACCAACTCGAGGGCAGAGCGCACGCCTACAGCCTTTCCTGGAAGAGACCAGTACCGCATCTCATGACATCTATAGCCTAGCTGCTTGATTCCGGGGGCCGTTGATTCGCGCGCCATCTCCAAGCTGCCGAGCGGGTTGCGCTTGTGGGACGCGGGCGCCCCCGGGGCATGGCTGGCTGTTGCTAGGCAGGGGTACGCCCTGGGGCTGAGCCACAGAATAACCCACATGCCGTGCTGGGGCATGCGTCCTGAGTCGGATTACCGGGCCAAGTCGGGGCGGCATCAGCTGCAAGTGGATTCCCCGTGGTCCGCTTAGGGTGGGGTGCAACGTAGGGACATAGTTGCCGGAGTGAAGGATTCAGACCATCGGTCCCCTGGCCCGCCCGGCTTCGAAGCCCGCAAAGCCCCTGTTGCCACAACACGAGACCCCTTGGCCACAGGGCATCGCGACCATCCTCGGGAGCTGGCGGTGCTTGTTCGCGTCGTGCCAACATGGCGAGACCCCCGACATGCCGCGCCGGGTTTCACACTTTACCCTGCGTGGCCCGTCACCGCTCTGGCCGCGATGTATACAGTGCTGGTGATGGAGCAGTTCTGGAGGGGTCGCCTGTACGGCCGCGAAACGTTGCGTCGCGAGTATCGGACACGAGACATGCTGAATGTGACAGGGCCCGAGCCGCGACTACAGTCAACGACATCGGCGCTTAGCAGGGTATTCATGCTTCTATTGTAATCGACGTGCACCGTGCGGGACGACAGTTCGGCCTCCGACACGGCCTGGCACGAACCAGACCCCCGCCCCCTCCACAATTGAGTTGTCCCCCCGAACCCCTGTGGCCTGCCCTTGGCCTCAACTGCGCCTAATCCAAACACAGTATACATAGCTCTCACCCATGTCGCAGGCTCAGGTCGGGCTCTGAGGGGCGAGCCTCCATGGCGGCCTTGCCTGTCACTGCGGTCCATTCGGCAGTGTCCACCCGGCGATGCACCGTCGAATTCACCCCAGGCGGAAGGACTTGTACGCCCAGCCGCAGGTAACGAATACAGCAGGTAGAGTGTACTCACTTGAAGCTCGCCGGCCACAGCCCTGCTGTGCTGATCAACTAGTAAACGCCCACACTAGGGCCAGGCGCCCTCACGTGTGACGGGTGCGGAAGGGACCAATGCCTTCCGCATCTAGCCTGGCTGCCTGAAGCCTGCGCACTGTGGCGCTGCTGAAAGCCTTGACTGAGTACTTCTGAGTGTGAAGGGGCCAGGGAGGCTGGTATCTCATGGCGGTCAGGTGGCGGGATCAAAGGGAAGCGGGGGTGAAGTGGAAGGACGTGGGGATTTCCAATGGGCGGAAGTCGTGCACCAGCTGGCGGTTGACGGTTGGGCGGTTGGTGGTTGAAAGGTCAGGGACCCAGGTTTTTACAAAACAGAACAGGATGCCTGGCACAGGCTTTCCCATGATGATAGCGACCAGGCAAAGTGCCCGATTGCACCCAATAATCTCCTTCACTTAGGGCAGAAAGTCCCTACGGCCTCCCCACCCCCCACCGCCCTAGGGCCCAACTACTTGACAATGGCTATGTAACGCGCCCTGTCCCGCCCATCCGCGTGCTCCCTAGCGCAAGCGCGAGCGGCCATGAGAATGTTTGCTCGCACCGTCCAGCGCCACGACATTATGGTAGAGGAAGATACGGTGTATCGAGCTGTGCAAAAGGGGGGCTCAGCAAGCGTGGGTACGGGACCCTGGCTTTTGACCTCATCGGGCGGGCCTTCGCCCCAGCCCGCGCCAGCAGCTTGAGCTCTCGGTCAATACCTGAGCGCAGCAGAGAGTTCATCTTGACTCGCCCGGCAGGCTGGGCAGCGACCTCGCCGCCCAGCTGGGGTTGCATGCAAGTGCTGTTTGTGCCCCCCACCAACTCGAGGGCAGAGCGCACGCCTACAGCCTTTCCTGGAAGAGACCAGTACCGCATCTCATGACATCTATAGCCTAGCTGCTTGATTCCGGGGGCCGTTGATTCGCGCGCCATCTCCAAGCTGCCGAGCGGGTTGCGCTTGTGGGACGCGGGCGCCCCCGGGGCATGGCTGGCTGTTGCTAGGCAGGGGTACGCCCTGGGGCTGAGCCACAGAATAACCCACATGCCGTGCTGGGGCATGCGTCCTGAGTCGGATTACCGGGCCAAGTCGGGGCGGCATCAGCTGCAAGTGGATTCCCCGTGGTCCGCTTAGGGTGGGGTGCAACGTAGGGACATAGTTGCCGGAGTGAGAGCAAGTCCGATGGTACATATCCTAGCATATCCTAGCAGGCGGCGGGCGAGGGACATAGAGCGAGGGGAAGCCGTTGGGGTAGCCCCTTCCCCAGGTACCCGGTCGCACCTTGAGTGGACGCAGCTCCGCGGCCCTCACCAGCTCCCCGCGCCCAGTGGTATGCCGGATCTATGGATAAAACTTGCGAAGGACGTTACGAAAAAGCCATCTGCATGCTGGGGTAACCGTACAGCTGCCGAACCCCGCAGAAGAGCCCTTGCCCATCCTTTGCCCCTAGGGCCAGTGCCCCCACACACCGTGACGGCGAAGATGGGGTGGCGCCAGCTCCTGGCCGCCCACCGCGCTGGCAGGGGGAAGCGCACGACAAGCGCCTGGATTGGGGCACACCGCGACACAAGGCCCTCAAGCTTTCCATGCGTCACCGGTACGTACCTGGAAGGGCAGCGCGCAGCCACTCAACACCGTACTTGATAGCTATGTCAGCCGCATTGGCGTCACAGGTCTCGTCGTAGGCTGGGTCTGGATGAGTTAGAAGGGTCGATTTCAGATTCAAGGGCGTCAACAGGGGCAGGGGCAGGGCGGCGAGCGCTGGGGGCTGGGGGCTGGGGGCTGGGGGCTGGGGGCTGGGGGCTGGGGGCTGGGGGCTGGGGGCTGGGGGCTGGGGGCTGGGGGCTGGGGGCTGGGGGCTGGGGGCTGGGGGCTGGGGGCTGGGGGCTGGGGGCTGGGGGCTGGGGGCTGGGGGCTGGGGGCTGGGGGCTGGGGGCTGGGGGCTGGCGGCTGCGGGCCGGGGGCTGCCGGGGCTGCGCTGGATCGGCGGTGCGCTGGAGCCGGTGTCGCGGGAGCCACGGCATCGGGCGCGCCCTCGGCCCAGTGCTGGTATCTTCCGTCAGGACCTTCTGGCTGACGTCCAGAAAACCCCCCCTGGGAGGGCCGAAACCTTCTGGCCGTGTAACCAGAACCCCCCCCCCCCCCCCCTGGAAGGCTCAAATGTTATCCTCGTGCCAACTTGCTCTCCGGTCCTCAGCGCGTGCAAATGCCAGGCTGCGTGGCCCTCTCGGTCCCACCCTGCCCCCTCGTGCCCCATGTCCAGATGGGTGGAGCCAGAACAACCCCCCACCAAGGCCCAAATCCTTCTGGCTCAGAGCCAGCAGCCCCCTGCTGGCGGGCCGAATCCTTCTGGCTAGGAAGAACGAGCTAGAAGAAAAAGAAGAAGATACCAGCACTGCCTCGGCCTCGCGCTTGCTTGTTGGTAAAGAACGAAGGGCCAAGGTAGCTGAAAGGCAAAGTGCCCAAGGCCCCAAGCCTCAGCAGGGGGAGGCAAAGTACCCAAGCCACAGCCGCCCCGACGCCGTGCCCGTCCCTATCGCCCCCGCTGTCCACCAACCCACCTGCGTCGGGGAACACATCTTCCGCCGCCACCAGCGGATGGACCTCGGGCGCAGGGGCATATGGGTCGGCCCCATACGGTATGGCACCGCTGATGGATGTCTTCCGCGCCACGCCCTCCGCCTGCCCTGCTGCCGGCGGCGCTGACTGAGCCCGCATGTCGCCTCGCCCCAACTCGGCAGCCTCCAGCGCCGCGGCCGTCGCCTCCGCGCAAGGGCGGAGCTGCTGGGATGCCCCTGCGCCTCCCTCCGCAGGCGCCGCCGCCGCCGGCCCCCAGCCACCTCCCCACGCCCCTCTCTGCAAGCCCGTCGCAGCATTGGCTGTGGGGCCGGCGATGGGAGTCGTCTGGCCCTCTCCGTTGGGCCATACCTCCTCGGGCAGAGGGGCCAGCGTCAGGGACATCGCAGGTCGTATCGAGGACAGCCGCCGCGGGACCATCGTCGGCGGCGTGTAGGGGCCTGACGGGGGCGTGTAGGGAGCCGGCGGCGGCATGTGGGGAGCCGCCGCCGGCGGGAGGTAGGATGGCGGTGGCGGGTGGAGGGGCGGTTGCACGCCGCCGGGGAGGTCGGATAGGCTCCGAATGGCGTCTACGCCGCCACCTTCACTGCCGCCAGCGGCTACCAGCGGTACGGACTCTGTTGCTTCTGGCCCCGCCGGCGCGGGGGCGGCGAGGCCTGGGGGCGCAGACCAGGAGGGAGATAAGCCTCGTATGGCAGCGGGCCGATCAGGGGGGCGCGGGGGCACGGTGCCGCCACGCCACTCCATCGCTGCGTGCCGCAAGTGCACGCGAGGAGTGGATGGCGGCGCTAGCTAGCTACGGTATAGCTGCGAGGCGCGGAGCGAGCAGGGCGCGAAGGGGCGCGAGGTCGAGGGCGGAGGCTGCATGCGAAGCGCGTTTGAAGTACTTCGACGCTTGCTTTGGATGCTTGGGTGCCTGGCGGTGACCTTAATCTCAAGCCAACAGTAGTGCATGAACCTCCGCGTGCACACAGCATGGCTAGGGCGAGGTTGGGGGGACCGCGTGCGGCTTCGCGTGCGGCGAAGCAAACCCTCTCCCGCCGAGCCCCCGACGCCCCGCCAGCCGCCCTTGTCTCCTCAGCTAGCCTTGCAGCGCTCCCTTACCCGCTGCGCTTGTAGCTGCTGCGCTCTTTAGCGTGCTGTGGAGGCGTAGGGCGCGTCTTCAACAACGTCGATGCTCGCCACCCGCAACATGTCGATGCTGAGCTCTTCGCTACCAGCGCTAGGTCGATAGACACGATCGCACATGCTGGCTTGCTTGTTAGTAGCATACATGCTGGCTTTCTTGTTAGTAGCGTTTGTGTGGCCAGCGAGGTCGGCGACGGGCACGACGTTGGGCAAGGGAGGCGAGCGCCCGCGGGCCCAAGGGTCGCGATCAAGGGCAGCCATCGGCGTAGCCCGTTCATCGCTTCAAGGAGTCCCTCTGCCATTCAAGCAAGGGTTGGGGCTCCATTGTGTCAGTTGGCGCCCAAGACTCTCTCGCCAGGCCGTAGCCTGCTCGCCATCGATGGATGCGTGGGGGGACTCCCCGCCGGATTCGTGTCACCCCCTCACCCCAACCGCGAAGTGCCTCCATCCTCTGTCCCTGTATCTTGACGTACAGCTCAGTAGCAGCCTTATTGTGGCGGGAGCGGGGTTTTGGCTGGCCGATACGGGGCAATCCTGGGGGGCTTCGCCGCGCGCAGAGCCCGCGGTGCCACGTATACCCGCCGTGCGACACATCGTGCGTACGCCGCAAGAATGCCCCTCCGCCACTCAGACTCAGACACGCTTGCAAGCCCCGCCGCGGCAGGATAATGCAGCAAGATCCTTGTAAACGCCTTGCTAGGGCAACTTGCGGTTGCGGGTCACAAACCCCGGCCCCGCCCCCGCAGGCCCCCGCCGACCCCCGCCGCCCCCTGGTCGCCCCCGCATCGCCCGGGTGCACGGTGCGTACTGCTGTCAAGCACCCCGCCACCGCACGGTATTTTGCACCCCGCTTTTTACTTTCATCTTTACCAGCAATGTGTAGCGCCGGCTGTTCTGAAAGTCGAGCGCTACTGCGATGACACGCCTTTCACCCCTTTCACGCCTCCTGCTGATACTCATTGGGGCTGTGACTGCCCTGACAAGCAGTCAAAGGCTTCAATTCGTGCGAGCATCAGCAGAGCCCTCCAGCGCGCCCCAGCATGCGTCCGCGCGATGTGTCTTCATTTTCACAACGGGCAATGCGGGTTCATCGGCGATTGTCGATACCTTGAACCAAGTGAGTCCACCTCCGGGTGCCACGTCGGGTTCGCACGAGTCGGCCGCATTTGCCGCGAAAAGTCAGCGTGACACGCGCGCGCAAGAACTCGGTCGTCGTCCTCAGCATTCGAAACGGGCCAAGATGCTGCGATGGGCACGCGAGGGAGGCACGCAAACCCGGCACGCCACAACGGCACACCTGTGGCCGCTGCCAGCCCGCAGTCCGTCCCCCGGTGCTCGCCGGTGCCGCGTTGCCCTGTAGGCTCACTCCCGTGGCTGACTCCTGCTCCGTGCAGCTACCAAACTATATGATACGTGGAGAGCAATGGGGCGCTCTTGAAAGAGTGTGGTCGGCCAGCAGGTGGGCGACAGGAGGGCGGACGCGGGGGGAACCCCTTGCGGACCTGACGGGGGGGTCATACAGTCAAGGCGGGGCCATGGCCCGTGCGTTCATACACAACCTGGCCCTTCCTATCAGCCGTGCATAGGCTGTCTTTCCAACTTGCCAAACCACCTTGTTCTCACGGTCCCCGCTTGCACCCTGCCGTCCCCCGGCTTCCTGCCCATTGTCGCCCCAGTAACATGGCCTACACAATAACGAAACCGCTGAGTCAGATACAATTCAACTGGTCTCAACACCACAACGATTCGCTTACAGAAATCAAGTCTCTCTACGGGCAGGTGGGATGCTGCAGGGAAACATGAAATGGATTGGCTACTGCCGCTTGCCGTCTTGATCCCTGCTTCGTGCCGCCGTGTTGCTCCGCAGCGTGCGGTGGCTGAGAAGCTTCCCTGGTTTACGGAGTTCACTTTAGAACGGGTCAAGGCCGCAGCACAGGCCTACTACACGGTAGGGACTTATGTGTAGTGGATGCAGTTGGAGCGCCGTTGAGCGCCGGCGCCGGTGTCTTGGGCAGATGCGGCAAGCATGTGGAGCGCTGGTGCGCGCTCAGTCTGTGCGTCAGCTTCCCATGGCGGTGACGAGGGTCTTGTGGCGTTCCTCCACCTTGGTGCCTTGCTCCGCGTGTGCGCGCAGGTGCTGTACGGACAATATGGAAAGGGTGAGCGAGGAGGGAAGGTTGAGTAGGGGTGCCTGGCTATGGAAACCCGGTAGCGACCGCTGTGCACAGGGGCGCAACACATGGCTGGCAGTTGGCAGCGGGGGTTTTATTGCACGGGCTGTTACTGGTAGATATGTTTCGCTGGTCCCCCGAGCTCTGCCCCCTGTCGCCTCACGCACCGCACCTGTTTCCCTTCCCCGTGACCCCTTCCTACCGTGCACATGAAAGGCGTGGTTTCTGGCTTTAAGGACTCCCTATACATGTGCGGGCGGTCCTTCAGCCTGAACCCTACGGAGTGCAGCATCCAGTTCGACTCTTTCATTCGCTTCCTGAGGGACCTCTGCCTAGACGTCAAGGTGGGTGAACGCCGGCCCTGTCCGCGTGAGGGTGCAGCTCAAGCTTGACGCCCGCCTTTCGTGAACCAGCTTTCCGTAGCCCGCCATGGCCCTAATTTCCTGGTCTTGCCTTGCCTGTGACCGCGCAGCTGATATTCAACTCACGGTTCGAGTCGTCGCTTAGTGCTAATGCCAAGCTGGTAGCGAGGGAAAGGAGGCAGCCCGAGAGGATGCAGGCTGAGCTGAACGCGACCCTTGATCTGTGGGACGCGTACGTACTCGACCACCCCAATCATGCAATGCGGATCTACTATGACGACCTGTACGACGCGCAGGTGCGTGTACGGCGGGCAGAGGCGCCCACCGGGGGTGTGCTGACCCTACTCTAGGGGTTTGACTGCACGTCAGATTTTGCGGAGGTCCAGGTTCTGAGCGCTCCGCTTAAGGCTGCGCTGAAGCTTGCAGAAGGCTTGTCCTTAGGGGCTGAAGTACGGCGAGGAAGTCGCGCTTCCTGGTCTCACGCCATACCCATTCCTACCCTCTCGCCAACCACAGCGGAACGTGACCATCGCCCAGGCTCTCCTCTCCTTCCTGGGGGAGGACCCCAAGACCCCCGTCAGCTTCGCTCGCATGCCAGCGGAGCGAGGGCGCTCCGTGGGGTAGCTCCTCAGGGACAGCATGGCAGGTGCGTACTCTGCAGTGTGAGGTAGCTCGCAGAGCTACACGTGAGCGCACATCGCAGGATGAGATGATGTACTTCTGATTAGCTCGGGGTTAGCAATACGGCGTACCGTTCTTATGCATCTTCATCTTCTTATGCATCTGCACCTCGGGGTCTGCATTTCGCACGCAGCCGCGGGATCTTGAGTGGGCTTTCTTGACGTGGCGGAAAAGGAGATGGCCGCGAGGCCGTGTGCATACCCACGACGGTGCTATAAGTTTGCTAGAATGGGGGCGGGGGGGGGGGGGGGCGGGAGCACGGCTTGGGGTTTGGAGCACGGTATTTGGTTTGCGAAAGGATTGAGGGCATATCTGAAACAAATGAACCCATGGCTAAGGCGTAAGAGTATGCACAAGGGTAAATGTGGTATGGCTGTCGGACCCTGCGTGTCAACCCCCCCGAGCTCAGATTTCTGCGCGGGCGGTGCGCGGGTTGGTACTGGCAGTAGCGGACATGTCTGCCCTGCAAGCCGCGATGTCATACGCGTGTAAGGATCTCATTCAACCCTGCCTCGCCTTGCAACGCTGAGTTGTGCGCCCCCGTGCAGGATCACCGATTGAGCAAGCTGTCGGTCGCGGGGGCACACGCAATAAACTGCGAGCTACTATAAACATACTCTGTACTCTATCGCCCTTTGTGTAGGATGCTCAAGCTCGTTGCGGCGACACTGCTATTGTTGCAGCTCTCAGCACTGGTGGCAGAGGCGTATACAAAGCGAAAGCTAGAAACTTGTGATTTGCACCCTGACCTGGAAGCGCAAATTGAGAGAGAGCTGGAGAAGTATGCGGGAACCGATGAGAATGTGGCGCTCTCCATCACCAAGGGCTGCAACCTAGACGAATGGAAGAAGAAGAATCCTGGGGTGCCTGGGGAGTAAGTGCGGGTTGGTTTTGGCAGGCAGGATGCAACAGACTCAGGAACTCAGGGACTCGGGGTCTGGGGAGCGGGGGATGGGGGCCGGAGGCTGGGGGCTGAGAGTTGGAGGCTGGGGGACGGGAGCGGGGGCTGGGGGCCGCAGGCTGGGGGCTGGGGACGGGGACGCGGGGGCTGGGGGACGGGAGCCGGAGGCCGGGGGCTGGGGGACGGGAGCGGGGGCTGGGGGACGGGGACCGGGTCGGGGGACGGAGGGGCGGTGGACGGGGTCTGGGGGACGCCAACCTGCTTTACTCCTTCATCCGCACCTGGTCTCAGTCGTGCACTCAACCACGCCTCACAGGTGCAAGGGCCAGAGGCTGCTGCTCATAGTCCGCTTCCACTTACCTTCTCATCGCCTGACCTCCCCCCGGCCTTACCTCCCGCCGCGTCCCCCCTCCCTGTCCCCACAGCAAGAACTGCAACAAGCCGCAACGCATTCTGGTGGGTGACTATGCCCCCCGCTGCGGCCGACCGGTACTTGCTGTGCAGGGCAACACGTTTTCGGCCTCCTCACCACCTTTGCAGGTGGAGAACGGCACCGTGTACCTGACCTCGCTAGCGAACGCGCTTCACATGACCCTGGATGAGCGGATAGGATTCCTTGTGGAGCTCTTCGAAACGTCCCAGGTGCGCAAACGCATTGGTCTTGGATGATAAGAGTCGCAAGCGGAGTTGAGGAAGGGTGTGCTCCGCCGCCATGCGCCCTCAGGTGTACCAGATCCCCGATGTGGAGTTCACCAGCTGGTTTGGTGAGGCGGGTGGCACGGCTGGGGAAGGAAGGCCTGCGAGGAGGGGTCTGCAGGACAGCCAGCAAAGTGGATCAGCCGCTACAGGCGCCGCGGCGCGACGGGAACAGAGCAGCTACCGAGAAGGGCATGGGCACAGGGCTCCGGACCGTTGGGTAAACCCTTGGCCTGGCAGGGCTGCTTCTAGTCCGGAACGGGCGGTGCTTCCCTGCTGTCACTCTCCAGCCTCACCCCTCGCGCCATCCACCTCCCCAACTCGGACTGATCCCTGCAGATGACACGCCGGGTCCGGAGCTGTGCGCACCCGACCCAGCCCTGGGCCGCCGGGGCTGGCCGCACAGCCCCAACAACGCCCCTCCCCCGGTTGTGGCATGGACCAACTGGGGTTGCTCCATCACCGTGCCCAACTCGGGCCACTTCCGGTGTACGGCAGATGGATTCGACGAGATCGAGCGATACATAGATGCGCGCACGCAGCCGCTTTGGGAGCGGAAGATCCCCGTGAGTCAGCCCTGCTAGCGAAGCGGAGGACTGGGGGCGCGGAGCACGCGCGTCCGTGGCACGGGCAGGGTCGGGTCTCGAGTGGGTTCAAGGCTCCGACACCGCTCACCGACACCGCTCATCGTTCATCGCAGGTGGCGCTGGGACGGTGGCACACCTTCTGCCCGCATTACAACAGGTGGGCCGTGGCGCCCGGCGCCCCGCCCTACCCCTGCCAGCGGGAGGTGCTGCAGGCGGTCGCGGACCACGAGCAGGTGGGCGCGGGGGCGGGCGGGCAGACGCTAGACACACGCGTCGAAGCCGATAGGGCCGGCCCGCAGGAGGGTGGTGCTCGATGCTTCGCACGATTCCTAACGCCTGCAAGGCGCCAGCCCAGGACGGCCGGCGTGCATGACCGGACGCGGGGAGCGCAGGGCGCGGCGCACAAGGAGGGGCGGTCGGGGAGCTGCACGGGTCTGCTTGGTAGGCCCGTGGGCCTGCGGCACCATGGCATAGCGCGCGGTATGTGCAGGCTGGGGGCTGAGGCAGTCCGCTGACCGACCCACATCCGCAGGAGGTGGCGGCCCGGAGGCCCAAGAAGCAGGACCGGCTGCTGGACATCTCCAACACCTCGTTCATCCCCATGACGGACCAGGCCAAATTCAAGTACCTGCTCTCGGCAGACGGTGAGCGCGTTGCTGGGTGGCGTTGCTTGGTCCAGGGCACGATACGGGAGATACGGGGGCCGCCTACGGTTGGGGCCCCGGCGGGAATGCCCGGGCGGAGCCCCAGGCTGCGCTGGCGCTTCGGTCTGGTGCAACCCCGTGTAGCAGACAAACAACGCGTCGCGTCATCGGCCCGCCACCTCGCTCCAGGCCTGGGGCTATCGTGCAAGCTGGACTCTTACCTCATCATGGGCTCCTTGGTTTTCAAGGTGGGCAGCTGGACAGCATTGGCACCGGTATGGTCCCCGTGCGGGGCCCGCGCTCCACAAGTAGCCTCTCCGAAGCCCAGCCTGACTTAACGCGCCCCTGGGGTGTCCAGCGCGTGTTGGGTGGCTTGCTCCCAGCCTACCGGTAGCCGCAGCGCTCGCACACGCTTGGCGTGGGCCTCGGACCTTTAGGTAATCTCTAATGCCTCCACGCTGCCTGCTTGCCAGGCTGAGATGGGGCCGGCGTGGGGCTTCTACTACAAGGCCCTCAAACCCTACGTCCACTACATCCCCGTCCTGGTGGGTTCTGCAAGATGCCGAGAGGTTTCAGGGTGTCGGCATGTGCCCCCGCTCTCCGCCATCGGCCGCCGGTTGTGGGCTCGACATGGCCGGGCCCCAGGCTCGCATCACGCCGCTCACACCCGCTGAGTCCCCTTTCGTCCCTTAACAGGTGAACGCTAGTGACGACATCCTCGAAGTGAGTGCCATGTGTTGGGGAACTAGCTTGGAACTGGTAACCCGGGAAGCAAGCACAGCAGTACAACGCAGATTGAAACCTGCCACTTGAACGGCCAGCCTCAACCCCACGCTCCCATCCACGACGCGCTACGGCCGCGTCTCTTTCCTCGCCTCGGCGCATCACCTCTGCCCCCTCGCCATTCGCACCTGACCCCACCAACTGACCCGCCCAACCCCCACCCCGACCCCAGGCGGTGAGGTGGGCCCGCGCTAACGACGCCAAAGCGCGCGACATCGCTGAGGCTGGCCGCCGCTTCGCTCTGGAGCACCTGTCGCGGCCTGCGCGCCTTTGCTACATCTTCCGCCTTCTCTCGGCGCTTAGCAAGCGCCTAAAGTGCGTGCGGACGGGCGGGATAAGAGTGGGGCCGGGTTCCGCTGACGGCGCTGTAAACGAGGCATGGTGCCCAGATCAGGGTTGAAGGGGCTATTGGTGTTCCCCCTTGCGTGTACCCTACAGGTACAAGCCCACCTGCGAGCGGCGCGAGCTGTGTGTGCCCCTCTCCCATCACGTCAACTTCCTCAGCCACTTCGAGCACAGCCGGCACAAGTGCAGGTGCGAGAGCCGGTTGTGCGGCTAGGTGATGAGTATGGGTTGGGCCGAGGCCGCGGATGCGGTCAGAGGCTGGCTTCTTTCCTGCAAGGCCTGCGCTGAAGCCGTCCCATCCATCCCAGCAGCACGCCCTCCCTCCTCGTGATTTCCTCCCCTCTGCTGCGCCCCTTTCCCCCTTCCCCCTTCCCGCCGCTTGCCAGGTATCACAACGTGCTAGCGCAGTGGGGACACCTAGCGCAGCTGGAGCAGCCGCGGGGGTGGAACTGGCAGAGGCTTTACTCCGTTGAGCGGTCATTGGAGATCCACGAGGGCGGGGGCTTGTGGCCGCAGGACGATATAGACAAGATACCAGGCCCTGGTCGGCAGCGGCGGCGGATGCAGCAGGATGAGGGGGGCGGTCGCTGGCTGGCTGGGCACGGGTCAGCGGGGACCGGGGCTCTGGATGGCGTTCGGAGTTGGCTCGGGTGGTCTGAATGGAAGAGGGAATAGGGAAAAGGTCGGCCGAGATACGCTGCGCCGAGTGGGTGCGGTCCGAGCCCTGATGGAATGCGGAGTACCGGTACCGGGCAGCGAACTGGGTTGGCTCTGGGAATAGCCTAACGTGTTATCAATGATCTATCGCTGCACGGCCACGAGCTTGCACGTTGCAGGTCGAGCCCCGTGGGTACCCCCGGGGTCCATTGCCTAGTCTGATGGGGACAGCAGCCTCAGGCCCTCAGCCCCATGACATGATTCCAAATACGTAGGATTTCGGCCCTGTCCTGGCACGCTATACTTGAAGCAGGTGAACCAGGGGGGGGGGGGGGGGGGGGGGGGGGGGTAAAAACGTTGTCCGATATCATGCCCCAAAGTCCCCCGGCCCCCCGGGACCGACGACCGACCGACCCGTACAGTGTACGACACTGTCGTACAAGGCCTGTACGTACTCCATTTTATGCCTTTCGCGTTTCGCTGGACTGCTGACCGTGTGCTCTATCCATGGGCGCGCACAGCACTCCCGGTGGCCCACGTTGGTCGGGTACCATCAACCATGCCACGGACCCCGACCCGTCAATTGACCAACGGCTCGGCATCGAGGGGCGATATCAGGGCTTCAGTTTGCTAGTACTGTGCGATCTGAGGCGCGGGAGTGGAAGGCGGGCTTCCGGGAGCACCTGGGAGACGCCTTTGGGTGGCCGCGTGTGTGCCCGGGGCCCGGCATGCCGACGTGTCCCAGCGGTCCCGACTCCCTAACACCGCTGGAAGGGTACCAGTGACTTGCCAGCATAAGTTCTTGCCATGCTGCATGCTCAGAGCGTGCGGGATGATGCTGGGCGGTGCTCTACGCCGCGGTGACAAAGTCCCGCCACGCAGCCTCCCATAGCCCCTTCGTTTGTATTTCTGAAAGCGGATTTGGGATCCTCTCGGCAAGCTCTGTACAGACGAGGCATGATGTATGTCTGAGGAGGACCTACCCCCCCCCTGGGGCTCGCAAGAGCAGGGCTGCGGATAGTTGCCGACCAGTGCAATCGTTGCACTTTGCTGGCCTGCTTTTCGCGTAACTCGTCTCCCGTGTCTCCTTTCCCCCCTGGGTGAACATGTTGCCATGCATGCCCATACCGCCACGCCCGAAGGCCAGCACCGGGTACGGCGTCCAAGCCACGCCCCTAGCCCCACCCGCCCCGCTGCCCACGCCGGGCAAGCCTGCCGCTCTACTCTGCCGTGCCCTCAGAAGCCGTATTGACACCGCCGAGTTCTCTAATTCTTCTACATCCGCCCCACGCGAGACGCGAGACCAACGCTCAAACGCCATCCCAGCCCACGCTGGCCCAGGCAATCGCATCAACCAGTCCCCCGGCTTACGCCAGGCACGGCCCGCCCTAGCGCGTAGCGCCCGCTCCGCCATGCCCTCAGTCCTGTGCCTCGTTCCGGCGTCCGCTCCGACCAGCCTCACGGTCCGAAGGGGGCACGGGCCACGCCAAACTGTCGTCAGGCCCGCACCTCAATGCCTCTGATCAGCACTGCAAAACGAGTATGCAACACCATATATATTTCATTTGTTGCCAAGGCACTGCTATCTCCTTATCAATCAGTCCGCCATTCGGCGACGGTCGGCACGCCACGAACCTGGTGCACCACCGTTCACAATGCATTTTGCCTCCACAATGCGGCTCGCCATTTTGTTCATCTTTAACCCCCAATCCCCAATCCCCAATAAGATGACACAATAATTAGGAAGAATAGCTACATGACGGGTGAACTGGACGTGCCCCAATCCGGGGTTAAAAAGGGGTCTGGGAACCCTTCGCCGGTGGCAGGCACGCACGCTACCGACGCCGGGCAGCGGAACTATGGGGCGAATGCCGCCGTGGGGGGGGGGCCGGCGGCGGGGGCGATCTCCCGCACATGACCTGCCGCATGCCCTCATACACACTCAACTCCCCTCGCTGCACGCGTGGATCCTGCCTTGCCTCCACCAGCCCCTCGTGCAGGGCCATGTGAGTGACGGAACGCCGGCGCCAAATGTCCAAGACCGCCTCAACCTGCATGCATGCACGCAAAGGAGTTGGTGTTAAAGCTACCGTGCGAAGGCGCGGCCTGGGGAAAGGCATTGCTAACCGCTGGAAGCTTAAGCCCTTGAGGCCGCCGGCTGTGCCGGACTCACCGCCTGTGACTTGGCGTAGCAGTGCAAGCCAATCGAGTACTCGAGGGCGAACATGCGCTCCTCGGGTGATTGCTCGGGCTTGTGCTCGGACCTGCACTGCAGAAAGTTCTCGACGTTGTCGAAGATGGAAAGCCACAGCGACTCCACAAACATGTAGTAGCGGTCTGGCGGCGGCAGCCCTGCTTTGTAGCGGAGCCCTGGGTCCGTGTGCGCAAACCCCTGTGCGCGTACGGCCCTGTGGGTTGGGGGGCGGCGTGTAATGGGGGTGACGAGAGGGCCGGCCACAGGGGAGGCTCAAACAGGCCACTGTCCGCTGCGCACCTGACGAACAGCGCGTCCCCTCCCGTGTCGAAGCCCGTTCGGATGTAGGCCTCTGCTGCGTCCAGGTCCAGGGCCCGCATCAGACCCACTGAGAGAACCATGCCCGTTCCACCTGCGGTGATGGGAGCAGGCAGGAGGAGCGGGAAGGGAGGATCACGCAGGCAGGAGCAGTACGGGTGAGCGGGCGTGAAAGTGGTGGACGACGCAGGCACGGCGCAGGCCTCAGCCCGTCGGCGCATGAGCAAGACGCGCACCGTACCGTGAAACACAGAGCTTGCACCCGTGTTGCAATTGCGTCTTGGGGCGTCTTTGTGGACCCTATGGAATGAATTGGGCAGCGGGAAGAGCATGACGTTAGGCTACCGATGCATGCAGAGGGGGTGCACATGCTGACGGGCCCTTGCCGTACCTGTCATCGTGCCGTACGCAGAGGGGAAAGGGTGGTTTGCCCCCTCGCCACGCCTCCCCCAGGAGGCTCTGCTCGAGGGCGCCCATCGGTGGCGGATCCTCGTCCTTGAGGGGTCGCCCCTGGCCGCCGCGGCCCCACCGGTATCGGTACCAGGCCGAGTACTGGGAGACAAGGAGCTTCACGAGCTCAACTTGACCCGAGCTGTTACTACGATGGCCCATCACTCGTGGGCTGAAGAACTTCTTGAACGCAGCAAAATGCCTTGGCGAGCAGTGCTGACTCTTGTCGTACGCACCGCACGAGAAGTCGTGTGTGCAGAACGGGCACGCAGGGCGAGGAACGAAGAGCTGCGTAGCCCCATCTTGGGCTAGCTGCGGGGTGGGGGGCAGAGGATGAGGGAACTTCTTAGACTGAGGGGCAGGAGAGAGGACAGGTAGGTGGGGACACCCCTGGGTGGGGAGCATTATATGGCTCCTAGATCTACAGGGTGTGCTTCCACAAAACACGCATTCTGACGACGTTACATGTGGAACTATCCGACTCACCTCTGTACGGATAAGAGATGTGTTGAAGCCACAAGGGAGGCATCTCGGGGCGTAGGGGTTGGGATGCCGACCCTCGTACCTAGTTAGGAGGTTTGCTGTCATGCAGAGCGAGAGGCTTCAGGTGCCCAGGATCACAAGGGCTACTGGGGCACGCCGCGCACCGCGGCTGTAGATCTGCAACGCAGCCCCGTTCAGTAGAGCTCGCTTGATCGGGTCCCCACAAACACTTCTCACCACATGTGGTCTGAGATCATAAGGGGCTGGTTGGGGTCCAGGTGCGACAGCGCCTTGACGGCGCCTGGGGGCGAGGGGTGGGGGTCACGGCGTGGCACCAGGATGGAGGCATGTTCAGTTTGCTGGCAGCAACAGGGATGACTGGAGCGAAGGAGCCCGCGAGGCGCCGCTACCTTGGCTGCGGAGGAAGCCGCGCTTGCCTCCCAAGCAGTACCTACTCCTAGGCCACTGCCGGCGGCTGTCTCGCTCTCTGGGCTCTGGGCAAGCAAGCGCTCTCTGAGGCGCCCAGGACCCTTCCTGGCGAGGCTATTTGCGCCGGCCTTCATGCTAGTGGCCTCACCTGCTAGGAAGAACTGCGTGTCGTCGTCACCTGCGCGCAGGGGAGGGCGGGAGACAAGCCGTGGGGAGGGGATGGCTCTCATAGCTGCCGGGTTCATTACAGAGACCCAGAGGGCAGAGCAGAGCTTCCACACGCCCTCCGCCGTACTACTGCATGTACGTGCGCTGCTTACCAAACAGGATCCACTTGTATGTTTCCCCAAAGTGGCGATGCGCCAAGATTGGAGCCAGCGCGTGGCGCAGTCCGCCTGGGCGGTTCGCAGCGGGCGGGTCATCCATGCCACGTCAGCGAGCACAAGAAGGACAGGGGCTTCCCTTCTGTGCTGAACCAGATGGAGGACAGAGCTATGCAGCTCCCATCATTAGCAGCCCATCACAGCAGAGCAGGACGCACGATCCCTTCCAGAGGCCGAGCTGGCCGGCTTGATCACCCCCTCGACATGCCACAGTCACCAGCCAGCAGGCACCCACCGAGCTGGCTGGGAACATTCCTTCCCTCAGTGTCATCCTGCAAGAAGTCATGCAGTAGCGGCGTCAGGTGTCAAGGTTGCGGTCGAGGTTGCGCGCCGACCACGCCACCAAGCCACGCCACCACACGCCACGGCATCGCCCTCGCACACACCGCACCCCGATGCTGACCGGTATGAACGTGTATGTCTCGCGGTAAGACCTTGCCACGCGCTCGGCCCTGAGGGCGTCCACCTGATCTGTATTGTTGAGCGCAAAATAGCAGCGCAGGGGGACCTGAGGGCGTGAGGGGAAGTCCGGGCAAGGCAAGTGGTGCTGTGGGAAGTAACGGCATGCTGTGGGCGCTGTGTGGCCGCTGCACGCACCCCAGCAGCCCCAAAGGAGCATGGCGTCCGTGTGTGGCACCGCTGTACAGAGTGTTCGTTCAACCCGCTGGGTGCCCTCACCCACATACAGTACGCTCCACCGCCCTTACGTACGGCGCACCGCCCCCGCCCCCGCCAACAGGGGCGACCTCGCCCGGTCGGGCGACCCCGTGACACCCCCCTTCCCACGTCCGCACCTTTGACCTCCATATCCTCGAAGCGTGCAGGAACGGTAGCCGGTGCTTGCAGGCGGCCTGTGCGTGTCGATTGCGCGTGTACGTTCAACGCTCGAGCAAGCGGCACCGTGCACACAAGCGTTATTCATGACTGAACATAATGACAGGCCGGGAGTAAGGAGTAGGACTTACTTGGACTAGAACAAAATCCCTAACCGGGTCATCGACGAGGTGCGCGGTCGAAACTGCGACGGCGAGCCCGCTTAGCAGCAAGTAGATACACGGAAGCAGCGCTCCTCGAGGGCAATTCGCTGAGCGGCGTCGCTCCCCTGGTCGCTGGGGTTCGCCTGGGGCCGAAACTGTGCAGCTGAACTGCATCGTTATGTGACGCGTATCCAGCGCTTAATAAGGCGCGTTGTTTGTTATCTCAGTAGATTCAGCTTGAGCCAGGCGGCTGCTGCTACTACTTTCACATCGATATGGCACACATAGTCCATCGGGGGCCGCAATAATATAAAGAGGCAGTTGTGGACTCTCACTCGCGGTATCTGTGCCAGAGCCACCCGGAAAATGCTTTTTTTCCTTTTTTCCCGGGCGTGCCCGTCCGCCGCCCGTACGTCGGCGGGCAACTACTGTCTGGGAGTTCATGTCCCTGAAAGTGAACCAAAAGTTGCATCATTGACCGCTGGGTCGGTTCGACGCGGTTGTCGAGTACGTGCGTCCGGAACTCGAATCCGACTAGGGTTAGCCTGCACAACCCCCGACCGATCGCCCCCAAGGCAAGGCACGGGCTCTGCTTGCAATTCAAGCTATAGGGCAAGTCCGGTAGTGTACACCAGGAAGCGGGGGTCGGGGGTGGGGGCAGGGGGCAAGTCATGTGTTGTGCCGAGGGCTATACTTAATCCGAGGGCTCTACTTAATCCGAAAACAGTAATCAGGCAGATGTCAGATCAGTGCAGCGGCACTACATCATGAAGCACACAACGCGCGAGGTGCCTGCGCGAGCCGAAGGCATGCCACCTAGGCTACTCTACATGGCCTTGCAAGTTAGCCTGTGTGTAAGAGGGATGGCGGAAGTCGGTGTTGGGCTTCCATCGTGCCGAAGCATTCGCGAGGGCACAGCAGGTCGGCGAGCGTCGCGTCGCGCACACGGCTGGTGCCAGGAATTCAGAACGCATTGCTCCGCCCTGTGCTGGTCGCGCTGTATGCTCCGATGCACGAAATCCGCATCCCCCGTCCCCCGCGTCCCCCGACGTCCCCCTGCCGCCGCGCGCGCGCCTGGCTGCTTGCCTGCGGTGGCAGTGTATCCCCCAGGATCGGGGCCAAATGCATGGGCACAAGAACCATGTGGTCTACTCTGCGGGCGAGGTAGCGCAGGAGAGGGGATGTGGGAACAGCGGCCGGAAAGCGCGCGGGGTCGGCGGACGCGACTCACGCGAGCCCCTGCCGACATCGTGGTGTTAGGCAACGAGGAAACTGTAAGCAAGCGGAAAGCCCGGCGAGACTCCGAAAGTGTAATTAGCTCCGCGTAGTGCCCGCCCAACCGACATACGGGGATGAGCGCCACTGGCGAAGCTCCGCAAGCCCAGAGCGAACGGTCCGAGCCTCGGAGCGCCAGAGGTTCGTTCGTTGTTTGGGCAATAGCTGGCCGGCCCGCCGGCGGTATGCGTACACGAAGGCCCACAACAGACAAGACCCGCCCAGGACGGTCGTAGCCCCCCAGAGAAACTATTTACGCATAGCTCACCTAGCGTGGGGAGAAAGGAGACACGGGAGACGAGGAACGCGAAAAGCAGGCCAGCAAAGTGCAACGATTGCACCTAGCGTGGGGATGGATGAAGGCCCCACGCAGAAGACCAGTAGAGAAGAACATGCGGGAAAGTAGGGAGTGTAGAGGAGTGTAGAGGAATCACACACAAAGGTAGCACCGCCGGCGGGCTGAGTAGCGTGGTGTTGCGGGGGTTTGGGAAGACGACTTGGCCGGATACGGTAGAGGCCGTACAGGTGGCAGCTCCACGGGGCAGCAAACCAAACCCCGAGTGAGCTCCCCGCGGCGGCCAAACAAGATCCCGCCACTGCACAGGCGGGACTGGGGTGCCGTGAGGGAGATGCGGGAGGCGGGGTGTCGGGCAGCAGGTTAGGCAGGGGGTCAGAGAACGCGGGGGTGCGCGGCTGTGCGGGGGTCAGAGAGGCGTGTAAACAGCCGGCAGAGGCCCGGAAGTATCCTTCGCCCCGGGGCGTAACCTCGCGTTGTGACCCCCGCCGCGCTTCGTGCTGAGACACTGGGTGATACTGCTTCGTGCGGTCATCGACGTGAAGCTCCGGGGGGGGGGGGGGGTTGAGGGGCTCGAGGATGGCTTCGGGGCCGAAACACAAGCCAGACACGAGACCGCACGAGACTGCGGAGCGTGCACCACGCACCACAAGGGCAGTTCATCACTCTTCCACAATGAGAACTTGCATTGCAGGTTTCGACCAAGGGCTGCCCCTCACGTGCCCCTGCTCCCCTGGTCATGCCCGCGAGCCCTTCAGGCAGCACTCGCTGCTCAGGCGTGCCTAGGCTAACCTAGGGCGAAGGACTTGCAACCATTCTCCATAGGAAAGCACGGAATCTCATGGATACATCCTGTTTACTTCACATTATTTGAACACGGGGCAAGTGCGAGTTCTTAGAGTCAGCAGCCTCACCCCTTCGCTCGAAGTCCTGCGTGAGTCCTGCACGCAACCTGCCTCCTGGGATGAATAAGTTAACGCAAGGCTTACCACCTCCTCTCCCTCATCTGTTTAGGGAACCAGGTCTGTCACCCATCTTCCACACGTCCCTCGACCACAGCCATTGGCACTGAGAGAGGGGCAACCTGGGATGGCGTGCCCCGCTCATAGGCGGCCCTGAGACCCATCCTCCGGCAGGTCCATGCATGCACCCCGCCGCGCGCCTTCAGCCGCCCGCAGCAGCTGTGCTACCACATGCTGCAACACCGCGCCCCTCTCCACGCGTGTATCTAACATTACGAAGCGCCCTCGTCAGGAGCCGGCTGCCAGCGAAGCCTCTGCCAGTGGCATGGGCGGCTCCGGGCACATGGCGAGGCGCATGGCCTCGTAGAGCGCCTGTGCGCCCGCCGCGCCGCCCCTCTGCCGCTTGGCCCGCAGCAGCTGCTCGTGCAAAATCATGTGCACTTCCGCCCGCCGCTGCCACATGGCGACCACCGCTTCCACCTGCGCAGGACGGGCCACGAGGCGTGTGAGCGCACGAGCGTCAGCGCCCAACGGGCTCGACCGAGGGGCTCGACCCTGCTGCCGTACTGGGCTTGTGGTCCCAACATGATGATAACGGAACCCAAAAGCCCCGTGCCCTGGTCGCCCCCTCGAGCAGCGCCGGCCGGAGTGCCGGTCCCGGCCCACCTGTTGAAGCGCCGCGTGCACGTGCAGAGCTATGGTGTACTCCAGGATCCAGATCCGTTCCTCCGCCGTCATCTCAGGCTTGTGCTGGCGCTTGCACTGCACGAAGTTCTCGAGGTCATCCAGGATGGACAGCCACATGCTCTCAACGAACAAGTTGTAGCGGTCCGGCGGCGAAACGCCCAGTTTATAGCGGAGCCCTGGGTCAGTGTGCGCAAACCCCTGCGCCTTGATGGCCCTGCCAGGGAGGAAGGAGGGGATGGACGAGGGCTAAGCACTACACGGTGGAACTAGTGGAGTTCGGGGTTCGGCAAGGGACAACGTAGTGCGCGGCGGAGGCGCATGGGGGGGGGAGGTGCGCCCGCGGACGCAACCGCCCTACCCTGCCCCCAGCAGGGCCCCGGGAAACTGCCCAAGCCATCAAATGGACTGCTAAGCAGCGTACCCGCAGACGTACCTGGCAAAAAGCGCGTCCCCTCCCGTGTCGAAGCCCGTTCGGATGTAGGCCTCTGCTGTGTCCAGGTCCAGGGCCCGCATCATGCCCACGGAGAGCACCAGGCCCGAACCGCCTGCGCCGGAAGGGGCAGAGGAGCAACGTCACGAGGGTTCAACGTGCGGGAGACTGGCGAGCCTGCTGTGCGCTGTGCTCCGGTGGATGCTGGTCATTCAGCACCGTGTCTGACGCACCGTGGAAGACGGAGCTGACTCCGGTGTTGCAGTTCGGCATGGGCACGTCCTTGTGCACCCTGCAAGTCGTGCAACGCAGCAGGGGTTAGTGCGGTGACGTCAATGGTGGGCCCTGGCAGACGCGGCGGGCTGTGCTGCGCGTCACAAACTATGTTGCCCTCTAGTTGAAGGGCAGAATGTTGAAAGAGTGCCGAGCAGCTATGTGCCGCTCACCTACCGATCATCATGCCGTACACAGAAAGGGAAGGGCGCGCTGTCGCCCCGCCATGCCTGCCCGAGGAGAGTCTGCTGTTGCGCATCCAGCGGCTTTGGCGTCTCCTCCTTCATTGGGCGCCCCCTGCCGCCCCTGCCCCAGCGGTACCGGTACCAGTTCGAGAACTGGGCGCTCAGAAGCTTGGTGTCCTCGAGCCGACCCGTGCTGTTGCTGCGCCGGCCCAGCAGGCGCGGGCTGTAATAGTCCCGAAACACAGCGTCGTGGCTGGCATTGCAATGGTGGGTTGCGTCGTACGCGCCGCACGAGAAGTCGTACGTGCAGAACGGGCACGCGGGTCGGGGGACGAACAGCGGCTTGGTGCCATCCTGGGAGTGCTGTGGAGAGGGAGATGGTAGGATGGGGCAAACGTGAGGAGAACGTGGGCGGCGGTCGTTCAACTAGCTGGTAGCCAACACAGCCGAGAGAACCCACCTCGGTGCGGATGAGTGACGTGTCGAACCCACACGGAAGACAGCGGGCTGCATGCTGGTTGGGGTGTTGCCCCTCATACCTGGCCAACAGCAGGGCGCATGGGCGTGTAGCGTAGGGCGTGTCAGGCAGGACCAGCAGCTACAGTCACACGCCTTCTATTGGCACCAGCTGTTGCCTGGCTTGTGGCTTCTACTGAACTGCGCATCTTGAGCCTCCTTCCCACCCCGAATCAAGACCCAGCAGTCAGACCCGTGCTACGCTGCTAACCCACGCACTCACCACAGGTGGTCTGAGATCATGAGGGGCTGGTTTGGGTCCAGATGTGACAAAACCTTCATGGCACCTGGGGGGACAGTTGGTCGGGTTAGAGCCCTCGTCATGCCGGGGTTGGGCGACGGTAGGAGTGACAGGAGCGGACCTTGACTATCAGCACAGCGCAACGACGGGCTGAAGCACAACCTTCCTCCAGCCCAACACCCTACGGCAGTCATTCGCACTGCCACCAGTGTCCTGTCCCTCATCACCCTACGGTAGTGATATGCCCCGCTACCTGCCAGGAAGAACTGAGTGTCATCGTCACCTGACGGAGTTTGGGGCAAGCACGAGTTGGTGGGGGGGCAGCGAAGCGAGGGAGGCGCGGTAGGTGGCATGGGGAAGAACGACACCGTACGACGCGTGCCCCGCTCACCGTACAGCATCCACTTGTAGGTTTCCCCGAAGTGTCGGTGCGCCATAATGGGCGCCAGCGCGTGCCTCAGAGCGCCTGGACCACAAGGGCATGCGGCAGACGGGTCATTAAGTGGAGGGCCCACAGGAAGGGACGCCGGAGAGAGCTGGGACGCAAGTGGGTACCAGCGGCAGGCGCAGATCCCATCGGACCCTTGCTCCCACGCACGCCCTCGCCTATACCAAGCCCCCCGCCCACACCACGCTGCTCCGGACACTTGACCCTAGCTGCGTAAAATCTCCTCGCTCGTGTCAGCCCTGCCAACAAATGCACCAGGCCGCGAACAGCTCACGCACTTGGCTGACCCACTCACCTGGTTGACTGGCCGAGACGCGCCGTTCCACGTCATCCTGCGGAACGGCGGGGCAGGCGGACAGTGTGGTATGAGCCGAGGCCCGCGGTGTGCGCTGCCGGCGGTGCTCAAGCACGCAAACGTAGCGCACCTCGATGAAGTCGTAAAATTCATTCAGGGCCTGGCTCTGCGGGTCGGCCCTTAGCGCAGCCACTTGGTCTGTGTTGTTCAGCGCGAAGAAGCAGCGCATGGGAACCTGAGGCGCAGGCACGACGGGAGGCATGCTAGTAAGGGAGGGCGGCAATGTTTTGCAACGGCAAGGTCGAACACGTCGCATGAAGGCGGATCTCTCTGCACCCACTGCACCTTGGATCTCCATATCCGAGAGGCATGCAGGTAAGGCTGCCGATGCTTGCAAGCCGCCTTGCGGGGGCAAGAGGCGGGGGGAGGGGGGAGGGTCGTGGGGTCGGGTGTCCGCAGTAGCAGTGTCAGACCCGATGCCGGCAACTTCTTCATGTGGAACGACATGCCTCATCGCCGCTTACAGCAGGCCTACCTGCACCAGAACAAAGTCCCTAACCGGGTCATCGACAGGATGATGAGCGGGCACAGCTGCGCTTGCTCCAGCGAGTGCGCCCAGAACAATGAGATTTAAAGTTACATTTCTCAGCGACTTTGGCGCCAGGGCAGCCAATTTGCTTTGAGCGACACGAACGCGATGAGGGCGCTGCAGTCTCATACCCCGCCTGTGGCGACATGTATTAGGCTAACTACAAACACTGTAAGTCATCTTGAAGATGCTCGAGTTTGTAAACGACTGTTTGGCGATTCGTCACAACCGGTGCAGAGCTGCGAAGACCGTTGTTTGCTTGCTGGAGCGCAGAGCGTATACGCAGCGAAGCGTGCGTTGCCGGGTCAACGATTCACAAAACAAGCCGGCACGGCACGGCACGAACGATGTTTCCCGCCCTCGGTGGCTCGGCCCCTTACCCACCCACCCCCCGCCCCCGTGCCTGTCGCTCTGCCTCTCCCTCTTTCTGTCGCGTTGCACACAGCCTAGTTGCGTTCAGCTGCATCCCCCTTCGTCGTCGTCCGGACTACGCTGCACGGCCCCTGCGAGCACAGAACCCCCACCCCCCGCACAGGCTTTTTGCATCGGCCTACGAAATGCGATGCCTTGACTCCGCGGCACTATGCCCGGTTGTCTATAATAACCGCGCACATCACCGGGGGCCTCGACACCAGGAGCTAGGTTCACGCGCGCGGTTGTCCCTGGGTTAGCCCCTGCCTCGGCGTTGCGCATTGCTGGCACCCAGCCTTCCTCCTCGCGCAGTGGCTACGTCGACGTGCTCAGCAGCAGCCCCCGTCATCGTTCTGACTACGCTGCACGGCTTCTAAGAGCGTAATACCCCCCGCCCCCCGCTTCGTCATTGTTGGTTGCGACCCCGCCACCCCCCGCCAGAGATGTTGTTGCACTTTGCTGGCCCTGCTTTTCGCGTTACCTCGTCTCCCGTTTCCCCTTCACCCCCTCGGAGCAACAATGAGCAGCCAGGGCAGGGACCCATTCACCGACTTGAGACTTCAGGCCGGCCCGCGTTGTACAAGGCTGTCGCAGCGCCGGCTTCTGCATTCAGTGCACGCATCAGCCACGGGCCCCGCGCCCCCCTGCCTCCGCCCCATGCCCCGAGCCCCCGCGCAAGTTCCGTCCGTGTTAGTCCGCGAGCCCCTCAAGTGAAGGGCCAAAACCCATCAGTAAGACCGCAGACCACAAGGCGGGGCCTGCTCGCTGGCAGAGGCTAGCCAGCAGGATGCAACAAATGCCCGGCAGCTGCAGCCGTGTCCATGCCCGGAGATGGTTGGGGTCGGTTTGAACAGCATCCCTTCACACGCGGCAGCATGGGAGGGCTAGCCCGCTGCCCCCTGCCCACACCGCCGTCGCTCAGCCCTGCCTCGGTGGCCTTAGCCGGGGCCTCGCCGAGGCCGCAGTTTTAAGAACCCAGCACGGCCGCAAGGTCCCGGCCTGTCGCTTCCACTAAGCTGTGCAACTCCGTGCGCTCCAGAGACCGGCTGGCACTGAGCGGCGACTGGCCCCCGGGCCCTGGGCGCAAGCCCTGGGCGCAAGCCCCGGCTACCTGCCGGCCGCACCTGCGCCGGGGCCTGCCAGGCCTCCCGTGGAGTCGCCGAGGCGCTTTTCCGACAGCCGCACGGGCCAGGAGGCCCCCCCATGCCGCGGCTGCCGCCCCGGCCTCCGCCCGAGCCGTATCGGTCACGCCCTTCAGTGAGGGCGCACGGCACACGGACAGCGGCGAGCGCATGGCACATGGTGACATGGGCCAATAGCCGTCGAGGAGGGGAGCCGCCGTCCGTGTCGGTCCGTCCGCGGTCCCCTCAAGTGAGCCAGTTTGGCGACAGGTTGGCAATCCTCGGTAACACACTGCGGGAGTAACGCAGGTGGCGGGCGCTACCGGCCCGATGACCAGCCGGGCATGCGCGCGAAGCTGATCTTGGTGGGGCGCTCCCCGAGGAAGCGGAGCATGTTTTGCGCCAGCGTGGCGTTCACCTGGGGCGGTGAAGGGCCGCGTGAAGAAGTTGGTCTCAAGGGAGAAGTTGGTCTCATGGGAACAGCGTGAGGGCTCAGAGGCGTACTTGGCAAGGGGTGTGGGGCACAGACATGGAACTCGCAGGTCGCTTCCAACGCGGCCTGCCCTGATAGTTTGCGCATCCCCGACGGCTTACAGTTGGGTCGAACATGTCTTCGGTGTACAGACGGAAGGCGCGCGTCGGATTCCGTGCTGAGTAATCGTCGTACAGTGCGATTGTGAGGTTAACGCCCCGCATGAAGACGTCCTCTGGCGGGCGGTTGCTTTCCTCGCGCATCTGTGAGTGAGGACAAGGGGTTTGATGGCGGTCACGGTTGCATCACAGGCCGCCTGCACGCATGACACCCACCGCGTACAGCTTCCGGTTGTCCTCGAACGATGTGGACCTCCGGGTACAGAAGATGAACTGCGGGAAGCGGAGGAGAAGAGCTCGGCCAGCAAACACAGCCGGGAGAGCAAACAAAAAGGTGTTCCCAACCTTTCGTCTCATCCATCCCAATCCTGCCACGCCTGAGCCCCGATCCTTCATCCACTGACCCACTCCCGCTGTCTCGCTCGGATTTACTCTAGGCACCCCCACTACTACTCCCTCCACGCCCGCCCCCACCCCTTGGTCCTCTCCGCTCCAACCTGAGACCCGCGCTCTACGCCCTCGCTCCATGCCCCAGCCTTGGCCGTTCCGCACCCTCATTCCAGCCCATGCGTAGGCACCCTCCTGACACCCCCATATACCCCAGCTCACCGCCTCTCGCCTGCCACTATCGCGCCGAAGTTGGGCTTCCCCCAAACAGGTCCCACCCTTCCGTCCTTACTCCACTCGTGCGGACCCGCTCCCGCCTCCTCACCGCTGAGTCTTTCTGCCTGCACCTCCCGGCTCACCTTGGGTCGCACACAGAGGCGGCCGAGAAAGCCGACGAGCTCCCCAAACTGCTCCTCGCACGACTCCACCGGAAAGGACCCGCCCACAGTTCCGCAGCAGAACCTGCGTAGGCAGCACGGGGCACAGCAGCAGCAGGTTGAGCCGCGGCGTGCAGTGCAAGACCCGTGCACGTCCGAGCTTTCCACTGCAGCGTGATACCCGGCATGAGTCACCGGACGTGGCACCAACCGCCGCTTCTAGCAGCGGCCCCCCCGTCCCAGCGAAGGCCCTGGTCCCCGCGCCGGTACGCTTACCGGACCTCCTTGAACCCGGAAACCACGTCCTTCCCGAAGTGCCCATACAGCACGTTGTACCTGCAGCGCGGCAAGCGGGACAGAGCTGCTCTCTTCAGGGCCACTAGAGCGCGGCATAGCGAGCGAAACCTGGCACCCGCCCAAGGTCCGCCGCTTCGCCGAGCAACGTTCCGTTGCAGTCTATCTCACCAAGCGCGAGTTGCCGCAAGCACGCGCCCCTCCGTTATGTCGCTGAAGAAAGGCAGCTTGTGCCGTACGGCGGCTGCATGGGGGCGGGGGGAGATAACGATATGATTAGTAAGGGTCGGTGATGGACACACGCGAATGCTGTAGAGGCACTTCCGCCACGTCACCTATCCGCGCTCTGCGGGACATCTGCTGCGCGCATCCCACAACATCAACACTGCACCACAGCCCAATCCGCTTACCCTGATGGTACTTGGCCTTAACCGTCCGAAAGTCCTCTGCGTGCTGCCACTTGAACATGGCCTGGTTGCGTGCATTCACGGACTGGTTCAGGAGCCTGCGGGGAAGAAACCCGGAGAAACCCTGGTCACACAAGCCCACGCGAGATACGAGCTCGAGCGGCCTGGCGAGTAGATCGTTCTGCCCGTGCCGCATAGCCTCAGTTGCTGGATGGGCCGACAGCGTGCAGCACTACGCCGTGCTACACAACGGCCGCTTCATCGGAGCGTGCGGCGCCTGCTTCCGGGCGGGTGCTCTAAACGCCGGGCTGAAGGCGAGCAGGCCGTCCAACGCGTGCGGCGTGGACAGCTGTATGTTCTCGATGCATGCACGACGAGAGGCCCGTCAGGGGTGCCCCCGCTGTGCTCCCGCCCGCCCCAGCCACCGGTGGCTGGAGCCGATGACGCTGACCGGGGGCGGAACGTGACCGGCTCTGCCCACAGCGCGCGCAGCAAAAGCGGCCAAACGCCCCTAAGCCAATCGACCGAGCAAAACGACGCGCCAGGTGCCCCCGTTCGCTGTTCTGGCGTCGTGGCGGGGAGTGAGGCGCGTGTCGCCAGGGCTTAGGCGGCAGCGGGCGTAGGCGTTCTAGTGGTTGTAAGGCTGGGGCTCCGCTCTGGCTCCCGGCTGCCCGGCTGGGGGCCGTGGGGGGCCTAAAGGTTGTCTACTGGCGCTTACGCTAGTACGGCACAAGTCCCTAGCCCCCAGTCCCCCGCCGCCAGGCCCTCCCGTCCCCAGTCCCCAGTCCCCACACCCCAGCCCCCAAGGTGCCCCGGGCCAACCCTGACCCACCCGGCCGCTTGCAGCATATTGTGCAACGCCCCATAGTTCTCGCCGCGGACCAGATGGCTAGGAATCTGTTGTAGGAGCATGCGGGATGGTCAAGCTGGTCGTAAGTGTAGCGGGAGGCTGCCGTATAGCCCTCTGCTGTGACCTTGATCAAGTCCTCGGCACTCCCAAGCCTCGTGCAGTGTCTGTGTCCCAGCAGCCCCCCGTCGCGGCGGGAAAGGGCCCCCGCGCCCGACCCTGTCCCGACCTGGTTGAGGGCATCCATAAGAGCCGTGCTCCCAGACCGGGCCGTCGCCTGGGGGTTTCATCCGGGCAGGAAGGCACGGGTTGGGTTCAAGCCGACGGCAACGCGGGGGTGGCAGGTAGGGTTGCCCAACCCCTCCTTTTCGCGCACTGACCAAAACGAACACGCATCGGTCGGCTGGGCCAATCCACGAGAGCTCCTGCCGCGGGCTGAAAGCTCTTCGCCGCGTCCCCCCATGCACCACTGCGGCCACCGCCAGCAGCAGTAGCGCGCCCGCCGTGATGCAGCATTGCTTGTTGATGCTCCATCTCCACATGGTCCGCGACTGTCCGCGCGCTAACGAAGGCGTCGGTGCCATGAGGGCGCACGCACTCACGCCCCCTTGTGCTGGCTATCTTAGGTTCATAGCAGCTGAGCTGCCGTCACGTCATAGCAGCTCCCGAAGGGCCTCCTAGCGCCGCGACGCGACAGAGTGCAGTTGAATGCTGGGTGAGCGCGGCTGCGAGTTCGGGGCCCTAACCCTCCGGCTGGTATGGACGCTGGCTTTGGTTGTGGCGCTTGGGAGTCTGAATGATATTGACCTTGCCGGTCGCGCGGGAGCTGCCGCCGTAGCGTACTAGCGTCCACGCGCAATGCCGAGTCTTTCACACAACTAGCATCGAACGTACCTGTTTCAAGCATATGCAAAGAAGCTCTGATGCTCAATGCCACCTGATGCAGTCTGTGGGTTAAGAACAGGAGTGCCAGGCAAGCGAGTGCGCGTTAGTACGCAGCGAGTACGTGTCACGCCCTCCCGTGCCCCCGTGCCATCACCGCCCCGCTGGAGGGATGTCACCCCGGTTCGGGTTGAGGGAAACGCGATGGGAGCGGATTAGGGCGCGAAGCAAGTGGTTAAGGTGGCGAAGAAGTAGGGTTGAGGCTGCACGCCAACCTGGCAGACTCGGGGAGCAACTTGGATGAGGCGGCGCCGTGGTTGGATTAGGCTGCCCAGCCCTTGGGATTAGGCTGGGCGTCGTTGGGATTAGGCCGCACTCTAGTAGGGATTGCTCTGCCGTGTCATAAGGATGTCTCCCACGAGCAGTTGGATGGCAACGGGAAACGTTTCTCTTTGCGTTTCTACAACGGTTGCGTGGCCCTTGCGGGTCACATCCTGCCACCAGCCCCCCCTTCCCCCCTCTCCAGAGCCGACACCAGCACCAGCACCTGCCGCAGACCCTGCCTGTAACACCAGCACGCACAAAATGCATGAAACCGCAAATGTAGACCAGCAAATGGACCCCACTCAGCCCCTCCTCAGAGGCACTCAGAGGTACAGAATACAAGAAAAGCAGGGTGCATGGTGGCCACGCCTCTCTGACAGGCCCTTTTTGCATGCATTAGCCCTACTGTAACCCTACTGTACATTACAGCAACCCTACTGTACATTTTGTCCCTCTGCCCCCTCGGCATGAGCCCACGCATTTGCCCCGGGAATGCAACCGAACTCTGCGAACAGCTGTACAAAGCGGGACACATTAGGTCCCATGTATACAATGACACTTCCGTGTGGGTTCTGCAGTCCCGCACCCCACCGCAGGTCTCCATCCGTGCTGACCTGGCGAACAAATGATAGCCTCTCGGAGACAAAGCAGACCGGCCACTGCAAAACCTCTCGGCACCAGCTTTAATAGGAGCACTGCCTGCGTGATGCTTTTTTGGCGATATTCCTGGACACACCGCTGGAAAAACAAGCCCTGCAGACTTGCCCCGCCACGCACACCAAAAGGCGGGTTGACAAACACGTTACCACTCCACGCCAGCCCCTCGTCCAGCCCGTCCGTCTCGGCGTCAAGGTACGCCCGTGCCCCCACACGCTCATTAGCCTCTGCACTTGAGCACGGATCAAGGTCAATGCCCCCAGGCGCGAACAAGGCCCGAGCGCGCTCCAGTACTGGTGAACGCTTGATGGGCCGAGGTTGGCAGGAGGCGTGTGCCCCCCTGGTGGTTCTGGCAGGGGCGTGCTGGGATGGGACACTGCCATGGCCGTCCTCGGTGGTAGCTGTAATGGCGCCCTACCGTGACTCTACCCGCTCTGTCCCCTTGGGTCAGCGCTGGAAGTGCGGAACGCAGTGTTGGTTGAGGGCGGTCGCACGGTATCCGGGTTGACTCGGCAAGTCAACCAGGATTAGGCGGGGGGTCAACCAGGATTAGGCGGAGGGTCAACCAGGATTAGGCGGGGGGTCAACCAGGATTAGGCGGGGAGACGTGTGGATTAGGCGGGGGGTCAACCAGGTTAACTCGCAGCCTAGTCCAGGTTGACTTGGAGCCTATAAAAGCTCCCATCGCGACTTTCCCGAAACGAGGGATTTTGACCAACTTGTCATCCCTCCGGCCCCGCCGGCCGCCTCCTCCTCTGCCCCAGCCCCCGCCGCCGCCTCCACCCCCTCCGGTCTCCTCGGCCCCACCGTGCCCATCCCCTCCGCCCCCTCCTACCATGCCCCCGCCCCCGCGGCTTCCTCCCATGCATGCCCTCGCCCCCACCGCTTCCGCCCCATTAGCCCCGTTACTCAGCGCCTCTGCCACAAAACGTCCTGCTGCGCAGCGAGGCGGGCTCGCCCCCCGAGAAAGAAACACAGCCGCTTGAGACGTGATTGGCGTGCCGCCTTCCGGAAATCCCCTCAGCCCTGTATGTCACGTGGCGTGATGGGGTGGGAAGGCTGTGGGGTAAAATGGCTGCAGTCCGAGAGGCGCTCACGAGTGTTCATGGTATTGGCATCCGTGCTTGCGGTCTCGCTACGTCTCCGGCTTGTTCACGGCTCGGGATGAACACGCCGGCGTCAACACGTTCCGGCGACTTCCTGGACGTTAAGCCGTTATGTGAGGACGCTTCGCTGTCTTGACATTGGGCCTGCCATGCGGCGTCGTCGGCGCCGTTTGCAAAGTATGGTCGTGACGGACATGCGCTGGGACATGCGGCCATCCGGGTGGACACAGCGTATACAACCGGTTGCCTCTTGCGAGGTAGCTCGCAACAGCGTTCGCGGCGCCGGACCGAATGGGCGGATCGCTTATACTTGCGAGGGGGAAATCGCGGCCTTTGCATTACCCCCAGCGCCACGCCTGCGCCGCCGTCCAGCGCCTATTCCTAGAGCGGAGAACTCTATTCTCGCTCCCCCATCTCGTCCCCTTTGCTCCGTTCAACTTAAATCCGGGGCGAATCAAATTAAGGGCCGGGGGGTGCCTTTGACCCCAAAAGCCCTGTCTTTGCCCCTGAAGGGGCGAGCCAACCTGAATGCTTGCCTTGCACATACTCAAAAGCGGACTCCTTCTGCAGGGCAGTGGCCAAGCTCACCGACAGCCTACCCGCTGGCACAAGCGTCTGTCCAAGTTCTTGTTTCCAGGCCAGGTCCGGGCCGGGCATAATGAAAAGGTCAGGGTTCTCTACCACCTCCGTTGCTGCTTGCATCCACGGCGTGGGAATATGGCCCAAGGGGCGGGCGGGCGCCGGGGCAGGCCCGCCGCAGCAGTGCGAGCGCCACCGTAGTCCTCGGCGGAGTGAGGGGCAGGACGCAGGAGGCCGCAAGTCGGCAAGTGCGTGCCCAGCAGCAGCCGAGCTGCCAGCACCGCGTGCCGCCCACGCACGCACGTGCTCCACCAGGGGCAGAAGCCCGAAGCCGAGCTTGCAACGTGCTCCACCGCTCCACGCAGCCCCCTCCCTCCCACCACTTGCCGCCTCCCCGGCCATCACCTCCACCCCCAGGCACGACTGATATGATACCAGCCCCACGGCGCGGGGCCTCGGCAGGGGCACCAGGCGGAACGGCCCGAGACTGCTTTGAGGAAGGCCTCTAGCTCGTCTTCAGGCGGCAAGCCAGAGAACTCGATCGAGCGAGGTGGTAGAGGACTCGGCTTACCGCATGCCGCTGGCAGCCGCCGCTCGGCCAAAAGCGGAGAGAGGCAGGGACGCGATCCGGGGCAGCACCTCAAGGGCGGCCGCCAGGGAGGCAGGAGGCAGATCGTCGGCTTTGGAGAAGCGGACGCCCAGGGTCTTGGGGTGGCGTATCGAAGACCCTAACGGGCCCCGGCGGCGGCGGCGCAGCGGCCGAAGGCCCCGCCCGCAGCGCCGCCACATTAGCCATCGCAGCCCACGCCGTTTCCGCCCAGTCAACACACGTGCCAGGCGTGTGCGGCCCCATAGCCAACATTTCGCACTTCTAGACGTTCAGGTGTTGCCCCATTAGGAATGACGCGCTACAGGGTTGCGGCCAGCGGGCAGCAAGCTGCCGGCCCCGCTCAGGCACTTTGCATCGGCCTACGAAATGCAATGCCACGACTCCGCGGCACTTCGCCCCGTTGTCTTGAATTACCCCGCATAAGGGGGAGATCGGGAGAGAGTCAACTTCCCCCGACCCCAGGCGCTCCGTAAGGGAGAGTCCAACACCGAGTCTGCACCTACTCCAACCGAGCCAAAGAATATGAAGCACCCGCCCTACACGGGGCACGAGGATAGAATCAGCAGGCCGAAGCCAGTCTGGGGCAGTGCTGGTAAGATGTTCTTTTCTTTCTTTTTCGTCTTTGTTAGAAAAAGACTTTCGGCCCGTCAGCAGGGGGCTTCTGGCTGTGAGCCAGAAGGATTTGGGCCTCGGAGGGGGGGTGTTCTGGCTCCATACTTGTGGACATGGGGCACGAGGGGCCAGGGTGGGACCGAAAGGGCTACGCGGCCTAGCATCTGCACGCGCCGAGGGCCGGAACGCACGTTTGCACCCGGAGGAGAGCATTTGGACCGGCCCCGCACGTCCCCCTCGTACCCAGCCAGAAGGATCTGGGCCTCCCAGGGGGGGTGTTCTGGCTCCCATGGCCAGAAGGTTTCGGGCCTCGCAGGGGAGGTTTCTGGCTGCCAGCCAGAAGGTCCTGACGGAAGATACCAGCACTGGTCTGGGGCCAAGCCCCACCGTGTCCAAACACCGCCACTGCAGCACCTATTCCAAGCCCTGGGCACTTCTTGGGACAGACGGCAGACTGTACACACAGAGCACACAGAGCGCGGATGCCGCCCGGGGCACGTCCGGAAGGGGGCGAGGGGGGAAACGGACGGGGTGGCAGCGGCAGGACGAGGGGGTGCAAATAATTGTGCAGGGTCCAGGGTGCCCAGTACGCCTTCTCTTGTACATGCAGGGAGATCAGCCGGAGACCGCGGGTGGACAGTCCTGCGCAGGGGTCCTGCGCTCCACCCCTGGTCCTGCGCTCAAGGCAGCGTGCCCTAACGCAGGGCAGGAGGAGGGCCCCTCCTGCCCTAACGTGCCACTTTTGCCACTATGGCACATTCCAGGCCCACGACCTCTCGCCCCGACGCCCGATCTGTGTGTGAAGTGTGCTCGCTTGGGACGCTTCACACATTTCCTCGCCAATCGTTTTGTCAAATGCCCACACCCCGGGTCCGCTCGTCGCGCCAGGCAGCGCCAGAGGTCATACTGACGCCACTGAATCCGATTTGGCATTCTCAATTGACAGTCGTAGTGGGCTTTCTCTGGCTGTTGTAACCTGCTGCTCGATCTCGATCCCGCACCTGCGCGAGTTGTCGACGCAAGCAGAGCAACAACTCACAGCACAGCGCAGACCGGGCACTACGAGGCACTAAAGACACGCGCGCACAGCCAATTAGCCATAATCCTTAGCCATATCATATCCCGCTTTGAATGGCAGCTTCAGAGTTCCGCGAGCGCTTTGGCTGGAGAGTTGCCGAGGTGGCAGTGGCTATCGCGCTTGTGCTAGCGCCGGTGCTCCTGCTCCAGTTTCGTGGGCAGCAACAGCTGCAGCAACACCAGGCACAGCAGATGCTGTTTTTGCAACACCAACAGCAGCAAGCCATTGCGGAGATGGCGAAGCTTCTGGCTCAGCAGGTTGCCCAAGTCCCCGGCCCGAAGTCGAACGCCATTTCTTCGCGAGCCGCGGCGGAGCCTGGCGTGTAGGTTCCTCGCAGCAGTCTGTCAGAACAACGCATGAGCCTGGCTGGGAAGCGAGCTCTTCGCTGGCTGCCGTTGCCACCTGAGTAGCCGCACGCAAGCCAACCATCTGACCCGGCAGCCCCTCCCGGCCCTCGCTACTAGGTGGCCTTACGACCCGAACAGCTCCTTCAAAGACGGGGAGCAGGTGAGAATTGCCACGCAGAACTGCATGAGAGCAGGTGGGAAACGACATGCACCGCATGTCCAGGCCCTCACTTGGCCTCACGGGGTACATTGCGGGCCTGCGGCGGCGGCGTTCCCGATTTCGCTTTGGGCTTTGCAATCAAGCCATGCTGTTGCATTGCATTGCAGATCATATCTCTCAACAATGGCCACCAGATGAGGTAATGACATGCAGGCGAACGGGGAGGGGTTAGGATCTGGGTCCCGGTACTGGTGTCAGGCTTACAATTACGATCCTGACCCTTCCCCCTCTAACTCCAGGATTGACGATATCCTATACGGCTATGACACCCTGTTTGAAACGAGGGTGAGGCGCCTCGCCTGCGCCCGGTTTAGCGGGGTGGGCACCCCCTGTTATTGTATGCTGCCGCATGACAACTCTGCACGCCATTGCGCCGCCCCGCAGCACCTGTTCTCCGTGGGCTCGTGGCTAGGGGTGCAATGTCAGCAGGTAGGGTTGGGAAGACTGCCGTGCGGGCCAGCATTACATCTGATGCGATACGCTCAGGGCTCAGGGGAAGGGGAAGGCACGGGCTGTAAGAACAGGGGAGATTGACCGTGTCCGCTCCAATGTGGCCCCCTTTCACTGCCCGGCACCGGCAGGATCCCAGCGACGCAACTGTTATTCAACAGATCGTGTGGGACGTGAAGCCCCGCGTGATCGTTGACATTGGGACCAATGTGGGCGGCAGCGCGCTGTTCTTCGCACACATCATGTCGGCTTACGCGGAGCCGGGGCAGGCGATTGTTCTGACCGTTGGTGGGTTTTGGCTGGGGAGAAACGCTGACATAAGCGGCAACTGGACAGCGAGCGGGTCGATGTGCGACAATGGACAGAACCTGGGGGGTCCAAGGCTGTTAGGGCTGAGTCCCCCTGTCGTATGTGGGTCCCCCACCCCGGCCCTTCTCCGCTGCAGATCCCAAGATGTTCACCGACAACTGGTGGGTGACGGGGAGTGCCCAGACCTTTGTGGCCTATGTGATGGGCTGCGGGAACGGGGTAGGCCGCCAGCCACAGCCTACCTTGGCCGCGGCCGTGCTTGAGCACGCTTGCGCACACGAAGCGCATCTGCCTACCCACGCCCCGCGGTGCTCCTTGCTTCGCTGTCATTCTCCTGACCCTTGGCGCTCTCCTGCTCTCGCTCGGTGCAGGGACGCTGCTGCCAAGAATCTCTGCCCCAAGTGCACGTTCGCTGGCGATAGCCCCCTCTGGTGCGTGCGGCGGGTCCCACCCTGCAGGTTGGAGCCGGTGCGGTTGCTTCCGTGATCATGCCTTGACCAACCCTGCCCTGCTTGCCTCTCCACGTGCGCAGGAAGAAGTGCGTTTGCCAGTTCCGGAAGACCGTGGGGCCGCGCTCGGCGGCGAGGAACTGGGCATCGGCCTTCCCTTGCCTGTACTCCCGAACGTTACCAGGCGGCCTGGCTGTCCCTAAGCACTTGGTCTTCGGCAGTCCTGATCTCTTAGTCTTCATGCTCAGCCCCCTGCCCCTGCCCGCCCTGGCCTGGCCCTGACCTGCCTCGCAGGTATGTCCAATTCCACCAGGGGCTGAGCCTGGGTGAGCGCACGCGCGACGGCTTGACGGGATTCCGCAAGAAGCCACCTTTCGGGCGAGGGGCCTGCGGATCTGGATTCAGGTGCAATCGCAGGCGCAAGCAAGTCAGGGACCGGGCACCTGCCCGTTCAAAGACGCCGAAGTATGGGGCCCGGGCACGCCCCCCCCCCCATGCCCCCCGCCCCCCCGCACGCTCTCTCCGTGCCCCGCTTTTTCACCCCTTTCCACCCCATTCCCGTCACGCGCGCCCGCCCGCAGACAAGGCCACGCTCGAGGCCATTGAGGCTGCCATTGCCAAGTACGGTGGGCCAGTGCTGGTCAGCGCTGACGGGGACCACAGTGAGTACCAGGGCGTGTGTGGCTTTCCTGGGATAGCCAGCTCAGCCTCGTTCACCCCGGCCTAATCTAGGCGTTGCTTGCTTGTCTCCGGACTGTAGAACTGGAGGTGCCCCAATCTCGACCGTCACTTCCTATCCCTTCCCATACGTGACAGACTATGAGACAGTCCTCAACGAGTGCCGCGCCCTACACAAGGTGAGGCCCTGACCAGCACGCAGATTGGGACGGCGCCGAGAGGTGATGCGTGCGAGGACAGGATCTGGCTCCCTCCCCCTTGCCGCACTCTATGCGAATCAAGCAGCCCACGATGATTTCTAGAACTCGGTCATCATGGGGTAGGGGTAACGCCAGCGGGCATGCTGACTCACCCGTCGCTGGCCGCCCTGCTGACCCGACCACAGTACGTGACTAAGGGCTCGTACCTCATCGTGCAAGACACAAAGCTGGACCGCCTCTTCAAGAAGCCTCAGAGCCGCGCTGCAGCTCGACAGTTCGTCCAGGCAAGCTACCGCAGTGCAGAACCCCTGCCGCGAGCCCGCCACACGCATGCCGTACTTGGTGTAATTACTGATCCGCCCCGTCTTTGCAGGAGAACGACATGTTTGTGGTCGACAAGTCACGAGAGTGGCCCATGTACTCCCACCACACGGATGGATATCTGCTGAGGGTCAAGTGAGGGGCTTGGAAAAGAGTGAAGCTGGCCACAGGCCACAACGCCACGGACGGAAGGTCAGGACTGACTGAACTGACGAGTGACAACTGGGGAGCGAGGATGACCACCATCCTTTACTGCAGGCTCGCCACCCACGACAGGACTGACTTTACTAATGATTGCTAGCTAGCCAACGAACATACGAGTAGCATTGCCGCTGAGGGCATGCCGCTGAACTGCGCGCTGACAAAAAACGTGTGTTGGGCTTGACCAGGGCTGGGGGCCTGAGGAGGCACGGGCAAGCAAGGTAAAGAGCGGGCAGGAAGGCGTGTATTGACAAGGTCTGTACTCCGGATATGCCTAAGCACCACGTACAGCGGTTGGGAGGTGGGTCCAGGCCTGGCATCACCCGCCATGTCGGCATGCCAGCCGTTGCGGAAGACGTGGGGTGCCATTCCCGCTCCCCCTGTTGTGTGGCACACAGCCAAGGAGTCAGAAGCACTAGCCGCTACGGTGGTAGGTGCGGTAGGACCTTCGTTGTGTGTCGTTGTGTGACGCATTTGCCCCAGGACGGCTTGCAAGACAATAGCGCACAGGGGTGAGCACCCCATGGAGAGCAGTTAGTAGATGCAGATTGCAGAATTAAAAAATGTTGCCGTACATTTCGTGCATATGCAGTGCTGCCGCACGTCGTAGGGCATGGGTGGGTGGGTCAGGGGGTCAGGAGCGTTTGTGGCATGGGGTGCAAATTCTTCTTCCCCACCCCCGCCCTTGACTGTGCCGTTCTCGGGTACAGTCGTTGGAGAGGCGAGCCGTTTGTTCGGCTCAGTGGCCTCAGCAGCACACGCAATGACCAACGAAGCTGGGGGCGGCAGGAGCACCTGCTGGCTCTCCAGGTGGGACGGAACCAGGGACCCCTGGCAGGGACAGCGCGCGGCAGGCGAACGCAAGGGCGAGGGCAGGATGCGGTCCGGTCCCCCTTGCATGCAGCGCCACGGCGCAGCAGTGGCCTGCACCTCTTCCGGGCTTATCCAGGGCCAAGGCACTGTCTACGCTCGCACTCAGCTCAGCTGCGGGTCCCACTTGTGCAATTGACCGGGAATGATTACAGGGGCGGGGACGACTAAGCCGGTGGTGGGGTTGAGGACTGAGACCCCAGTCCTCACGCACGACCAACATTGCAGCTACCACGAACCCCTACTTCATGCAACTGCTCTGTCGTACTACGGTAAGTCTCTCCCAGCGCTGCCCATTCGACTCGAGGATCTGGGCGATCTGGGTCGCCACGGCAGGGCACCGTTCGGGGAGAGCCTAAGGGCAGAGCATGCGGACTATGTACGCGTCTATAACCAGGCTACACAAAGACAATAAGCTGTTGGGGTCAGACGCTCGTCATGGCCCCGCACCCGAGGGCCTACTAGCTGTGGCGACAGTCAGAGGCCTGTGCCTTGGCTTTCTGGGCCCGCTCGAGCCTCGCTCGGGCTTCAGTCCCGCAGCACGCGGCGGTGGGCGCCGCACTTGACCAGCTTTCCGGTGAGCGGCTCGTACCTGCACCGGATGGGAACCAGGGCAGGATTATTGTGGGTGGTGGATGAGGGCTGGAGGCATACGCGGGCACGTGGGGATGGGTGTAGCTGTTGGAGGAAGGAAGCGCAACACAAGCTGGCGTCCCTTTGACCCGCAATCCCTCATGCTGCTCACCAGATGGGGGTGCACGGGGAGAGCTTCTCGCCGCGGTAGGTGGAGGAGCACACCTGCGGCCGATAGGAGCAACAGAACGGAGCGGGTCAGCCGGTGTAGCCATGCTGTGCCCATCTCACATACATAGGCGTACAGCAGCGGCCAGCATGCCACGCTCAGCGGCGTTCCGCTGACCCACCTTGATGATACACTGGGCCGTCGGGTGGCCGGGGCAGGTGTCGGGGCAGACGGCGGTGGCGGTGCACATGTAGCGGGGGCCCGCGTCGCAGCTGCGTGGGCGGCGGCAGGGGCGAGGCGGGGTAGCGGTTCAGCCCGCAAACCTGTGGGCTGTGGCGCGATTGCGTGCAGCTCTGCTGACCCAGCGCATGCCCCATCTGATGCCCCCCTGGCTGGGATACACTGGCTCCGGCCTGCCCTAGTGCCCTTGCTTGTCCCTGGCTTGCCTGTTGATGTCGGCGGCGCCCTTGGTGTCCTTCTTGCGGCGGGGCTCGCCGCACGTGACCAGGTCGCCAGACTTGGGCATATACCTGCAGATAATGCATGGGTTTTGCGCGGTTAGTGCCTCTGCATGCTCCATGTTAATCCCTCTCCACGCGGTCATTTTGTCCCGTGCTGAGGCTGGCCTCACCAGATGGGGGTGCAGGCGGGCAGCTCGACGCCCCGATAAGTGGCGGCGCACACCTGCAAAAGGAAAGCCGAGCAGGAGAGGCCGTGTTGGGCGGGGGGCATCCACAAAGACAAGGGTACGTGCAGGACAGCGCACGGTGACGAAGTAAACCACTGCCCGACAGGCGATTGCTCCGCCAACAGGGTCCCAAGGATGTGTGCGGCATTCACGCACCTTGACAATGCACTTGGCCTTCGCGTGGCCGGGGCACTTGGCGGGGCAGACGGCGGTCTGAGCACACAGAGCGCGGATGCCGCCCGGGGGGCACCTGCAGGGATGTCGTGCCCAGAGGAGGGACACAGACGCAGCGCAAGTCGCAGCACGGAGAGGGCTTGCGGCAGGGGCCATCGTGTTCTGCTCTGCATTGCGCTTTGCTCTAATCTAAACGCAAGTCGCAGCAGGGAGAGGGCTTGCAGCAGGCAGGGGCCATGGCGTAGCCGCGCAGGGCCCCCGGCGCACTTCCGCATGCCTGCTGCAAGGGTCCGCCTCCTGCCCGCTGCAGTGACAAGCAAACGAAACGAGGGCTAGATCTATCGGTACATAGATGCAGGATGCAGTACGTGCTCACGTGTTGATGTCGGTGATCTCAGTTGACGTCTCGTCCTCCTCGGGGGCGTCACAGGTCACCAGGTCTCCGGTGCTGGGTTCATACCTAGAGCGCGCGAGACGGGCAGACAACATGGACAGACCTGTTAACTCAGAGCTCTGGGCTTGAAGGAAGCTAGAGGGAACGCAGCCGTGTCTACCGGGCGTGGCTAGTAGCACAAGCGCGCCAGAGCTTACCAGATGGGGGTGCAGGCCTTCAGGTCCACGCCGCGGTACCCCGTCAGGCTGCACACCTGCCAGCACAGGGCCAGACGTCTGGTTATAACGGCTGGCAGTATTTACGCCGAGTCACAAGGGCTGTGCCGAGATGCCGACGCGTCAAAAAGGCACGTGTGGGCCCGGATGTTGTGTGATCGAGGTGGCTGTGCCTTGCTGTGCCAAGGCGCCAGAGCGGAACTCTCTCTTGCCCAAGGAACGCCCCCCCAGGAACGCCCTGGCCTAGCCTACAAAGTAACATACCTTGACAATGCACTCGGCAGTCGGGTGGCCGGGGCAGGACTTGGGGCAGACGGCGTCCTTCATGCACATGAAGCGGGGGCCCATGTCGCAGCTGCGCGGGCCGGGGCGGGGGTTATTATATTTTTCGGCCACGCAGGCGGGGCTCGACAAGCTGAGTGGCGGGAAAAGTGGGCCTCGAGGCGAGGGTGACAGCAAAGCCCTCAGAAGCCTGAGCTTCACAGAGGGAAAGTCGTAACGGGCGGGGGGCAGGCTTGCGACTTACTCCGTGATAGATTTCGGACTGGGGTCGCGATGTTGGGGTGGATGGCGGGCGGGACGGCAAGGGAGAGGGCGGGGTTTTGGGGGGAGCGTGCGATCAATCGTGTCGCATGGAGGCTTAAATTTGAGCGCCGAAGCTTTTCTGCTACAAAGCATTGTAATCCAGCATCGGGGGCGACGCGCCAGGGCGCCGGGAGTCAACGCGGCCTGCAAAGTGCGCGCGACGAGTCTTGCGTCCAGATACCAATCGCGCTTACGTGACATCTTGAGCTGCGAACACAACCAAGGGGGACAGGGGCCTTAGATGAAATCGAACTGAACCAGGCTGTCTACGAAATGGCCAGCGCAGCCTGCCCGACAAGCGCATCGCACCCAGCCACGGCCGATGCCACGACGACGCCATGACCCGACTCACCAGCTGCACCGGCCAACAGACAGGCGGCGATGGCCAAGGTCAAGGCTACGAAGTGCTGCATCCTAAGCAGATGCGCCTCAGTCGGGCTGTCGGGCAGAGTGGCAGAGTCGGACGCGGCTGGGTTGGTAAAGTTAGGCTCAAAGGGTGTCGCAAGGTGTGGCACTCTTTATTGTCTGGAAAGGCGGCAGCCATGATGGAAGCTGGGAAGCTGGACATGGGGCCGATCAAACAACTGCCGTATCGACTCCTGAGACGGCCGTTCACGAACCAACGCCCTGCACAGCTTCATGTGACTCAGCTGGTCAAGCGATTGCCCGGCATGGCGCAACAGGACGCTGAGGTGAGCCACCGAGGGCCGTGGGTTCCATGTCGAGCGACATGTCGCCCAGACCGACTTGCCACGTACCAAGGAATCCCACGCCAAGCTAGTTAGAGTCTCGCGCGTGTCTGGTCATTGCCTGGCGGACTTGAGAAGGGCAGTCCAATCCACTAGCTACCGGCCAAAGACATACGGCGTCACCGCAACCCGTAAGAAATCCATAGCCCGGTGCCTAGACGACCCACTTGGGCACTCCAGCTCCTCCAGTGGGCATATGCATCCATATGTCTCTGCCCAACTCACAGTAGCAAACTCAGCGTGTCCTACTCACAACTACCCACACACAGCAAGCAGTATCCAACCATTGCAACCAGCTACTCAGCGCTTTGCCTATCGTCGCCCATTGCGTATCTGGGTGTATCGGCGTCTCTTGTGGCCCCCACTGCTCTGACTCCTGACAACCGCCGCATTTGACCCTCGAAGTGCGCTACCTCTCTCTCACAGACCGCTCTCGAACCCAACCCTCCATCTCTGAACTTTCTCTGATGTCCCCCAAGCCGCCTGGCTACCCTCACCCGCCCTCCCCTCGTGCACGCCTCCCCCGTCACCCCGCCCTTGTCAGCTGCACCCCAGCGCGGCACGCGGCTCGGGGACCAGTCCTCCCGCCGCCGCCGCCGCCGCCGCCGCCGCGGCGGCCGCCGCCGCCGCCAGCATCTCCGGATTCGCGCCCACCAAGTGCTGCTGCTGGGGGTCCAACCCAGACAGCCCCATCAAGTGCCCCGGCCCAGACCCGTCCTGCCCGCCCGCCGCCATCGCCGCCGCCGCCGCGGCGGCAGCGACCGCCTGCTGCTGCGCCTCCGTCAGGCCCAGCGCCGCGGCGGCGTCCATGCCCGCGCTGGCGGCGGCGGCGCTGCCGTCGGCGCCGACGCTGAGGCCCATGGCCTGGGCCTGGGCGATGAGGGCCTGGTGCAGGAAGTCGCTCTGGTGCTGCAGGGCGTCGGGGTGCTGCGAGGCCCCGGAGGCCTGTGGGGGGCGGCGGTAGAGAAGAGGGAGCGTCTCATGTGCGCTGGCTGGTAGGCATGCTCATGCCGGTTGCACCCTCCGGCCCAGCACCAGCATAACGGTACTCTCCAACGTGAAACGTGACCAGAGCCGCAGTAACCACAGCCTCCACAAGGGACAGCCGTTGCCCGTATGGCGCTGCCCCTCCCCTCACATGCCCACAGCCCCTCGCCCCAGCTTCCCTTACCCCGGCGCTCCCGCCCCGTGCCCAGCACCCTCCCCGCCGCCCGTGCCGCACCTGCATGCCCCTCAGCTTGGGCGCCCACTTGTCCACCGCGATGCCCAGCAGCGCGCTGAACTCCATGTTGCGGTGGTCGGGCACGCACTTGAGCATCAGCCGCCAGCGCCGCTTGCACTGCGGGGAGGTGGGGAGGGCGGGGGCAGGGGTTGGGGGTTCGGGGGTGGGGTTCGGGAGAGGGGATGGGGGCAGGACGAGACGGCCAGCGTGGGGGGAAGTGGGCGAACCTTGGTCGCCCAAAACAACCAGCCCATGGGCGCTGCAGCGCTGTGACTTGTGAGCGTGTATCTCTGCCACCTGCCCTTCCAGTCCTCAACCACCTGCACCCGCTGTGCCCCCTTCCCACTGTACTGGCCGCACCCTCCGCACCCTCACCCCCTCTCCAACTGCGCACCTGCCCCGCCGTGCGCCCCTCCACCAGAGTGTCCCAGTTGACCTGCCACTCCTGCGCCGCGCCGCTCAGCATCATGGACCGCAGCATGCGCCGGTCGTCGCCCACGCTCCAGTCGCCGCGGGTGACCATGGAGGGGCACAGCGCGTCGTACCTGGGGAGGGAGGTGGTGGAAAGGGTGGGCGGACATGGGCATGAGGTGTGACTGGGGGATTTTGCTGCATCCTCACCCGCTTGGCGCTCTGCGCACGCAACCAGCCCCGGCCAAGACGGGCAGCCCATCCCTCCGATTGCAGCGCTCGCGCGGTCGCGGCCCCGGCCTCACCACTTCTCCTTGCACTGCTGCGGGTTGCGGCTGCCCATGCGTGCCGCCACGTGCTCCCAATTGATTCCGTCCAGGAGTATTCTCCTCGTAGTGTTGTTGTTGATTCCGGCTCCCAGGCCCCCCGCCGCTGCCATGGCTCCCCCGCCGCCACCTGCCCCGCTGCCTCCAGCCCCGGCCCCGACAGCGTGCGCCGCGCCGCGGCCGCCCTTGCCCGCGCGCGCCGCCGCCGCGTCGACGGCGCCGCCGCCAGGCAGCCCCGCCGCCGTCGCGCCGCCGGCCGCCGCCAGCGCCGCCGCCGCCAGGGCGAGGCCAGAGTCGACGGTTGCCTCGGTCCGCTGCTTGTGGTCGAGGTGCTCGCTGACAATCTGCTGGAGCTTCGCCATCTCCTCTTGACTCCAAGGGCCTGGCAAGGGGCGGGAATGGACCCGGAAAGGGGCCGGGACACGGGGTCGGGACTCCTGACGGACGACGGCGGGTCAACGTGCCGCTCGGGCAATACAACCCACGCATCCCTGTACCCCGTCCTCAAAGCCATGCCCCTCGCGCAACCCGTGTTCCGCCCGGCCCCGTGCCATCCAATCCCTCCGCCTCCCGCCGAGCACGGCCGCTGCGCCCCAACCCGCCACCCACCCGTCGCCCGCTGCTGGCTGATGCCGATGTGCCGCCAGCGGTCGCGGCACTGCTCCGGCAGCCGCCCCAGCTCCGTGCCGACCAGCTTCCACTTGCGGCCGTGCGCCTCCACCAGGTCCAGCAGCCGCTGGTCCTCCTCGGGCGTGAAGTGGCCCTGCGGCGGTTGGCGGTTGACGGTTGGCGGGCAGGTGGTGGTTGGGGCGATGGCGAGTGGGTCAGTGGCGGCAGGCGATGCTGACCGGTTTGAAGCTTCTGGACCCGCGGGGGGCGGCTGGAATCGGAATGGGGGCGAAAAGGACGCAACCTCGTGTCTCACCTTGTAGTTGCCCGAGTGCAGCACGCGCGTGAGGTGCGCCCACAGGCTCTTGCGCGTGCGGTGCGGTACGGCCTTGGAGATCATGGTGATCATGCCGTGCATGCCCTGCAGCCACGTGGGTACGACAGCGCGCGGGTTGCCATGAGCGTTAGAGAGGGGGCACGCTCTCTTGTGTTGGGGCCCCGTTCCACACTGGCTTGTGAAAGACTATGGCACAGCTGCCCCGCTCTTGAGCTGGACCCTTCCCCTGGACCCTTCCCCTGGACCGCTCCTCTTGCCCCTTTCTTTGCCCAGGGCCGTACCTCTCGCTGCAGGCTGAACATCCACGACCAGTCCGTGCAGCTCCTGCCGTGCGCCTGGGGATGGAGGGGTTGAGGGCCGGGGATGGGGAAGGCGTACCGTCGGCGAAGCGGCAGCTTGGGGGTGGTCTTCCATGCAGGCAGCCCACGCTCAAACCCCCTTTCCCCAAAGCCTCGGCCGCACCCCCCACGCCCCGACCCACATTCCCTGCGTCCCCCGACACCCAACCCAACGGCCCACGCCGCCGCCTCACCTGCGCGTACTGCTTGGCCGCAGCGCGCGCCGCCTCGCTCTCCTGCTGGCTGAAGGGCCCCGACTTGACGTCGGTCCGCTGCAGGTCCTCGTTCCATGACATGTCGGTCATGCTGGGGGAGGGGGAAGGCATGTTGGAGAAGAGTCAGATGAAATGGCTTGGTGGGTTTTCAGATTGCCATGAGGATGCCGGGACGTAGATGAAGCTGAGGAGCTCGCAGGCGCGGACTTACAACCGCCCCAGAGCCCGACAAGTGGAGGACCTTGAAGGAGTTCATCAAGAGGTCATGACACGTGACCGAGTACATGACAACTGCCTCACCGCTTGGGGCCACCCCGCGGTGCCCGAGCCTCTTGCGCCGAAGGCGACGGCGCCGGCCCCTCCCCGCCCGCCGCTCCCACCGTTCCGCCGCCAGACCGCCCTGCCCCATCCGACGGCGCCCCCACGGCAGCGGCAGCCGCCGCCTGCGCCTGGGCCTGCGCTGCCGCCGCTGCCGCTGCTGCCGCCGCCGCTACCGCCGCTGCTGCGTCAGCGTGGGCCTGCGCCGCCGCCTGGGGGTCCGCCGCCGCCGCCACCGCCTCCTGCAGCGCGCCCAGCGCCGGGGACGGGTCCCCGTATCCCCCGGGTCCCCCTGCGGAGCCGTACGCCCCAGTGCCCCCAAACAGGCTGCCCAGGTTCAAGCCCTGCAGCGGCGAATCCAGCCCTGGCACGCCGCCAGCTGCCCCCGCCAGCCCCGGCAGCGGGCCGAAGCCCGCCAGGCCCGCGAAGCCGCCGCCGCCGCCGCCGGGCACGGCCGCCGCCAGCAGCGCTGCCACGAGTGACGTGGCCTGATTGGCGTAGGTGGCGTCAGCGTCGAGGGCATTGATGGCATCAGACAGGCCGCCGTCAGCGGCGCCGTCGCCGCCGCCGCCGCCGCCGCCGCCTGGCTGCGATGATGTACCGCCGGGGCCTGACGCGCCAGCTGCCAAGCTGTGGATGTGCGGCGCGATGGCGGCGGCCGCCGCAACGGCGGCGGCCTGGGCGTGAACGCGGGCTAGCTTGATGGCGGCGCCGCCGCCGCCGGCCATCCCGCCCGCCGCCAGGCCGCCGCCGTTGCCGTAAGCCTCCTCGTCGTCATCCTCCTCGTCGTCAACCGCCGCCTCCTGCACAGGTCGGTCAACCACCGCGAGCAAGAGGTTGCGGCCAGCAGCAATATCCTACCTCTGCCTCTATCCCTAGTACACCGCCGTCTAGAGGGATGAGTCCGGCGCCCAGTCCCATTCTCAGGCCCGACCGCCCCGAGCCCAGCCCACCTGGATCTCCCGCTCCGCCCGCTTCCGCTTCTTCTCACTCCTCCGCCGACCCTTGCGATCCGCTCCACCGGCGCCGGCACCTCCGGCAGCGCCGCCCCTGGCGTGCGCCGCTGAGGCATGCACCCCCGTCGCCTTCTTGCGCCGCTCCCGTTTGATGACGGGCACGGGTGCCGCCCCCGCCGCCGCCTGCGCGCCCTCCGTGTCCGCCGGTCCGTCGTCGTCCTCTTCCCCCGCAGAGCCCACCCCGCCCAGGCTCGCGCCATGAGGCTGGTTGGGGCCGGAGGCCTGGCCGAGGCCGGCGGTCCGGGGGTCGTTGGCCGCCGCTGCGACGGCGGCCGCGGCCGCGGCCGCGGCGGCGGCAGCGGCCCCGGCGTCGTTGACGGAGGCGTAAGCTGGCTGGCCGTTGGCGTCAAGCGTCGGGAGGCCGCTGAGCGCAGCCAGAGCCATGGCCTGCTCGATTAGCGCCTGCTGTTGCGTCGCGAATTCGCCAGGTGCTAGCGGGGAGAGGTGCTGGTGTTGCTCCACGACTTGTAGCGCCTGCTGCATCAGGCCCGCGAAGTGGAGCTGGGCAGCCGCGGCCGCGTCCGGCATGCTGATTCCGGGCATAAGCTGCAGCTGCGCCTGCGCTGCGACGAGACCCTCCAGCGAGTCCTGCAGGGAAGTCTTGTGATCGGCGTTCGCGCCGAGATGCACGACGCCGCCATGGTCAAGGCCGGACTTGTGGGCCAACGTGTCCACACCGACGGCGAGCGCATGTGATGTGAGGGACCCCTGTAGCGCTTGGGCGTGCTGCTCAAGAGCGGCCTGCGCCTGCTGGATGGCCGCCTGCGCATGCTGCATGGCCTGGGCATGGTCGATGACCGCCTGGATGGCGACCGGGTCCATGCCCGCCCCCGCGCCGATCCCAGCGGCGTGCGCGAGGTCTCCCGTAACAGGGTGATGGGCCGCTGCATTGAAGCCGACGAGGTGTTCGTGCGGGTCATGCCCGTGCATGTCGGGGACTAGCTCCCCCGTATCCACCTCCATATCGTCTGTTGGTGACTGCCGCCACCCCCGTGTAGTGTGAGTCTGTTAGAGGGACTGAAGAGCGCCAGGTGTGCAGAGGCGCCGTCTCGGTCGGTCGTGACTGCTGGCGACGTTGGGCCCGAGGGCTCCCAGAGTCGAGCCCGGGGACTTTGCCGCTTCACCCGGCACCACGCTGCGACTCTAGCCGGTTTGGCGAACACGTGTGTAGCCTCTGCGTGTTGCCGGTGCCAGGCTCCGCGCCAAGGCTGGCGTAGGCCCCTCGCGCTGGTGATGCGCTGGTCTCCGCCGCGCAACGCTGTTGCACCAAGTGGCTGTCCGACTTGATACGGCCTTGACAGGGGGCCTTATCGGGTCCGAAGCCTTCCGGCTTCCACGCTCCAGGGCGCACAGCTCCAGGGTGCAGCGCAAGCCCTCGGTTTGTCTGTATTGCGGGCTAGGGGTCTGCCTGCGTGCCTGTACGTGTAAGGTAGGTATAAGAGAGCTTGTATGGGTTGCTCGAGGTTGTAAAGGGGCCGCGCACGGGAAGTCGCCGCCCCAGGTCTGGGCGGTCATCGGCCATCGCAGACAGCCCCCGCACCCCGCCTCTCCCTCTGCGTGCTGTAAGAACCTTCTCCTATACCCAACCTGCGACGACAGCGGCAGTGCGTACAAGCGTTTTCCCGCCTTTAAAGCCCTGGCTCAACACCCTGCCTCCCATACACGCAAATGTAAAGAGCAGAAGCCTTGGTGTCAATTTCACCACACTTGGGCACAGCGTACTGGCTCTTGTCGACCATCCCATCCCATGCTCCCGCGCCAAGGCACGCGCTTGTGCCAGCAGCTATGGCAGGCCAGAAGCAGAAGCGGCTCACTGCCCTGGTGTCCGAAGTTGCGGGGGGTGCTGCCGGCCAACGCTGGAGGACTGACGCCGTCGTGGAGTGGCCCCTCAGCCACGCCTCCCACCCGCACCTTCGCGGCCTCCTCGCTCGGGCCCGGACCCGCGACTTCAGGACGTGCACGCCCAAACCTCCCGGTGGTGTATGACGAGGACTACAGCGCTCCACAGCTGCCGCCCGGCCACAGGTTCCCCATGGTAGGGCGGCGGAGGTGGCAAGTGTGGATGGGTGGTGCCACATGCCCTGAAGCACACGTCTAGCTCGCCGGCATGTGAAGCTCAGTTCGCCATGTCCTACACGCACGTGCACTTTACGATGGTCTGGCACAGCTACAGGCCGCACCCCCACCTGTGCCGTACCGCGACGTCCTCCCGTCGTCGCACTGCCTCCGTCCTCCGCCAGGGCGTGTTCAAACGCATCTTTGAGCTCGCACTGGAACAGGTGGGACGAGCACGGAACCTAAATCCATGACGGACCGGGCAAGAGCCAGGCCACCTCGCAAGGCTGAGCTGTGCGGGCCTCGGGTAGCCTCGCTGGGCCTGCACAGCTGTGCTGTGTGCCTCTCGTGGCGCCAAACGCGCATGCCCTGCCTGCCAATGCTAGCAGCTGGCCCAGTCCCGCAAGACCCGTACTCGCCTCGGGACGCCGCTGCAGGGCATTGCCACGGCCGACCAGGTGCACCGCCCGGAGCGCCTGCCCACGGACGAGGAGTTTCTGCTGGTGAGGGAGGGGCGTCTTGGGATGCATGCGTGTTAGTGTGGGGGGGGGGGGGGGGGGGGGGGGGGGGGGGGGGGTTACTCGGTTTGATGGGGGGCCTGGAAGGGTGGGACCGGGGCCATGGATGCTTGGCCGTCGAGCTTGGACGCGGGGCTTGGCTGTGGGGGCTTGGCTTGGAGGAGCTGACAAGGAGAGCTCAGCCTTTTCCATACCCACACCTTTGCTTTGCACTTTTATACCTTTGCATGGCATTTCTACTGCTCAACCCATGCCCACGCTCCCATCTCGCCCCCAGGTCCACGACGCCGACTACCTGCGCGCCTTCTCCGACTGCTCCCTGGATGAGGAGCGGGTGCGGCGGATCGGGTTCGGCGCCGTCACGCGCACTCCCACGCTGGTGAGCAAACGGGCTGGGCCGGATGCTTGGCCCCTCACGCGTGTGCACCAGACTAGGAGCAGCAGCAGCGGTCGTGTCAACGGTACGCTTGAGCCCGCGTACCGTGGGAGTACCACCGAGATATTGCCTTGAAGGCTAGATAAGGGCTGAGTTTGAGGCTTTTCTCATCCACACAGGTCCGCCGCACCAAGGCCGAGGTGGCCGGCACCCTGCTGACGGCCCGCCTAGCGCTCCGCCACGGCCTGGCCGTCAACACGGCAGGCGGCACGCACCACGCCTTCCCCACCTTCGGCTCGGGGTTCTGCATCCTGAACGACCTGGCGGTGAGTTGTGCGGGATGGCTATCGGCAACAGAGTCTACGGGCCGCTGCCGCAACTGCGCGTGCCTCGCCTAACGTTCATAGCGCGAGCACACCAGCTCAGAAAGACAGCTTTCCGGCTCTTTGACAAAGTTCGCGAATGTTTCACCGGCCCAGGTGTTGGGCGACCAAGCTGCCCACCCTCGCCTCACCGTGCATGCCTGCGGTTCCTCCCGCCCAGGTCACCACGGAGCTGCTGCTGGCCGAGGGCGGGGTCCAGCGGGTGCTCATCCTGGACCTGGACGTGCACCAGGTGGGGGGCTGGGCGCGAGGCAGAGCGTTTCAGGGGTCGCAGGTGTTGCTAGTACGCGCTTCCACTTGCCGGTGCTAAAGCTACCGGGGATGTTTGGGTCCTCATCTACTGCACTTTGGCCTCTGTGGAACGAGCCGGGCTTGCGCTCCCACCATGTGCCCTGACGTGACCGAGCGGCACCCTTACCTTTCACACCAGGGCGATGGCACAGCGGTCTGCTTCCAGGACCGGCGAGAGGTCTTCACGCTTTCCGTGCACGCAGCCTCCAACTTCCCTGCCCGCAAGCAACGGTCCACGCTCGATCTGGCTCTGCCGGACAACACAGCGGACGACGCGTATCTGGCGACGGTTGGATCTGTCCTGCCGGACGTGCTACGTAATTTCAAGCCTGATCTGGTCCTGTACGACGCTGGCGTGGATCCGCACGTGTCAGATGCTCTGGGCCGTCTTGCGCTCACCGATGCGGGCCTGGCGCGGAGGGAGCGACTGGTGCTGGACACGTGCCTGGCCTTCGAGGTGAGATCCAGATACGAAGGGGCACGAGGCCTCAGGTTCTGCTGTATGCTGTGTGCTGCCTCAAGCACCTGGCCGAGTGCTGATAGGCACCCGTAGGCTGGTGGTGAGCGACGCCCCGTTTGCCCTTGCCGCAGATACCGGTGGCTGGCTACGTTGGGGGCGGCTATGACGAGGACCTGACCGTGCTGGCGGAGCGCCACCTGCACCTGCACCGGGCAGCGGCGGAGCTGTGGGAGGCGTACGGGCTGGGGGCATGAGGGGCTGAGACGCAAGTCCCGGAGCAATGCAGACCGTGGTGCAAGAGCGTGCGGAGTGAGCGCCGCCGGCAGAGATGTAATGATGAGAAGGTATGCATGAACGGACTATGGCGAGGAGGGTCCCCGGAGCGAAGCCAGACACGTGGAGGGCCAGGAGCTGGCAAGCGATGGGCTTAGGAACTGCAAAGGAGGAAGGGAGGGCCTGTGCCTGGAAGGCGCCAAGGATGCAGAGGCTGTGTGGGCGCCCCGCTTCACCCCGCGCCAATGGGGTCTGTGCCTCCGGGGTATCTTCTACCTGGAATGTGGAAGTGCACACAGAGCCTGAGCGAGGAGAGGGTAGCATGGTTCAAACTTACTTGCAACGAGAGCATTAGCCTGGCCGCCTCGTTGAGGGGGCAGCACGGATGTCACCTGCACTGAAGCGAACCCGAGGGCAACTTGATTCCTGATGAAAGGCTGCCAGTTTGGTGTGGTGTGCGCAGCACGCGAGCACGGAGCACCGTGTGCGGCAACAAAGGGAGCCTGCATCTGGCATAAGGTTACACGCACGGGGAATTCCCCAACCGAAGCCGGCCATGCGGCCGTCATGGGTACATACTCGACGTAATACAACCGTGTCCAAAGGGTCAGGGAAGGCAAGAATCACATGAGACAGGTCCAGGAATAGAAGAAAGTCAAGTGAAGTTTGCAAACAACGTCGTAAAGGTCAAGGGAGTCAAAGGTCAGAAAGCCACGCTGCGGCCCATTATATGCGGAGTCGGCCCCGCTCTGGCCCTGGAGTCACGGGGTCCAGCCCCAATCAGTCCTTGTCACAGCCTGTCATAGCCCCACTCACAATAGCCTGATACATGTTTGCATCAGCCCGCCGTGTGCCGCAGATATGCTCCAGGCGCCGTCCTCCAGTTGACGCCTCGTCCACCAGGCCGCCGCTCACCAGGTTCAAATAGTTTGATCACACCCCACTCCCCTCCCCCTCGTCCCCAAGCCCATGAGTCTAGCTTGCCAGGCGTGACGCACGGGCTGCGCTAGCTTGCGCGCATCGCTCATTCAAGCTGGGACGTGCTCTTCTTCTGGGGCGCCTGCCCGCTGAGGGAGCCCTCGGCCGCGGGCGCCTCGGGGGCCTCCAGGCCGCCGCTGGTTGCAGGCTGGTACGTGGACTGGTACCCTCCGTCCAGGTTCCCGCTGGTCGCCGCCTGGTAGCCCCCGTCCCCACCCTGGCTAGGCTCCTTGGCGATGGGGTCGGCCGCCTGCTCCACAGCCGCGGCCTCGTCGGCCACCTGCGGCGGAAGGATAGACATTCAAGGTCAGATATGCTAGTTGCAGGTCGCGCGGAAGCACAAGGGCGGACGCTAAGCAAAGGCAGGCAGTGCACTAGCGGCACTGGGCGTCGGGAGGCTCCCCACGCTCTCCTCATGCTGGCAATCTTCCCTTGAGCCTGCGCCAGAGCCCCTGTGTGCTGTGTCCCTCCCTGCGCGCACCGCGTCAGCGCCGTCGATCACGGCGTTCTGCGCGTTGTCCACGGCCCGGTCCACGTCAGCGGCGGCCTCCTGCGCGGTATCGGTCACGGCGTCGGTGGCGGCCTCCACGGCCCGTTCGGCGTCCGCCGCCACGTCCTGCGCCACCTCCACCGTCTTGTCCACCGCCGCCTCCACCGCGTCCGCCGCGGAGCTGGCGGCGTCCTTCACCGCGTCCACTGTTGCCGTGGCCGCGGCCTCCGCCGCGTCGCCGACCTTGTCGAACGCCTTCTCCACGGCGGAGCCGACTGCATCGGCGGCGTCAGCTACCTTGCCTGTGGGGATGGTGTTCAGAGCAGGGTGAGGGTCGGGGGTGTGCGAGGTGGCGCGGGGAAGAAGAGCGGCCGCTGGTAGGGCTGGTGGAAGGCGGAGGGGGTTGCAGCCGAGTCCGGGGTGGGGTGCACTGCAGCTGCGACCGAATTTCTCGCCGTGGGAGTTCTATCATCGCCATCGATTACCGCGCAGCTCTGTGTGCGGCTTTGCTGATGGCTGCGCAAGTCACATGCCGGCACAGGTTATCACCGAAGCGCTCCGAGCGGCCCCAGAATCGGGACCCATCCATCAACTGAGCCCGAGGTGGGGCAGGCTGCTGTTGAGGGTGCTGCTGAGGGTGCTGCAGTCCACCCTCAAGTACGCTGCATCTGACGAATGTACTTCCGCTTGCCTCCTGCCATCACCCGCGGCATCGCTTCACCCTTTAGAGCCCGCGGCGCTTCTGATGCGCTCCTCCTTGCTCACCTGCAGCATTTCCGACGGCGTTCGCAACGTCCTTATTCGTCGGGACGCCAGCCGGAGGCTTTACAGTTGGGGCCGCAGACGCCTTGTCCTTGTCAGTAGAAGCTCCGCAACCCATATTTGCTGGAGGCTCGGAACTTCGAGAGGCGTGGAAATGTTCGGGGCTGAGAGCTGCGCTACGTGCGTCGAGGAGCGTTAAGGAGTATGTCGTGCGTGTCGTGTGTACAGGCAGTAACTGTGTATGAGACTAGATGTGGTTGCAGTGCGGCTGTCACCTGACATGAAGGCATCGAAGGACCAGCGGACCACGCCCCCACTGATGCGGTCTTCGCACCCCTCGGCCCCCCTCCCCAACCCATACCGCAGCAGAAACCCGTTGCCAACTGTAAACACTCTATCATGTGCGGTCTTCTTGAAGCTTTCTACGCGAGGTGGTCACGCTTTGCGCGCCTTTGCGCACCGCGGGCATGCGCCGCCATGGCCGTGCGCATGGCCCGTCGGGGGAACTCCAGTAGTACCGGGAGACCCAACGCATCATGGTCTGCTGCTTCTCGGAGGCGGGATTGTATGTTATAGGGAACGTGCTAGAACCACTCCCGCCTCTCGCCTTCAGCCCCCCAAGCTCCATGCTTGGGCCCCATCGGCTTCGGGGGGCTTCGGACGGATTGGGATGGCTTCGGAAGGCTTCCATATGCCGCCTGGCTTTGATGAAACGTCGCTCCTCGGCTCGCAAGAGCAGGGTTGCGGGTAGTTTCTCGCCAGTGCATTCGTCGCACTTTGCTGGCCTTGCTTTTCGCGCACCCTCGTCGCCCGTTTCTCCTTGCCCCATCGGCTGCCCTGGCAAGAGGGTTATGTCATACCTGGTCCTGCTTGCTGCGCATACGCCAGGTTCGTCTGACAGATATCACACGCTTGGCGGGGACGGAGGCGATGTTAACTCGTTGTGGGCCGCCACCGTGGCCCTGTTACTAACCCTTGCTGATTGTCCTGCTGGGTTTGGGTCGTGGTTGGTCTCAGCTGCTCTGCGACACCGCCTGGCCTTACCAGGTCCCGGCCCTTTGAGCCCCTACCTCCCGACCCATGTGCTTTAGCTCGGGCCTCGCCGGCCACCAGACGACTGGACTGACTGGACCAGGGCGCCGTGCACCCCTCCTACACCCGGCTAGCTGCACATTGCATTGACCCCTTCTACACCAGCAGCAACACCCTGCAGGCGTTAGCAGGTGAGCCGCCGGGGCCCAGGCACGGCCGGCCCTCAGCGCTGGAGAAGTGCCTGCAGTGCGTGGCCGAGGCCGCCGCTGAGGCCGCTGAGGCGCAGGCGCTGCCCCACCGCCACTGCTACTGCTGGTGCTGGGAGGACTCCTCGGAGCACTCGGAGTGCTGCACGAGATCGGGCGGTTCGGCCGTTGGCTGAAGCCCGCCGCGCGCTGTGATGACTGCCGCAGGCGCCAGATGCAGCTGTGGTGCCGGTGTGCAACACCTGCAGCAAAGTGCTGGAGAGCGCGCACCCGGCGGGCCTAATGTTCAAACTCCGACGAGCCGTGTGCCGCACGCCCCCGCCGTGGACCGCGCGCGCGACGCTGGGCGGTGGAGGGCCGGCGGGCGGCGGTGGCTGCACAACTGAGGGCGCGCCCTCTGTCCGCAAGCGCGCCGGCTGCTGGGGCCTGGTGGAGGGCGGAGGCTCCAGCACCCAGAAAGAAGCACCCGACGCGCACAAATGCAGGAGCGCAGGCGCACACGCCGGGACCAGGCGGAGGGTGGGCATGGTCCGTGTATCCACGTATCCGCCGGGCACCCCTGCGGATACAAAATTTCCAATCCTCGGGGGTCCCTGGAGCAATCCCTATCCTGCCGCGCGGGGTTCAATCCTCACTCCTCGATCCTCCCACCCTCTGGACCAGGCGGCTCCGGCGGCGGCCGTCATGGCGGAAGTAGATGCGGCTGAGTGAGGCGACTGACGCGGAGGTTTTATTGGGTTGGCTAGGGCTAGTTGCGGGCGTCACAGGACTGAGCAGCGACTGAGCCGGGCCCCTCTTGCCCCGCGCTTTGCTACCGGTAGACAGCAAGGGGCCGCGCAGGGCGCGGATGCCGCATGTTGGCCATGGATATCATGCGCTGCAGGGACTGTGGGAGCAGTAGGGTCTGCGAGGATGGGGGCAACAGGCAGCGCAGCACAGCGCAGGTGAGGAGGGCGGCGGAATGCGTGGAAGCTGGGGGGTAGAGGTAGGCAGAGGTAGGGGCCGTCGGGGCGCGCTGCGGGCAGGGCGTTGAGCGGCCCACAGCTCGAGCCCGGCCTCCTTGCTTGTGTGCAAATGTCTTGTGGTTATAACCTGTCGCAAGATCTTGCCACAGAGGCGACGGCCGCGGGCATGGCAAAATGAGTGAGCGGCAACGGAATCGACCGGTTCACCGCGGCTCGCCCGCCTCTCACGCACAGCAGCTTTCGGACCCTACCAGTAGTATTGTGTCGCTGTATGAGCCTGTATACAAAAGCTGGCGCTGGGGCGCCAAGTGACTCGGCACGCACCCCGTCGTCAGCGGGGGCGGCAGCTTCTGCTTCGCCCCGGGGAGGAAGGTCCCGTTCCTCCAAGCAGACCAAGCAGCCTTTGTCCCCCGCGAGACTTTACAAGCTCAAGCGCTATTCCTTCTTTCTTCGGTTAACACTCAAACATACTTGACCGTGGTGCGCGACTCGGCAAACTTCGTCTGGCTTACAAAAACAAAGTGCCTTGGGCCCTTAACAATAGCTTGAGCTTGGTTCTGAAGGCTGGCGAGGAGTGCGGAGCTGGAGAGGGGACGCCCCGCAGGGCGTTAGAGCCAAGCAAGGTTGAATGGCCGGGCCAACAAAGGCGGGCCAACAAAGGGGAACGCGGCGACGCCTGCTGCTCGTGGCGCTTGTTATTGGAGTCGTAATAGGTCGGTCTTAACGCGGGTGGCCTGCTATCTGAGGCACTCTCCGCATCCGTTTTGGCTTTGCCGCCGCACGACGCCAGGCTGGCACTGATGCTCAGCGACTCGTTGATCTAGAATCTGGGATGTCGGGGGCTTCGGCGCGCAGGCCCGAGCGGGGCCCACCCACCGCTGTGCAGCAACGCGGCGCCCGGTGACGAACCCCGCTGAGCCCCAACGGTCCCGCGCCCTTCTCCTGCCGACGTTCCAACGCTCTGCAGGCTCAGCAAATGCTGATGCTGGGACTATGGACGTAGCTCTAGCCGTGGAGCTGGACCCGGGGCCAGGCTTGAGAGCGGCTGCAGACGCAGGGGCATCCCCCTCGCCCTCGCCGTCCCCCTCCCCGGCCCCCACGTGCATCTGCACCATGGACTTCCGACCAGTGTAAGGATGGCTGGGGACGAAGGGGTATCTACACTAGATGATGACCCTGGTGACGCGATGAGTGCGCCTCCGCGGGAGCGGCTTGCAGGGAGGGGTAGCTTGGTGTCCTCGGGACGTGAGGGCTTCAGGGGTGTGCGGGCCTGCGGCCCTCACCAGTCGCTTGGCTTGGTTGTTGACGTGGCTCCACTGCCCCCCTGACAGGTGTGGGAGCGACGGGAAAACGTACAGCAACAAATGCATGGCGGCTTGCGTCCTGGGGAAGGACGGGTCCTGGAAGGACGGCGAGTGCCCCAAGCCCTGCCCGTGTAGCCAGGCACTCAGCCCCGTGTGCGGCAGGTGGGGCCCGGGAGATGGGTACTCTTCAGCAGGGTTTCAGGAGGCTAGATTGAGGAGGTCTAGGGCCAGACCGTAACCGTCTGCAGACACCGGGAGAACAGGTGTGGGGCCAGCCTCTATGGGCCAGCCTTTATGGGCCAGCGGCTAGCATTGCACCGTAGCATGCTGGCCATTTGGGTCGGACAGAGTTCCACGCCATCAGGCCTCAACCGTTCCACCCACCCATCCCCGGCCCTGACGGTCGGTACCGCAGTGACGGGGTTACGTACGTCAACCCCTGTCTGGCGGCCTGCGCGCTGGGGGCGGCGGGCAAGTGGGTGCAGGACGCCTGCCCCCCGCCGGCGTGCAGGTGCACCAAGGAGCTGCGGCCCGTGTGCGGCAGGTGGGCAGCGGGGCCCGGTGGCAGGGGGGATGGGCGAGGCCATGGCCCATGGGGCCATGTGCCAAAAAGGGTCAAGCCCGAAGCCGGGGGAGCTGCATCGTCAAGGGAGAGAGCCATGGCCGAGGTAACCGTAGGTTTGGAATTGCACTTGCCTCGTCGCCCCGGCGTTCGGGCCGTGCCTGAGTATGCGTGCCTCCCGGTCCTGATCGGCCCCTGCAGTGACGGCCAGACGTACAACAACAAGTGCCTGGCCGCGTGTGCCCTCGGGGAGGACGGCGTGTGGGCGCAGGGCGCTTGCCAGCAATACGATCCGTTCTGGGGGTGAGCCGTGGAGGGAGTGGGGTGGGAGGCGCAGGGCGGGAGGGAGGGTGTGGTGGGAGAGACGGAAGGGATATGCAGCCAAGCACGGCTCCTTGACAGGTGGATACGTGAGGACGCTTCACCGGCAGCCCCGCGCAGCTCCCCCTGCGTCCTCATGGCTAGCACGCCTGCCGTGACCCCCAATCGCTACCCCTTCCCCCTGTACAACACCCTCACATTTAACCCGTCCATACCTCCTGCTGGCCCTACCCCAGGTGCACCAAGGACACACAGTGCCTCCGGAACACGTGCGCCGACGGTCCCTGCCCGGGCATGCCCGCCAGCTCGCTGTGCTTCCACGTCCGCTGCAGCGGCCAGGACATAAACGGAGTGGGGATCGCGCCGTGCCAGGTGGGGGCGCGACGGGTTTGGGGTCCTGGTTCGGGCATATGGTTTAGGGCGGGTTGTGAAGGGGCTGCGGGCGCTTGGCAGCTTCAAGGGGGCAGAACGACCGCTTTGGCTCACCGTCAGACCCACCTGAAACCCTTCTGTCCGATCCGCTGCCCAACCCCGTTAGGCTGTGTGGGTCGACCCCGAGTCCCAGCGGATAGCGGTGTGCGGCTTCAACGACATGGACCCCGTCGTCAGGTGGGGAGGGGTAGCGGGGTGGGGGACGGGGAGGGCCTTTCCTACGGGAGCCGTCTGGGTGGGGTTAGGGCGAGCTGCGTCCTGCTCACTGACTGGTGCGCATCGGAATAGGGCCCACCGCTTCTGTTGGACCAGGTGCCAGTCGTAAGACGGACGCGCAGCAGCGCCCAGCTTCCTTTCATGCAGAGGAGGGCGTGCCGGCCTTCCCCGTGCCCCGCCTCCTCCCCTCCTTCCCTGGCAGCCCACCGCAGCCTGCTGCCTTCCCCCCAGCCTCACGCTGCCACTGCCGCCCTTGCCCGCGCCTCCTCCTCTTCACACCTCCGCCTCCCCCTCCCCCGCCCCCCCGCCCCCAGCTGCCCCTCCGCCAACCAGGTGCAGTGCCTCGCGGACCCCTGCGCCGCCGCGGCCGGGAGCTGCAAGGCGCTGGCGGCGGCGGGGGCCGTGTGCGAGCCAGTCTACTGCCAGGGCGCCAAGCTCATTGACGGGAGCAAGGTGAGGCGCTGCTGGGACCAGGGCCACGGCCGCTGGCAGCGCTCGGAAGGCGCTGCTGGGCTGAGGAGGACTTAGGGATGGACCCTTGGCTCCGTGCGCCCGCTGCTGGGTGTCAATGGTCTTAGAGTAGGGCCCTTGACTCGTCAATCCTGCTGCACAAGTCAACGGGGCTTCAGACGTGGGCAGCGCAAGCTTCGGCACGGCCTGCAGCGCCCACCCCACCCCTCTCCCCAAACCTTACTCCCTCTCCCCGCTCCCTCAACGCGCCCCGCCCTGTTGCACCTCCCGCGCCGCAGCTGACCGCCTGCTCCGCCGTCTACCGCTTCGCCAACGGCTCCCTGGCCGCCTGCGACACGGGCGTCGAGTGGGAGCAGCCGCCCTGCGTTTGCCCTTCCGTGGTGGAGCCCGTGTGCGGGGAGGACGGCCGCACCTACCAGAACGAGTGCCAGGCGAGTGCCGCCGTGCGGTCGCGGAGCGTGGGGGATCTTCCGAGCGAGGTTTGCGGCGGCTTCGCGCCTCACCAGGGGGGAAGGGTTGCCTCTGAGTCCTCCGGCTGGTCTCTGGTGTCGGGATATAGCAGCAAGGCAGCCGGTGCGAGCTTGCTGCTGCTCAAGAAAGGTGGACACAGGCGGATGGGGCCCAGCAGTAATGGAAGCTCTCGTTACGTTGGCGACCTACACAGGCGAGCTGCGAGGACGTGAAGAAGGCGTACGACGGGCCGTGCGACACAGCGGAGTCCCCGGACGACGAGAGCTTCCCCAGGTGCGTGCAGGAAAGGAGTTGGGGGCAGCGCGGGTGGGGGTGGGGGGGTCCGGCGATAACCGGGAGTAAGGGTTATGCAGAGGCCAGGGCGCGCAGAAGTGAGGAAAAGGGAGGTTAGCAGGTGGACGAAAGGAAATTGGTGCAGGCCTGTGCTGCGCCTGCCCTTCACCCGGCCCAACACCCTCGTGCATTCGCTTCCTCCGCCCCGCCCCCCCGCCGCAGCTGCCCGCCCTCGGCCCCGGGCGTGGAGTGCCTGGTGGACCCCTGCCAAGGCAAGACCTGCCCCGCCTACCCCAACGCCACCTGCCACTCCAACTACTGGTGAGCGCACTCCCCTCATCCCCCACCCTCCTGCCCCGTGCACTGCCCCGGCATTCGCACGCATGCACCGAGGAGAGCGCCGCGGCGACCCTCCTCACCCTAACCTAAGTCATATCCTAACATGCCGGTAGCCGCAACTCCTCACTCCTTGTGCACCCAACTCTCCATCCTCCACCTTTTCTCGCCGATAGCCACTTCGCAACAAGATCGCTTCCACCGCCTCCCTACCCCCCGCAGCGCCAACGCTACCTACCACGGCCAGCGCCTGCTGCCCTGCTCCGCGGTGTGGGTCAACCCAGCCGGCAGACTGGCCAACTGCAGGCCGCCCTCGCCCTCGCCCTCGCCCTCCCCCAAGTCGTCGCCCTCCCCGTCGCCGTCGCCGCGGCCGTCGCCCCGCCCGCCACCAAAGCGCTCGCCCTCGCCGTCGCCCTCGCCGTCGCCGTCACCCGCGGAACGCCCGCTCGGCTGGGAGCTGGGGCCGGGGTGAGTGCCTAAGGCGGAGCGGACTGCAGTTAGTAGCGCAGGTGCAACAGACCCGAAGCCACATCGAAGACGGGTACATTCCTCTCGGCACGTGCTTTCGCAGTTGATCTTCTCCTCCGCACCTACCGCCCCCACCCACCACGTCACTGCGATCCCCCTAAGCAATTATCCACCCCCCTCCAACCCCCCACCCGCCCCGCTCTCCACTTCAATCCCCGCAGGTGCCCCGCCTCCCGCCAGGTGCAGTGCAAGGCCCCGCCCTGCTCCGTCTCCTCCTGCCCCCCCCACCCGGGTGCCAAGTGTCTGCCGGTCACGTGCACGGGGGCCGAGTACCGGGGGGAGCCCGTGGAACCCTGCTCGGCGCTGTGGGTGGACGGATTGGGGACGCCGCTGTCGTGCCAGGCCGCGGGGCCCTCGGACAACGGCAACGGCGACGAGGAGGGGCCCGTGCTGCAGGGCATGGTGGACCTGCGAACGTGAGTGTTGGTTGGCTGGGGTATTCGGCTGGGCGGTGGAGCAGGGGGGTGGGGTGGGGTGGTGGAGGCTGCTGGGGTGGTGGTGGGGTGATGTGGGGTGGTCACTGGCCAGTAGGTGGTGTGTCGGCAGGGCAGGCGGCATTGGAAGGTGCAGTGGGTGATGTTCCATCCAGCAATGTGGCTGGTCCTGAGATCCTCATCTGCGCTGGGGCCTGCCTTGCAGCCCGCTTGCTCACCTTTCTAATGTCCTGCCACCTCCCATCGCCCACCTTCTGCTACAGCTGCGACGGCGCCACCACGAACGCCACCTGCACCGATGTGCAGCTCGACGGCTGCGGCAACGCCACGTGCGAGGGCCATCCCTACTCCGTGTGCGCCGTCAAGACCTGCGGGGGCATGTACGGGTGGGTGCGGTGTACAGCAGCCGCATCTCCAGAGCTGTTGAGTTGCATGGACTCGGTGTCAGCACGTTCCGCATCCGCAACAACACCCCGGCTTGTTCTCGGCTCTTCCTCACTGTCGTACATGAACCGTACGCCCCTGCAGGAATATCACGGTGCCCACGTGCGAGCCCGTGTGGCACGACCCCGACACGGGGAAGCTGGCCACGTGCGGCGAGGGGGGCGACATCATCAATGACATCACAGAGTGAGTCCCGCATTTTCTGCTAGCGTACGGCAGCGCCGTAACCGCCATACAACGGGCCCCATTCGCACCAACCGCACCCCAACCCTCCGGGACTAAGCGACAACCGGTTTGTCAGCAACCACTCTACCAAGTACCAACCGCTAACCTCAATCCTCTGTTTCCCCTCCAGGTGCGGCGAGCAGTTCCTGTCCGCCAAGTGCACCCTGTCGGCGCTCAACTCGTGCAAGGGCGCGGTCTGCAAGGCGCAGCCGGAAGCAGAGTGCCTCGTCAAGACCTGCACCGCCACCTTCCGCGGCGACGAGCTGCCCGTGTGCAAAGCCATCTGGTGGGTGTGGCAGGCAGACCAATGCCGTATACTTGTATGGCGCAGATCCAGCGAGCCGCGAGGTCCCGTTAGGGGACGGCCCCACCTTACACTGCCGAGCGCCTGCGCGTTGGCGTGCGAAGTTGCAAGAGGTCACCGGGATTTGCTGAGGTCTGGTGCGCCTAGGCTAAAGGGCAAGACTCACTGCTCGGCCGGGAGAGTCGCTCACGGCCCACGGCCTCAGGGCAAAAAGGAACAAACGATGCGGCTTCCGTTGTGATATGTGCCGAATGTGCCGATGCGCCGATGGTGCCCGAACACATAGCATCTGTGTCTGACGCGCTTGTGTCCCCCGCCCCTGTGTCTACCTCTGACAGGTACGACCCCTCCAACCAGCAGCTGGTGGACTGCAGCGGCAAGCGGAGCGGAGGGGGCGTCATGACGGACATCACCACGTGAGTGCCTCGCGCGGAGCGAGGCGGCAGCGGGAAGGCCTGCTTGACACTAAGGGGCCGAGGAGCGGAGCTGCAGGAGGCGTCAGGGGGCCGGGGGCGGAGGCGAGTTGAGGGGGCCGGGCAAGGGCCTCGCTGAGCCTTGTGCATCGCCCGCTTCCCCCTCGCCACAGGTGCGAGGGCAGCCATATCGCCGCGCTCTGCACCCCGGATGCTATGGGTGCTTGCAAGGACGCCACCTGCCCGGGGCAGCCTAACGCGACGTGCATCGTCAAGACCTGCGGGGGGTTCTACCGGGGGCAGCCGGTGAGCGTGTTGGATTCTGGGCGGGTTGAGGGAGAGAGGTCCGTTTTGCAGGGCAGTGTTGTGCGGTGTAACCCGGATGTCCCGTTCCTTCCTGCCCTTGACTGTCCATTCCCAGGTCAACCCATGCCGGGCCTTGTGGTACGACAAATTCACGAAGGATCTGGTCAAGTGCAACACGACCAGCGACGAGATTGAGGACGTGGACGAGTGAGTGGTCGGCTGGATCTTTATCCCAGATGCTTAGGGGCGCGCATGGGCCATAGCTCATGGGCTGTGTCCTGCTCAAACGCGCTGGTTCAACTTTGGCCCGACTTAAGCTCCCGAACCTCCTCATTGAATTACCCATGCTCCTGCCCCCGCCTCGCAGCTGCCCTGACGACACCAACCCGGGCACCTGCCCCTCGGCCGCCTACGCCGCCTGCGAGAACGCAACCTGCCCCGCCCACCCCGACGCCTCCTGCATCATCAAGAGCTGCGCCGCCATCTTCCGGGGCCGCAAGCTCAAGCCCTGCACGCCCATCTGGTGAGGCGACGGACGGCGGTGCGGCAGCGGCAGCGGCAGCGGCAGCGGCGCAGGAACCAGCTGTGTTCACCCAGCACGCTGCAGTGCGGGCCTCTCAGACCCGACCCAAGCTGGTCTGGAACGCGTCTGGAACCCCGCTCACCTCTTAGCCCTAATCACCCTGCAGCCTCTTGGGCGGTGGGCTGCCCCAGTGGCTCTCGACCTCTCGTGCAGCCCCGCACCGTAGGATCGCCTGGCATGGCCCCCAGGATCCCGTGCCATGGCCCAGAGGGGCAGGTGGTGGCGCCGTGCTCCACTTTGCGCCGCCCAGTACGACAGTGCCGTACTCTCGTCGTACTTGCACGAGGCCCAATCCAATACTCCGCGCGCTCCCTCCTCTCGCAGGTACCATGCGCGCCTGGAGGACGTGGTGGACTGTACGGCACAGCCCCCGCCGCCGCCGGGCATGCGGGACATCACCACGTGAGCCGCCGGGGGGGGGGGCTCATGGGAGGGGTCCGGTCCTGACAGGGGCTTGACTAGCGTGGCAAGAGCTACATGGACTCGGATTGGTACAGGCCGAGGACCTCCCTGGTTCGCATCAGGCCGGCAAGGCATCGCCTGGCAGCCAGGAATTAGACTCCGTGCAGGCACTAGGAACCCGTCTAGGTCCCCCCAAAGCCAGCGCACCTGCGGCGGCCGGTCACTCGCCGTGGTCACACGCTGCCTGCCGCCGTCCCTCGTCCATATGGCTCCCCCTCCTCACCCACCAGGTGCGAGGGCGCCACCGCGTCTGCGCGGTGCACCAAGGAGGCGATGGCGTCGTGCGACAACGCCACCTGCGAGGGCCACCCCTACGCCAAATGCATCGTCAAGACCTGCTCCGGCGACTACAGGTGCGGGCCGCGTGACTATGGCTTTGAGACAAGCCCAGGGCTCGTTCAATCGAGATTGGCAGGAGCGTCGGTCTTGACTGCTTTTATCACCCGAATGCTCAAGCGTCGGTCGTGTCTGCTTTTCATACCCGAATGCTCTTGCTTGCAAGACCTCGAGTGGCCGTTTGGGCTGCCTTGATTCCTAAACCCTCTTCCCTTCTTGCGCCCTCGGCTTGCCTCCCCAGGGGCATGCAGCCGCCCATGTGCGAGGCGCTGTGGTACGACAAGGGCTCCGGAGACATCATCACGTGCGGCAAGGGCGGAGACATCATCAACAACCTCAGGGAGTAAGCCACGGGGCCCAGGGGGGCATGGCATTCGCAGCTCGCACGCCCGGGGTCAAGCCACAGACGCTAGACCCTCCGCTCCCCGCCAGCTCACCTCTCCTGTTACCAGTACACATCTAGTTTTGGGTAGTCTCATCTCACCTACTGATTATATCTTTCTGCCTCTCCATCCCTGTCTGCATTGCAGCTGCGCCAAGGATGCCGTACAGGCGCTGTGTAAGCCGGAGGCCATGGGCGCATGCGACGGAGCCACGTGTCCCGCCTACCCCGGGGCCAAGTGCGTTGTCAAGACCTGCTCGGCCACGTACCGGGGGCAGTCGATCCAGCCCTGCAAGCCCGTGTGGTACGACCCCGTGACCATGGATCTAGTCAACTGTACGGGAAAACCCGCACCCGAAATGCCGGACATCACCACGTGAGTGCGGTGTACGGCAAGTTTTGGCCGGCGAGCTGTGCAGTCAGCGGCCTTCACGTCGCGGGGCCAGCCAGCGGGGCGACAAGTCTCATAACAGAGAAAGCACGGGATGCGTGGCCTGCTGAGGTCACGGTGTAAGGGTTGGGTGCAAGAATAAAGCTGTTGACTTGGCATGGGGTTGATATGTCAGAGGCCAAGCGTATGGGCACGACCCCGATCCGCCGCTGACCGCCAGCCGCGCCCGCTGCTGTTGCAGGTGCGACAACGCCACCTCGCGCTCCACGTGCTCCAACGAGACCAGGGCGGCCTGTGACCGCGCCAAGTGCGTGGGCTACCCCACGGCCACGTGCATCGTCAAGCCCTGCGGCGGCACGTACAGGTGCGGCCGGAAGCAGGCCCATGGAGAGAACACGGGTTGAGTGCTCAAAGGGAAGAGTCCAGGGTAATAGGCTTGCCGCAGGTACGTCCATCAGCCTCAGCTCGACCGGCAAATCTACTGGTAGTCGTGCACGCTTGCAGCAAACACCGTAACGGCTTGCGCCCCGCTAACGCGCGCAGGGGATCCCGGGTGTACTCGTGCAAACCCACGTGGTACGACGAAATCACGGGCGATCTTGTCACGTGCGGCAAGGGAGGAGACATCATTGATGACCTCAAAGAGTGAGTCGGGATTGCAGGAGCGGTTGCACAACGTCGTACAGTTAGGCGAGCCTTGAAGCTGATGCGGACCCAGATCCCGCTTATTCTCATGTCCCCGCCATTCCCCTCTTGCAGTTGTGGCGAGGAGAGCGTGTCTGCGCTCTGCACCCCCCAAACCATGGACTCGTGCAGCCGAGCCTCCTGCCACGCCCACGCGGACGCCACGTGCATCGTCAAGACCTGTACGGCAACCTACCGGGGGGAGTCGCTGCAGCCCTGCAGGCCCATATGGTGAGGCAAGGCCACAGCAAGGGGGGCGCCAGACCCTGGGCTCTACTTGATGTATGAAGTTCGAGGGCCTTAAGAGGAGTCAGGGTAGTCAGGGCAAATCTCGCAGTGGCAATGCCTGGCTGGCAACGTCGCTTCACAGTACTACCGCCACACGGCAGACCGAATCGCGGCTGTCTGGTTACACACCCAACCGCTCTGACCGTTCTTCCCCACCTCCCATCATTGCCCAGGTTCGACAACAGCACCGGCGGCCTGGTCACCTGCGCCCCCAGCGCCGCCTGCGCCCGCTGCTCCGTGTCCGCGCCCTACTACCCCGTGTGCGGGGTGGACAAGATCACGTACCCAACACGGTGAGGGGCAGGGCGAGGGCGAGGAGGGGCGGGCGGATGAGGGCCCCCGACCCACATCGCGAACAGCACACGGTATGCTGGCGGGGCAAACGCTTAGCCTTTGCCGAGGGGCAACCCACATCGCGAACTGCACCAGGCACGGTGCTGGGCCAGGCACTGGCTGCTGCTCACGGGCTATCAGGCGCTGGCCATGCCCCCCTGCACCACCTCCCTTGCCAGGTACACACCAAGCTTGTCTTTACCCCCAACCTTCCGCCCCAATTAATTTCTCCCTCCATCCCTACCTCCCACCCGCCCTCGCTCCGAAACCCCCCAGCTGCGCCGCCGAGTGCCGCGGCATCGCCATCACACGGGATGGCAAGTGCAACCGCTGCCGTGCGGACGAGTGCACGCACGGCAAGCTGCACGATCCGTGCCTGCTGGGATCCACCAAGCATTGCTGGGCCAAGAAGTACGAGTGCCGCTCGCCCAAGTACGGACCGCTCGCAGGCAGCGCCTTCCTGGGACTGTGTCTGCCCAAGCAGGATACGGTGGCTAACGCTACGGGGAGCGGCCGGAGATTAGGGGGGCGCAGCTGAGACGCTGCTGAGGGCGCCGTCTGAGCGAGCACCGTGTCGCGTGGCAAGACGATGTGCGCTGCTGAGGAGCTGCGCTAGGGTACTCAAGGCAATGCGTAGTATAGTTAACACCGCAGTATACCATGCATGCGCTGAGGGTCGTCGGGCTGGGCACGATTACGTCCTGGACGTTGACGGTTTACGTGTTGGTCGGATCTGGAGTAACGCGCAGGTGACCCAGCACAGTTGACTGGACGTGGGATGCGGCTGTGAACTGCCGCTGTGCCGCTGTGGACTGGCGCTGTGGACTGGAGCAGTGGACTGGCGGGGGTTGGGTAACCAGGGGTTGGGTAACCAGCTGATCGCGAATGTATGGCACGTGTGCCAGTACCGGTAGACGTGGGGCGGCAGACTTGACAGACTTGTGCTTCAACGTGCATGTTCATGTTGACTAAATTGCGACCAGATGCCCTGCTGTGCGCTTTGATGGGCGGGACATTTTACTCGGGTAGGCTTCGTATGCATGTGCCTTCATCCCTCTTCCTTGCTCTGAGCAGTCTAAAGTGCTGGGGCGGCCACTTCGTTGCTGGGATGCGACACACCGCAGGGGGAGCAGGGGGCATACGCGTGTCGTGGCTGGATGGCTGTGTTGCGACGGACGTGTTGCTGTAACAGTGGCCGTCGGTGGCCCGTTTCTTGCTCTCGACTGAATCTGGAGCGAGGGTGCGGCGCCGGCCGGGGCAGCCGGGGTGAGGGGTGAGACGCGATTGGTGCGGTTGGTACGACCCCCCTCAGTGCTCAGTCGATCTCTTGAAAGGTGAACCCGTTTTTGTCTTTGGTGCTTACGTGCATGCCTCTCGCGCGTTCCTGCTGCTGCCGGCACCCGACCAGCGACCTCGACTATTTTACCCCGACCTTGACCCACAGCTGCTCAAGACAAAGACTTTTGCTAAGCCAAGCCTAAGAGGAAGCCTCCATTGTGACCTAGGGCCCTGCGGGGGCAACTTCCGTAGCCCGAAACCCTGTAGCGCAACGAAATGCCGCCGAGAGCTGCCGCAGCACGGAAGGCTCGGGCCCGCAAACCCAAGGAGCGAGCAAGGTACACGCTCAAGTCCATGGGAAACCAGGCGCTGCGCTTGGCGAGCGGCCGGGACACATGCGCATGGTCGCCCACGGAAGTCAACGCAGCGAGCGAGGCCATCGACACGCTGGGACCGAAGGTGCTGCACGACATGGGCGAACCACGCCTGGCAGGCCTGGTCATCATGCTCGGGCTGGCGCTCCGGCGTGCAACCCCCTCTGTCCCCGGCATCACCGATGGGCAGCGCTCCGCCTACGCCGCCCTCCACCCTCCCCCCTCCCCAAGCTTACGACCGCCCTGATGAACGTCATCGACGAGGTCTCTGGAGATGGCATCAGCGATGCCGCTCCGCTGGAGGTGTGCACTGCGCTGATCAAGAGCCACGTCCTACGTGCCTTCTGCCCTCTGCTGGCCGCGGCGGCCTCACCGCTGCTGCCCGGGCCTCAGCCACAGCCGCAGCAGCCGTCTCGCCGCAGCGTACAATCTGCCCTCGCGCTCGCAGGTCAGGTCCGATCCGTTCTGGGACTGATGGCGGACACCGTGAAGCAGGGCTGCACGCCGGAGCAGCGCAGGGGGCTGACAGCAACGCTTGCAAAGGAGCTTGCGGAGAGCGGGCTGCTAGAGCACTGGGCCCGGCTGGTGCTCGGTCTGGGGGCCTGCGAGGACGGCGAGGACGGCGCCGCCCAGGAGGCTGCACAGCTCGGCAAGCACCTCGAGGCCCTTTCTGGCTACGGCAGCACCTACCTGCGGCACCACAGCAGACTGGATCCATGGACGGAGCTGCTCTTGTCTGACCCATGCCCCTGTCTGGCCTACCTCCTCTCCTCACACCTGGTGGCGTTTGCGGCGGAGCTCGACATTGGCCCCAACTACGGCCTGCCACCGGCCGCTTCGGAGGCGCAGCTCTCCGGGCCATCCAGCAGCTCCGCCCAGCCGCCCATGCCCCGGCCGCCCGTGCCTCTGGTCGACACCGCTGGCTTCCCCCTGCGGCCCCGCAAGCCCGGCGCTGCGCCTGTGGACGGGCGTGCTCAAGGCCGCAGGGCACGCCGCGGAAAGCCTATTTCCTCAACTACCTCAACTGGGGCACACATCGCCACCCCACGGCCTAGGGCAGAGCCTCGGCCAGGCTCTTGAGCTGTTCAAGCTGGACCGGCGCACACACGCAGCCCGCCCGTCCCCTGATATGGAGCAGTGGCTTCAAGCGCGCGAGCTGGTGGCGACCGGGCTGCAGCGGGGAGGCCCGCTCACCCACGGGCCCGCTGCGTACCAGCTGGGCATGCGCCTGGCTACCAGCATGGCCCGCTTGCTGGACAGCCACGAATTGCACCCGCATACCACAGGAGCAAAGTCCACCCTTACCGACTGCCCCTGGGACGCCCTATACACGGCCCACGACCCTGCAGCGTGGCTGCACCCCGCCAGCAGGCCGCTACGGGACGGGCCACCTGCACGACTGGTCGATCGCGCGGACGAAATCACCAGGCAGGCGCTCAGCCTGGCGCGGGAGGCGCTCGAGCCGGCCCGCGTGCTGGCCGACATGCCTGGCCAACCGATTGCCTTGTACCAGCTGGAGAAGCAGCTTGGAGCGTGGTGGCGCGCCGCTGTCGCGTGGGCGGCGCCGCGGTTGGAGGTCGGGGAGGACGGGCGGCCTGGGCCGCGGTATGCGCTGGACTGGGAGTTCTTAAAGCTGCTTGAGGTTCGAGGACTGCGCCTATCAGGTGAGGTATCGCCGGATCTCAGCGTACATGCGTTGCGGAGGCGGGACTGCACACAGCGCGCAGCGTGCCGTAGCATCCCATCTCCTGAAGACCGCACCTCATTTTTGCCTACCCTGTTGCCTGGCGCGCTACAGGAGACGCCTTGGACGCCCGGCTGGCCATGTCAGCCGGTTTCCTTCAGGTCGTAGAGGCAGTGCTGCGCTACAATAATGAGCACGGCCAGCCGCCGGTCGGACCAGATCCCTGGCCGTTCGGGTGCGACCTCTGGGGTACGGCAGTCCTGCAAGCCGGGCCCCGGCAGGTCGCGTCTTTCGTTGCCACAATGGCCAAGCTCCTTCGCAAGGCCAGGCTCGAGGCCGCAGCGGTCATGGCGCAAAGACCCCAAAGCGGCGGACGGGCCATTGCGTTCCCACGCGCGCTGATTAAGCTGGCGACCTCCGGCTTCATGCTCGTTCCGCCCCGCTCCAAAAGCCACGTGGCGCTGGCACCGGCCGAGGTGGGCGATGCGCCTCCTGGTGGGGCGGCGGGGCCCTCGGACGGTGCAGCCGGGCCCTCGCACGGCCCTGCGGCGGCGGCCAGCGGCGGAGGGAGCTCAGCGGCGGAAATTACACCACAGCTGCCGCTCACGGCCGCCTGTGTGGCGCTACAACTGCTCCCGGAGGTGGCTGCCCTGGCAAAAGACCTCGCCGCCCTACCACTCGGCGCGGTCTACGCAAAGAGCCTCCCAGCGAAGGTGGATTGCGGCCTCCATGCGCTGTTGGAGCTGCTCCTGGCCTGGGTGCCGCCCATCCTGCTCGCGGCAGCCGATCCCGTCCCGCAGGCGCCGGCCCCGGAGACAGCCGCCTCTTGTGCTCCAGCCGGCCCAGCTCGGTCCGCTGCGCAGCACGAGTGGGACAGGCTTCTGTGGGACGAGCTGGACCTTGCCTGGGTCCTCAGCACTGCCGCCAAAGCTGTGTCAAGTGGACCGGAGGCGGCAACGGCCCGCATCTTTGTTCGGCCGCTCCTGGCCGAAGCCCTCTGGGCGCTGTTGGCGAGGGCGCCGGCACGGCTGGTGGCGATGGTCTCGGCCGCAGAAGCGGCTGAGGAGGCAGCGGAGGGAGCAGGCGGAGCCGCGGCAGCGGCAGCGCCTAGCGTCGTGGGTCCCACGGTGGGCTTGCTCAGGAGGGCGCTTCACGATGGTTATGCAGACGAGTCGACGCGCCGTATCGTGGTCAAGCTCGCGGTGCTGCTCTTGGCCCCTGACCGCGTGAACAGCGTCACCGGGACCCGGGCGCGATTCTATCGCGGGGCAACCTCGCTGCTCGCATCTCCGGCGGCGGCGGGCCTGGTGCTGCGGCGGTGCTCGCACCCCGACTGCACGCACCTGGCGGGGCCCAGCGAGGCGGCGGTGCAGCGGCAGCGGTGTGGCGGCTGCATGCGGGCTCGCAACTGCAGCCAGGCGTGCCAGGCGGCGCACTGGGTCGCAGGCCACGCGCATGAGTGCAGGGCAGCGGAGCCCATAGACCTGAGCACCGCTTGAACACAGCTTCCTTGTGCACACCCGCAACCGTGTTGAACTTGAAGGGATTGAGCAATGTGCACACCCGCAGCCGTGTTGACTTGAAGGGATTGAGCAGAAGAAAGCGTTGTGGGGTGCCTTGTTTCAGGTTCAGGATGGAGGGCCCTGAGCTCGTCACAGCTTGCGTTGAGCAGCATAACGTGCTCTTCGGGTTATCTGGGCACGTGTGGGTGAGTTTTCGGGCTGAGCCCCCGCCGTCACGCTCTCCGAGTGGATTGCATCAAAGCAGCGCATTCAAGCATGGCAGGGGTCGAAGTCCTCAGGGGTTCACCTCCGCCTTGAATAGGTCCGGTCCGTCCGCAGGGGTCCAGTTGAGCCTTGCAAGCTGCTAAGTACTGGATCTTGGCATTCACCTTTTGTTATTGTTGCTGTTGTTGTTGTTGTTGTTATAGGCGGTGTATGACGTGCATCACGCGCTCCTATGGACTGCATGTACTGCATCAACACATATTGTACGAGTTGTATGTGCCTCTACTCTTCAGGCCGATGTGGGTCGGGACATCCAGCTGACATGTGTTATCATTCCTGCTCGTGAGTGTATCTTTGGGGGCCCGGCACTGGGATTACACATCTGAGGGGTGGGTTGTGTGTGGGGGGGGTCGTGTGGCAGCTCAGGGACGCAGGGGGGGGAGCGGGGGGCAGAACTGTACGGATGTATTGGCGGGGCCATCGGTAAGCATGAGGGCCGTATCTAGCATTGTTGCTTGCCTTCATACGCACCGGGTTTTGCTTGCTCGTCTCTGTCTGCTGATGACGGCGGCCAGGGGCCCTGGCCGGGGGCCCCGGGGACGAACAGCGGTTGCAATCAACCGATTTTGGCAACCACGTTACAACTCGTGACACTGCGGTACACCAGCGCATGATGCGAATAGTAGCCGCTTATGCCGCACAGTATTCTGCGTTCGATTCAGGGATAACCTTAAGTTGCAAGTTGAGCTAGCCACTGGGCATTGCCACTGGACATACTGTATTTGCTTGGACAATGGGATCGAGGGCTATCCTCCAGTGCTTGCTGGTTGCCTTAGCGGCCACGGGCGCGCTGGCCGCAGGTGCATGAGCGTGCTCATGGCTCTGTCTGCGGGAAATGGCTGGTCGGCGTCTTTGCGCGCGGCGAACCTTCCGCAAAATGCCCTGCCTCCTATCATGAAAAACAGGATAGGCGTTTCTCGGTGTTCACTGCTCGGCGTAGGTGGCCAAGGGTTAACGCACCGCCCGCATTCCGATTTCTCTCGTCGCGCCAGGTAGCGCGTCCTGCATCTGCACATTCCAGTATGACCCTGTCTGCGTCAAGGGCCAGGTAAGTCATGGACGACTGCACCGGTGGCCGAAAAGCGAACCGTGGCTGAAACCGTGGCAACCCCGCGCTCTGCCCTCTCAAACCCTCGCTCACCCCTGAATATATGCCCAAACCCCGTTCCCACTCCGGCCAGACCTTCGGCAACCTCTGCGAGGCGCAGTGCAAGTACGGACTGGGCGTCACCTACACCTCTGGCGCCTGCACTACCGACCTGAACCCCATTAAGAAGTAAGTACCGTGCGATTGGGGTCCATCCTGGCTGGCTGGGGTCCGCCGAGTAAATTGGTCAGGGCCGATCCAGGTCTACGGGGCTTGGGAGCCCATTGATAGCCCAGGTAGGAATGCCTGCCTGCGCCAAGCTTGAGTGTAGGCTCTATCTGTCGTGCGTATCTCCATGCTGTTCCCGCCCTTCCCATCCGCACATACACGAGCGGCCCCTCACGGCTCCTCCGACCTGAACCCTGCGCCCACTTCCCCTCCCTCAGTTGCGCCAGCCGCATTGCCATCAAGTGCATGGACACATGCTCTCAGCCATGGCCCGCCTACTGCCAGCCCCTGCCCGAGGGCGCCCAATGTACGTCACATGGGCGGAGGCGCAAGGGGGCAAGGAGACATGGTCACTACCCTACTGCATGGATCACGAGCACAAGGCCAGCGCCGACCCTGATCCCTAGCGCTGTGGCCAGCGATGTCTGTGTGTCCTCCGGCGCAGGTTTCGTGAACTCTTGTGCCGACCTCAAGATCAAGGGGCTGTCGTACCCTGCATGCGCCCCGCTCTGGTGAGGTCAAGGCCGGAGCGAGGTTTCGGGAAGCGGCGCCGAGCCCATCCCTTTCTAACCCATGCTAAGACGGCTTGGTGTAGGGCCGGACACCCTGAGGTGTCGGTCTGTTTGTCAGGAGGATGTCGGGGGAGGCTCTGCGGACATCCTCCGTTTCTGAAAGCTACCCGTGAGATCTCCTTCGTGCTGCAGGGTTGACCCGGCCACCGGAGGGATCATTCCCTGCTACAGGGACCCCAAGCCCTCACCCAATGCCAACTTCCTGCCGCCGTGAGCTATCCATGGGAGCTAAGGGATCGTCCTCACGGCAATTCGCCCTGCCTGCTTGACCTCGGCTGCTCTGCATGCCGTGCCGTATCAGACAGCAGGCTGTCCGCTTTCCAACATCCCACGCCCATTAACTCTGGCTTCCTCCTGCAGCTGCCCCGACAAGCGGACCGCCGCCTGCTTCGTGGACCCCTGCCAGTTCAGCTACTGCCCCGCTTACCCCGAAGCCGTTTGCTACTCCAGCTACTGCGCCGTGGAGAGGAGCTACCAGGGCGTGTCGGTGAGGAGGGAGGGAGGGGCAAGGGACGAAGTGGACGACTCGTCCACTGTTCCGTGTTCGGAACACGGAAAAGGCGTTGTCTGTACGAGGCTGGGCTGCCCCGGGCTGCGGCCTTACCCCACCCCACCTGCTTCCCCTTATGCTTGGCCCTTGCAGTGGGGCACCTGCAGCGCGCTGTTCGTCGGCGACAACGGGAAGGCCATCAAACAGTCGGACTGCTTCTCCCTTGAAGTCAAGTCCATCAACGAGTAGGTGACGGGCAGCGCAGCCAGGAAGGTGCAAAGGGTTAAGCGCATGCATGGGTCATGACCCGATATTAAGGGGCCGCCCCCGCCGCCTCCCGACCCCGCACCGCAGCTGCTCCCCTGCTGCCCCCTACGCCTCCTGCGCTGTTCCCTCGGGAGACGCCCCCCTGCCCAAGTGCGCGACCGCGACATGCCCCGCCCACCCCGAGGCCGCCTGCATCGAGAAGGGCTGGTGAGTCACGCGGCGGAGGCAGTGGCAGGGAGAAGAGATGCAACGCACGAGCCACGTGTCAACGAGCTGAGCAGCCAGGGACCCCGCATGCACCCCATGCACCCCACCGCGTCTCTTGTGAACCCTAATTGCGCCCCGGCTTCTTTGCCCCACAAGGCAGAGTGACAGGCTCCTTACCTTTCCCCTCCTGCCCTGCGCCCTGCCTCCCTCCACCAGTGTCTCCACCTACCGCGGTGTGGAGCTGCCCACCTGCGCCCCCATCTTCTACGACCCAGTCTCCGGGGACCTGGTCGACTGCACCCCCAAGACCCGCCGCCACCTGCGGGCCGCCGCTTAAGCAATTGTGCTTGATTCCGACGGACACGCCCCTGCCGGAGATGTGTCTACCACGATCAGATCTGTGACTTTGGGGGCTGCCAGGATGCCTGTTGATAAGAGTGGCGTCTGGTGCGCCTGTGCGTGTTATCGCTGTATCGCAAGTTGGACGGTCTCCCACGCAAGGGATACATAAGGCAATACGGGTTACATAAGCCTTGGAGTTGGGGTGTACATGGTGCTATGCCAGGCTTGCTAGCGCTTCGGGTGCGCTCAATCCTGTATTAAGGTCCCTGGCCCTGAGGTGGCAGATGGAGGTGCTCGGGCCCAATAGACGTGGGGGCAGCCAGCTTACAAGGTACATACGGTACGCAAGACGCCGTGCGTCACTGTTTAGCACAGCAGATAGAGGAACCCCTGCTAGTCAACTGAATCCTGAAATTCCTGTGTTGCCATCATGCCATGTGATAGGCTTTTATCACGGGCGTTTGGCCCCTGATCCGTATGTACGAACGCCATGAATTGCATGGACACGGCAGAATTGCCCCGCCTCGCTCGGCCCCAGCGCGCCAAGAGGCTCATGTAACATTCATTGGCAAGTGACAACTCCATGCGTGACAAGCTGGCTGGGTAGTACTAAGATTCCCAACGTCGTCGTGCTCTGTTGCCTAGTGCCCATCCCCGGCACATGCATTACCAATCCATGCCTATGTACAGCTATATGTGCCGCTCCCGAAAAGGGCGCCCGGCCTTAAGCTCACACCGCCAGACGTGCCCTTTCAGCTACTAAGCAGGCCTTGCCATATTCCGCGCAACTTCCGGTTTCAAGCCTAAGTTGAGGCCCCAGGCTCCTCTGGCAGGGTGCCGCCAGCTGGCGGCTCCAGGCCACGTGGTCCTCCAACCGCTTGAAAGAGCGCTCCCAGTTCGCCACGTGGCGGCGGATAACAGCCAGTCCATCCGCAGGCCCCATGCCGCATGCTCGCCAGTACGTAGGGGGCTGCAGGTCCTGGCGGCGGCGCAGTCAACCAGATCCCCTGACGCCTGACCCTGCCCTGCCACCGCAGTGGATGGCTCTACTGTAGCGGCCCCAGGTAGATACGTCGTATGCTGCGCTGCGGCGCCTACGCGGCAGCCCGCAGCAGTTGGCGGCGGTGCTTGGGCTGCTGCGGGCACTGCACCACCTCGCCCGTGGCCGGGTCGTACCAGACGGGCGTGCAGGCGGGCAGCGTGATGCCGCGGAACACCGTCTCGCAGGCCTTGACCACGCCTGCGGGGTGGGCGCAAGCCGGTGCGTGCCGAGGGCGGTGGTTGCTACAGGTACACGGACAATCAAGGGCATCAGCCGTGATGCGGTCCGTGGGCCAGACGAGAAGCGGGGTGGGCGCAAGCCGGTGCGCGCGGACGGTATGGGGCAGCAGCGGGTTCCAAGCTAAGAGCGGTACCCCGGTATACGGCGCGCAAGGTACTGCTGCTGGTGCCGCATTCGAGCTTCTCAAGTGTGCAAGTATACGGGACAATACACCCGCCGGATCTTTACTCACACTGGGCGGTGGGGTGCGCGGGACAGGTGGCACCCAGACAGGCCTCGTAGGCTCCGCGGATGCACAGTGCCAGGGGCGAGCCGAGCGAGCGCACACCTGCAGGGGGCGGGGCCAGGGGCGGCGTCAGGAGGGAGGGCGTGGGAGATGGGCCGCGACCGAGAGTAGCCAGCAGCGCCCGCGGTAGGTGCGGTCTACAGGACACACCACGGCCTCGTGGAGCAGTTCCCTACTGACTGTGTGCCATCTGCCCTTCTGCCTAATCCTTTCATGCACTTACAGCCCCCCTGCGACACGCTCCCCACACCCGCTTTGCACGCAGCTGCTCACGCCGAGATGGGCGTGCAGTCGACCACGTCCTTGGCATCGTTCACAAAAAGCGCCCCGCATGGGGGTGCGGATGCGCCCTGGTAGGTCCGGCCCACGGCGCACTTGTTGGGCACGCAGGTGGCGGTGGGGAAGGCCTCGCAGGTGGCGGAGGCGCAGGGGTCACACTCCACCGCCTGGGACAGGGGGCACCTGTTGCACGCGATGTTGGACGGCACGGGAAGGGCCGGGTGGGAGGCCCAGGGCGCGAGGGCCGTGCTTAAGCCATAGGGTTTAAAGGGGTGAGATGGTGAGCGCGAGGAAAATGGCATTTGCTAGCGGACGTAGCGGTTGGGTGAGCGGCCTCCCTGGCCCCCATCGGTTGCCTCACTTGGGGAAGACCGGGGGGAGTTGCAGGTACGTGGGCCCAATGCACACCGCTACCTGGCCGGTGGAGGGGACCACCCAAACGCCCGCGCATGGCTCCACCACCTGACCCGACACCTGCATGGCTGCGCGGCGGCAGGTGCACCACACAGAGGCAGGAGCCGGCTAGGTTTGCAACGGTTAATCTTGGGAACCCCGCCGGTGAGGGCTGGCACAGGTGGCACAGGCACATCCCCCGCACAGCAGAAGGGGACTGTGGCAATAGAAGAGGCTGCGACTCATGGCTGTACTCGTAGAAGTAGAGCAATCTCGGGGTCCTGGCAGCATCTGCATCACTGGCTTACCCCCGCAGGTGTTTTGGAAGCAGACTGCGCCGGGAAGCAGCGACTGCTGGCAGAATGGCGACCAGGGCTCAGCGCAGGGGTTGGAGTCGCACTTGACGGTGCTCACACACCTGTGGGCCAGCAGGGTGATGTGGCTTAGCAGGAGATGGGGCGGGGGGAATGAAGAGCTCGCTGGCAGGTAGGAGCAAGGTTTCAACAGCCGTGCGCGGCCGGAGGGGCGGGGGGTGTCAACGCACGGGGTCTAATTTTGCGAGGGCAAGGGCTGCTGGGAAGGCAACAGTCCAAGCTTAGGACCCGAGAGCCCCTTCTAGCCTTGGACGGGACGTGAGCTACTCGCCCTGCAATGGGGCTGAGCTCGCCCTTGCAACGACCATCGGTCGAGGTGACTCCGGCACATGCGGCGTAGCACTGGGGCGAGGGGGCGGGGCGGGGCAGCGAGTACGGAGGCAGAAACACGAGGGTTTCAAGTCGACACTCGTTCGCATCTCCAGATTGAAGGCGTCGCCGCATTGATGCAGGGATCGCTGACGTCGGGGGCCTTAGAGCTACTCGTCGCCAACCTGGGCTGTCGACATCCACTAGCCGAAACCAGACTCACCGTGTTGGCATACGTCTTGCCATCAGAGCCACAGACCGGTACATACGTGTTATCCGTGCAGGGACAGGTTGCCAGCGCCTTGCGCCGGTCTGCGAGGAGGCATGCCCGACGGTGGCAAGTGGCGAGGAGCGGCAAACCATCAAGCCCCTGGATACAAGCAAGTGCATTTAAGCTTGACCAGTCGCACGCAGCGGGTGATGGGATCGGCAAGGGGGCAAGAGAGAAGCTTGCGCGGCGCGACTGCCCAGACGCCAGCTACGCTGGAGCCACTGACCTGCGGCCTGCACCTCCACAGCAGTAGCGCATACCATGCAGGCAGCCAAGAGGACTGCGCAAACCACGATGCCGCTAACGCGCGCAAGTCGCCGCAGGGCAGTCATGTTCGTCGGTCGTCTACGTCGGTCGTCCAATGAGTCTCGGCTTCGGCCTGCTGATTCTTTCCCCGCGTCCCGCGTGGGCCGGGTGTCTCAATTCTTTGGCTTGGTTGGAGTAGGTGGCGACTCGGAAGTGGACGATCCCTTAGGGAACGCCTGGGGTCGGGGGAAGTTGACTCTCTCCCCCTTATGCGGGGCCGGCCGCTCGTCTGCCCGCTGGCCGCAACCCTGTAACGCGTCATTCCTAATGAGTCCGACGTCCGTAGTTACAGGGAGGTACGCTCACGCCTGTGCTACACAAGCTCTTGGGGTCTGGGTTCGGGGCTGCTCCGCACGAATCAACCGTTCCGATGCCCCATATCCGCCGCAGTGCTATGCAGCAGGGGACCGGTTCGGGGCTCCCCCGAACTCCTTCCGAACTCTTCGGAGGAATCTGGAGGCAAAGCTGCGAGCCGGTTAACTGATTGACGGGGCTACCCGTGCTGGTCGGAGCGCGTCACTCGGTGACCTGCGGGAGTCGAGGGGGCGGAGGGGGAAAGCGTGTCATACACAAGACCCCACAGGTCGTCCAAGATATCTTCCGCCGCGCAGGACCCAGTTAGGAAGGCATGATTAAGGCTGTCGCATGCCCTGCGGCATGAGGAAGCACCTTGAAGTCGGGATGCTCGGACCGGCTTGCTCATGCCAATCCTCCGTTTCGCGGTTGCCCTGATCAGAGCCACCACGTATTTGCTGCAGCATAGCAATACTTTCACTCGTGCCAGCTAGAGCCAAACAGCGCTTCCGAGCAACTTGCGGAGGTCCAATTCTCGAAAGCAAGCCTCGCCCACGGAGCCCAGTTAGGGACACCATGGCTCTTTCGATGCGCCGCACCGCTGCGCCTGTGAAGGCCACCTCGTCGTCGTCACGTTCGGCGCTGGTGGTGCGCTGCCAAGGCAAGTCCATGCGTGTGGACCCGACACACCGGCCGGCACCGAGCAGCGCGCGAGTCCCGGCGAGCGATCCGAACTGCTCCATCACAAACTGCGTCTATCGTTGTCACCCTGAGTCGGGGCAGGCGACCGCGCCGCTGCAGACATCCCAACTCGGTCACCTCCGCCACACACCCGCCGAGTCAGCACTCCACGAGTTTTCCTGTCCCGCTGACCCGCTCCCTCCACTTTGTTCCCACCCCTCCCCGAAACTGCTCCTTCATGTGCACAGCCTCGCGTGAGGGCCCTTCCTCCACGGCGCTCGCTGTCACCGCGGCCGCTGGCCTCTCGGCCCTGGCCGCCAACCTCCTGGCGGCCAACATGGCCATGGCCGACTTCCGCCTGCCCCCCATTGACAAGAACGGTGAGGAGGACGTTAGGAGCTGAGTAACACTGTGTTGAAAAATGGCTTGACGGGTGGACAGCGAGTGGCGGCACGGGGCGGCACGGTGGGGAGGTCACTAATGAGTTAGGGGGAGGGTGTGAGAGCAACACACTGGGAGAGTCGGATGCCAGTACACCAGTATACGGGCCACAGCGAACGTACGCCAAGGTGAAGGGGGTGCTGGAGGCCTGGAGCGGTGGGTGGCCTGGCTGCCGTCGTGAAAAGCTTATGTGTCCTCTTGTTCCCCCCCTCGCGCCCCAGACCCCAACCGCTGCGCGCGCGGCTTTGTTGGCAACACCATTGGCCAGGTGCGCGCTCCCGAGCACCGAGTGCCGGGAGATACGGTATCTGGGAGGGGCCCAGATACCAGCTGTACGAGGTCGCCCGGAGTCATGGCCGCATGGGGGGCAGATCGCGTGCCTAACTCGCGTTGAGCCGTCGACGCATTCGTGCTGTGCGGCCTGGCCCATCGCGGGCCCACGATTACCCATTATCCCCACGATCCCACTCGATCCGCCCCCCACCCCGCCCCACCCCGTTCCGCCCTCCCAGCCATTCTGGCCTTGCAATTGACCAGAACTCCACCCACCTCACGTCCCCTCTGTCCATCCTCCTCCCGCTGCAGGCCAACGCCGTGTCCGACAAGCTCCTGGACCTGCGCCTGTGCTCGTTCGCGGGCAAGGACCTGAGCGGGCGCGTGCTGGCGGGGGCGCTGCTGTCGGACGCCGACCTGTCGGGCGCCAACCTGCAGGAGGCGGTGCTGACCAAGGTTGGTTGTGGGGGCGGTGGAGGGGTGGGAGGCGGTGCTGTTCAAGGTGGGGTGTGAGGGCTGGGGGTGGGGCGCCAGCGTTTGGGGACGTTGGGGGAGTCCGAGAAGGGGAAGCGTGGCAAGGGTGCCGGTGGCTTGGAAGGCTGGCTGGGACAGGTGCGTGCTGCGCCGGCAATTGGAGAGGGACGCGGGCGGAGCGAGCGTGGAGAGCCTGGGTGCGCGGCGGCGGCGCGGCTGCGGCTGTGTCTCCCAGCCTCATCTCACCCCACGGCCCCCCTCCTGACCCAACCCCTCCTCCCCCGCCTACCCTCCCACGACCCACCCCAGGCCTACGCCGTTAACGGCAACTTTGAGGGCGCCGACATGACTAACGCCGTGGTGGACCGGGTGGACTTCAGGTGGGGTCCCGTGTGTCCTGTGGTGGGGTCAACAAGTGTGAGACTCACCCGAGCCATGAGGCTCTTGCCGCGCCTTCCTTGGCACCCGCGAACCCTACCCCCTACTCCCGTGTCCCTTAAACCCTACTTGCCCCCCCACCTGCCCCCCCTCCCTCCCCACAGCAATGCCAACCTCAAGTCCGTCAAGTTCGTCAACACCGTGGTGACCGGGGCCACCTTCATGGGCGCCAACCTGGAGGGCAGCGTGTGGGAGGACGCGCTCATCGGCTCGCAGGTGGGCCCGGGGGCCTGGGATGGGCAGTCTTGGGCCTGGGCCTGGGATGAGACATGGGCCTGGGACGGGGCATGGGCTTGGAAGAGAGGCCTGGGAAGGGGGATGGGCTTGGAGCTCGGGGAAGCAGGCCCCGGCGGCTGGGCAGGGCTGGGTGGCAGGGGGTCTGGATGACGACGGCTTTGGAGAGGCGGACCGCCACGGCCTGGGGGCGGGCCCTGGAGGGTCGCCGTTGATGGCACATATCTGTTATAGGAGGATGCAAGGGGATGCCACGCGTGCTCCACGAACTGCCAAGTGCACATCTCATCCTCGCCTGCCCTCGTCTCGCCTCCCCTCCACAGGACGTGGCTCGCCTGTGTGTCAACCCCACCCTCACGGGCGAGAGCCGCATTCAGGTGAGGGCGGGGCAGAGCGTTGGGGGACGGGGTTCACGTTTGAAGGACGGGACGCGATGGGTGGAGGCATGCAAGGGTAGGGGCCAGCACGCGTTGTAGTGGCTTAACCGGCCTGGGTGTCAGGGGCTCCTTTCATCGGTGACCCTGGCGGCGTACCCGACCCTTATCTTGTCCCCTTGCAGGTCGGCTGCCGCAACAAGTAAGCGGCTTGTGCCTGGAACAGTCGGATGCTGTTCGGCGAGCTTTCGGCGCACAGCTTGAACACTGGGTGCAAAGCGCCTGCACATTCCCCAGCGGTCTAGGGATTTAGCACGCGGACAGCTGAGGGCGTGTGAGGCTTCCTAGTTTTGCAGTACACGTGAGCTGGTGGACTTGTGCTTTTTGTGCGCGGTTTGCGCAATTTGCGTATCTTGTGTTGGACTCGGAGTGATCGGACGGGTGCGATCTGTGGGGCTTGGCCTGTCGGGATGTGAATGCGAGGTAGCATTGCGAGGCGGGGCACGAGACAGTAGGCTTAAAGGGCGGCTCTCTTGAGCGGCAATCTGTAACATGGTGAGAAGACGATGCCTCACACGATTATGTCCGGACCCAACTTCGGGGCGCTGAACCTCACGACACCAGATTTCTTGTGTGTAGAGCCGTGGCCCAACCGCCGCTCTCATGCCTCTACCCGGGCAGCCCACAAGCTCAGCCCATTCTCATCCGCCCTGCCGGCCACGATGAGGACCATCTACGACTGCCAGGCAATGGCTGAAGCAGTCACCCGCGCTCAGAACTACCGGTATATGTACGCATCGCTTATCCACCAGGTACCCGCCGAACCTCGCCATGGGCCAAGCACCCCAACTCCATCTACCCGGTCCCCCTTGTGCCGCAGTCAATGGGCGCCGCAGGAAATGGCCGCCAGCTGCATGGATTGCTGCCATGATGACCTATGCCCGCAACCGACGGGCGGGGACGCCACCTCTCGAGCGGCAGCCCGCAGGTGGCGGCGGTTCTTGGGGGTGCAGTCGAGGAGGTTGCCGGTCACGGGGTCGTAGAAGATGGGGGTGCAGCCGGGCAGCTCCACACCGCGGTAGATGGCGGCGCTGAGGGAGGGGGCAGGGAGCAAATAAAGGCTAGCGGGAAGGAGCTGTGGAACGGCAGCAGATGATGCGTGGCGGGACGGTGTCAGTGCCGCCGCATGTAAGCCCTCCGCTCACCAGCCCCTGACAATGCATGCTGCGTTGGGGTGCGCTGGGCAGGTCGCCCCCGCGCACGTGCTGATGCCCGGGGTCTCGGGGTCGGGGCGTGCGCAGGAGTGGTAGGGTCTAGGGTGCTGCGGGGGAGCACCTGTCGGTGCGTGGGGAGGGTTTGAAGCAGGACTTGCGATGCAGTCAAGGGGGGTTGTTGGCACACCGGGGGAAACAATGCGCCCTGCACGTCCTCACAAGGGTCTGGCCGCGTGGGCACCTCACGGTGAAGCGTATGCGCTCCTGCTGCTGACTCAGTCGCCCTCTCACTGAGTAATGTCGGAGACCTCCAGGCTATAGCAGTCCTTGATTGCTTTACCGGTGCTGTCCAGGTACAAGGCACCGCAGGGGCCCCACTGAGGGCGTAAGGGGAGGGGAGGAAACAGCAGGGCGGTGAGGTCAACCCACTTTACGAGGATGGAGGTTGTGCTACGCTTTATCTGCCTCCTGCTGCTCCCAAGGCATTCGCTCCCCTTATTTCCCTGAACTCCCTCGCGCCAGCCCTCACCGGCACTCCCTGGTAGCTCCTCGCAACCGCGCAGTAGCTGGAGTAGCAGGCGGCGTCTGGGTGAGCGGGACAGGAGCTGACCTGTCAGGTAGTCAGGGTTCAGGGAATGACGCTAGGTTGGTCGGATGGGCCCATGCAGGGCAGCGAAAATGTTCCTTGATTCGTTTGCGCCTTGCCTCAGCTAGCAGGCAGGTAGCCACATAATGTTCGCATCCTCCGAACACGAACCTGGCAAGGGTCTGCAAAGCAGTATACCGTCTTCTTGGTGGGGCACCTGACGGACGAGGGCCGGGACGCATGGCGCAGGTTGATTGAGCCGAAATCCCATCCCCCCCTACCGCCTCAGCAATGCCAACCTTAGTCTCCTCCCATTGCCCCTTCCCCTCCCGACTACTGAGCGGTTTCCCCTCCGTTGCCCCTTCATCCCTCTATGAGCGCGCCCAGAGCGAGAGGAACAGGAACGGAAGGTGGGCCGGTCGGGAACGGCAAGGGAATTGACAGGATATCACCCAGATCCACGACGGGCCACACGACGGGCCAAAACGGGCCACACCAGAACTCACACGGGCAGGGCGCCGTTGGGGGACCCAGGCTTGTAAGGGCCGTTGCAGGGCACCACCTCCTTGGTGGCGGGGTTGACCCTGCACAGGTGGCGGAGGGTGCATGGTTAGGTGGCCACAGCGCTAGACCAGAAGCTCATGTGGAGTATTGCTTGTCCCTCAATTCTGGCCATGGGAGAACAAGCATTCTGCGGCCAGCCAGCGGCCCAAGGCCTCGAGATCGAGATGAAGGAGATGCCGGTCCCAAGGCTGGCCAAGGCAAGCATCACCGACGGAGAAGTCCCTCCTCAAGGATCGTACCAGAGCGGGGCGCAGGCAGGGTATGAAATCCCCTTGATTCTCACGTCGGCGCACGTGTTGACGAAACATTGGGCCCCCACAGGCAGGGGCTGGCAGTAGGCGGGCCATGGCTCGGCGCACGTGTCCATGCACTTGACCGCAATGCGGCTGGGGCAGTTCCTGGAGGATGAGGAGAGGAAGGTGGGAGTAGGGCTCCTAGGTAGGGCGGGAGACGGGTCTAATGGTCGACACGTTTACGCATGGTAGCCCAGGTTGTAGGCCCTGCATGGCTTGCTTTCGTCGGGGCTGCTGGGCAGACGGACCAGGATGTGCTCCAGAAGCGCAGCACGCAGCGAACCGAGTGCGCGTTCCGGTGCGCCTCACTTGGGTATGGGGTTGAGGTCCACCACGGGGCACTCGCCCTGAGTGTAGTGGATGCCCTGCCCAAGTGCGCATCGCGCCATGCACAGGTTGCCATAAGTCTATCAGGGCAGTGGAGGGGCCGTAGGGGGACAACTCGGGGGCGGGGGAAGAGGGCGTTAGTCAGCAGGGACGCGTGCTGGCGCCGTGAGGGCTGTGTGCAGTGGCCCACTGGCCCACTCGCCAGTGGGCAGCAAACTCCGCCACTAGGCGTAAGCCTACCTTGCCGTTGACGCAGACAGGGGCATAGATCATAGTGCAGATGCATGGCTCTTGGACTGCGAGCAAGGGTGGCGAGGAGGGGATAACGCGGGGTAAGGGGGAGTGGGCCAAAGAGGATAGCCGACGATGAGCCAGGGGAGAGGGCAGCAGCCCAAGAGGCAGGAAATGGCACGGTCGAGTCGCGGCAGAGTGGGCTACTTCACTTCGCGTAAGTTACGCTGCAGCTCTCAGTCTGAGGTGTGGAAGCGGACGCAACAGGTCGGGCGGGGCGGCAGCATGGCCGCATTCGCCACCGCCGCCGACACCGACCCTGCCAGGCCGCGACCTCACCCGCCGCGAATGAGCCCATGGCCATCAGCACCCAGATCGTAAGAGCAACGCGTACGTTGAAGCCCATTCCTGCCAACGGCGCGCACGGCTTGGGTTCCAAACTCGAATGGTCGTCACGTAAGCGGTCGCCGAACCAAAGTCGTGGTCTGCGCGTTTGTCCTGCGAGGACTGTCCACATCGTCTTCCACGGACATAGGCTGCAGGTCTCGGAAGCACCACTCGCGTGCGGATTTGCCACCGTACGTCAGCATGTCCAGTGATGCCGGCTTCAACCGCCGGGGCAGATGCCGGGCGAGGCGAAGTGTCCTTTCACCAACGCCGCCTGCCACCACTGGATCCCCATCCGCGCGATGCCATGGGTGGCTCCTCGACTAACGTGCACACCAGCGCAGGGGAAGGGGGAGGGGGTAGCGGCGACGGGTAACGGCGCGCCCTTGGGGGCAATGGAGCGGCAGGCAGGGGTGGCAGGGGCAGGGACGCGACGGCACGGCCTACAGGCCGACCTCCCCTGAACCCGGTGAGGCCCTCTCCTGATCCTGGTATGCTCTCAGCCTTTCGAAACTCTGACCCGATCGCCAACGTCGCCCACGTCTCGCCGTGCAAGCGCGATGCATGGCATGGGGATTCTCGGTAGCAGCCCGGCGCATAACTAGCCCCGACAGCCCAACCTGTAGTCGCGACGTCATACCATAGACACGCCAGATACGCTAGCAGCCTGTCGGGGCTATCCTTGCCGAGCGGTTAAAGCGGGCGATTTGCTTTCCCAGTTCCCAGTTGCGCGGTGCTTCCGGTTTTGCGCGATCTAGCCTACCAAGCACTGCTTCTACCCACCAGAGCTTCAAGCGAGCCGATAACCTTTCAGGGCTGAGCTTGGCGAAGATGGCGCACAACCCGACTACCGAGGAGTTGCAGAGCCTGGTGCTGGCCGCAAGGAAGCTCTGGGAGCTCGACACGAACCGACTGAAGGCGGGGGTTGACTATGCCATCAACCTTCAGGTGCGAGGGTGGGCTTAGTACGTCGGCGCAAGGATGGGTATGCCCTGCGAGTTCGCTCCTCCGAAACGCTGCTCCGCGAGGCGGTCTCTGGTTTATACCACCCAGCATGTCGCTAACTTACTCCCCTGCTCGGCTGTCACCTGCAGGACGGCAAGTCGATGTGGCAGAAGGGCGATGCCGCTGCGGAGAAGCTGTTCAAGGGCGTCAAGAAGGAGGTCTGGCAGAGGCCCACCTTCCTGATGTGGGTCACTTACTCGGCGAGAACCCTTGGGGGGGCGGGAGGGGGGCGGGGCCGTGTATGCCCTCAGGGGCCGGGGAGGGGAGGGCAGCGGCATGGCGCAACCATGCCACATTCTGGAGCACCTTGCCTTCCCGCCAGAAATCTATGAACAGTCTCGGGGTTCTCAACTTTGCACCGCCGTTGCACTCCAGCCAACGTATACCGAAGCCCCTATCTCCCTTGCTGTCTCCCCCGCCCGGGCAAGCCCTTCGTGCCCCCCTTCCCTCCTCCCGGGCCCCTCGCAGCTTCTACAACCTTCTCGACAACTACGAGCGGGAGACGGGCACTGTCGAGCAGGTCAGCAGGGGACGGGACGGTGCAGAAAGCACACATGGGTTTGGCCTAAGCTTCATCACGTGTGCATGCGGAGGTCTCGTCCCGCTTTTGATGTGGGTCGTAAGCAGACTGAGCAGAGTGACTTGGGGTTGTACACAAGGGGGGTCTGTGAGCCTGCAAGGCGCCGTCCCGAACCCCCAACCCGCCGCCAAACCCGAGCAGGACACGGCCCAGGAGAAGAAGGAGGTGTCTGACTTCCTGGACGCTTGCCTGGCCACCCCGTGAGGCTTTCGGCGAGGGAGGGGCGAGGGCATTGGGAGCCCGGCGAGGGTGGGCCCCGGAGGGACCGCCGAGGGCATACGGGCTGTGGATTTAGCCTTTGGGGGAAGAGGTTGGTCTTAGTTGGCTGCCTTCGGCCTACCAGGGCCAAAGGCGTCGAGGCCGCACTCAGTCTGCCGTACGCCTGCCTGCAGGGTGATGCAGTACTGCCAGCTGTACTGCGAGGAGCGGGGCGTGGGGCCCAAGACCCTGGCCGAGTTCAAGCGGGCGCTCTACCAGGTGGGGCCTCCGGCTAGGGGAGTGGGCAGGGGATGGGGTTGAGTGGGGGTTGGGAGGTCAGGTGGAGGACTAAGAAGGGAGGAGGGACGGCTTGTGCGGACGGGCTTGGTGATCGGTCGGGTCCGGGTAGGTGACTTTGCAAGGTGGCAACGTCGGGGGGCGTGCCGTGTACGAGGGAGGGTGCGATGACCGCCCCGCTGCCAGGGGCTGAGCTCGGAGTGTAACGGCGGTGTCGGCGTCTATGGACTGGGGCAAGTGGCGGCGGGGCATGGGCCCCATCCACGGGCGACCCACATCACTAGGTGTATGCCCCACTGTGCCCGCCCCTGCCCCGCCGCGCCTGCCTTGCTGACCCCACCCCTGCTCCATCCCTTCCACGCCCTCCCGTGCTGCCACCTTCGCCCCCTGCAGATGTGGTTCTCCTACTACCGCCGAGGTAAGCCCTGTGGCGGCCTTCCGTGGGTGGACGGGGGAAGACGACGGGACATACCGGTTTCTGCTCTGCTCGGGAGCCTGTCCTGAGCCGCATCTCCGTTGGAGCACATCGTCTGCCGTCCGTCCTCCCTTAACCGCTCGCTGTACTCTTCGTGCATGCCCCACGCCCTCGCCCCCTGTGCCGATGAAGAGCTCCCCTGACCCCCCGCCCCGCCCCTCGGCTCACCCGCACCCCCCAACACACGCGGCCCCCAGACGGCGCGGGCAACGACTCGTGCGGCTTCGAGCACGTGTTCGTGGGCGAGAGCAAGGGCGACTCCATCACGGGCTTCCACAACTGGGTGCAGGTGCGGGCGGAGGGGAGGAGGGGGGTATTGGGGGTGGTGGTGTGGGGGCTGGGTAGGGTGTGTACGGGTGGAGCGGTCGGGGGGCGCGCGCGGAGCTGGAGGGGAACGGGGACTGGCCGTGGTCTGGTGTGTTCAACCACAAGATGTGCTGCACGCTTCGCCTCCAAATCTACCCCCGCGCCCTTCCCCTCCCCACACCTCGCATGCTGCTTCCACCATCCCCCCCACCCCCCCACCCCCCACACAGTTCTACATCGAGGAGGCCCGCGGCCACGTGGACTACCTGGGTTACGTACGGCCCAAGGCGGGCAGGTATGGATCGATCTGGGTCGGGCCGTACCGGTGCTACCCCCCGCCTTCTGGTAATTTCCGCTGCTGGCCGCACAGGGCAAAGCCTAAAACCATATGCTTGCATCGGCGGTGGCCGCAGGGACGCGTCCGACGACGAGGACCGGCTGATCAGTGTGCAGTTCGCGTGGAAGGGCGAGGAGAAGAACGTCAGCACCTTTTTCGTGGGTGAGAGAGAGCAGGGGGATAGGTGGGGGAACGTCAGCAGCGGGGGGCGGGGGGATGCGCACCGGTGGTCGTGGGTGAGAGGGGTAGGGGCGAATGTCGGTCGGAGGGGCCCGAAAAGAGTTACCAAGTCTTTTGTAGCGCTCGCCGCGAAACTCGCTTTACCCGTTTGCAGTTATGCTTCTCATATCCCAGGGAGTCAGCATTCCGACTTTCTACTGGGGTGTTTGAAGGTCGGTCCTCGCACACATTTCGGGCAGCATGTCCTGATCTGAGTGCGCAAGTAGCCCGCCGATGACTCCTATGGTGTCTGCCAACAGTATAGCGTTACTAGCGACTCATTTTGATGCCTAAACGTGCGCGGCGCGAAACCTTGCGGTGATGCCGAGCACCGCGATGTCGCGCAACCCAGCCACTTAGAGGCATCCAACAACTATCTGTATGTGTATAGACACTATAGAAGTTGTAGGGAAGGTCTGGGAAGAGAATTTGGTGGGGTCGGGTCGGACCGGTTGGAGGGCGTGCCAGACCCCCTCCACAAACGCCCACGGTAGAGGGTCGCCCCCACCGTGTACGGACTAGCGGACTTCGCACGTCCTATATCCGGAATTCAGGGTTGCACACGCCGGGGGCGGCCCCTAGCCAGGCCGTGCCGTTTGACCCTCTTTCTGACCGGCGTAACACACATTCGGGGTAGGTGGTAGGGGGGATGGATGGGGGTGCTTGAAGCTGAGCGAGATTGCGGGTGGGTGGGTAGGGCGAGGGGTGGGGAGGGAGGAAGGGGCAGAGGCGTGCCCGTTGGAGCCGCACTAGCCGGGCACACGAGTGGGACTGCCAACCGGCCAAAGGACATGGGTGGGCTGCGGGGCACCGCCAGCAGGACATATGCGTCGGCAGTCGGCAGGGGCACGATGGGGGCATGGGGGGCGAGGCATGCTGGGCGGGGACCCCAGGCATGCGGGCCAGGGAGAAGGGAACGCGTGCAGGGGAGGGCATGCTCTGTGATGCCGGGTGTTTGCGGGGCGGGTGTGTGTGGGGCACCGAGCGGCCGTGTGGTGAAGGTCATCCCTTCCTGACGTGCACCTTGGCCCCTTTTCCGCCTCCCCTTGGATACACCCTAAACTTTGAACTCTCCCACAAACACAGGCACCTCCCCCGAGTTCGAGCTGGCGCTCTACACCATGTGCTTCCTGTGCTCGGGTGGGGCGGCGGGGGATGGGGCGGGATCTTGGCTGATGAGCAGGGAGGGCAAGGGGTGCCGAGGCACTGGGAAAGGGCCGCCGCCAACGAGCTCTTACCTGTGGCTCTCAGCCCTCCCGGCCCCCTTGCCCTCGCGCACGCAGAGGAGGAGAAGACGTACCTGGAGGTCGGGCCGTACGACCTCAACATCGTGTGCTACCGCATCCGCAGCAAGTACGGCGACAAGGTAGGCGTACGGCAGGCACTGCTCGGCTCACAGGCAGCCTCCTGCTACAACCGCGCCCGCTACAGCCGTTTGGTGTCCGTTCCACACCGGTGCTGGTGCTCTGCTGCCACGGTCTCGTGCACCCATCGCTCGCTGGTGCACAGGTCGTCTGGCAGCTTCGCGTATCGTGAGGCCTCTTTGCCAGAGTGCTGTCCTGAACTCCTATCGCCTGTGGGGTGAACGCAGCCCCTCCGTGTCAACCCCGCTTCTACCACAGGTGGCCACGGCCTACCCCGACCTCATCGGGGAGGATCCCACCAACGACCTGGCCAACATGGCGTTCTAGATCCGCAGCAGCTGACGAGGATCGACATGTACGGCAGTGGCACGGACCTAACATGAGCCGGATCGAATATCAGCTTACCTGACGCCAATGCTGGGCACAGTGGCGTTAGATGACGCTTCGGGGGCAAAGGCGTGGTTAGGCCGTGAGCACATGGGTGGATATGCAGATAGGCTGGAGTAGGTGGATCAGCAAGGTATTTGATGTTGGCCCCTTCGTGATCTTCCAGGTTCCAGATCGCGCGTGAGCCACAACTGCTGACGTACATGAGCTCATAGTGGCCGTGTAGCTTAACCTCTTTGCTGGGGGCTTGCTCGTGAGGGGCGGGCCTCAGGGTCAGCGAAGAATGAAGCCAGCCCGGTTGAGCGCTGTATGTGATAAGACAGGCAGCTGCTGGCGAGAGGCAGCCCTGGGTGTAAATGGCATCCGATCCAAGCCGGATGAAGGATGCAGGAGCCGAGCGAGGCAGGGGCTTGGTGCAACAGCACTCTCTGCTGCTCACACAATACCCCGCTCCCTGCAGCCATCGACCCATCGCATCCAGCCAGGTCCAAGGCCCGAAGGTTGCCAGCTTATTTGCGTACATGGCTTTCGTGCCCTACGCCCACAACCACGCCTAAGTCCGCACCCTCTCCCTCATGCCTTGTACCTCCACTCTTCATTATCTACGAGGCACGCCTCAACGCTCGGAAGTTTCTCGGCTCTCCGTCTCCCTGCCTCGCTCAGCCACACGCCCGCGCCGGTATCTATGGTGGGGAGCTCTCGTGGTCCGCAAACTAACGCATCCACCTACCTGCATGCAGTCTCTGTGCAGTCCAATAAATCCACACTGCTACCCGTCCTAGTCCACTAGTCCAAACAGGGCCCTGCAACCAACGACAACTAGGGCATGGCAATACACACTCAACAGCTGGGACACGTCGCACCGGGCGGCCCACGGAGCGCAGGGCCTTCCGCGAGGCTTGGCCCCTCCCAAATAACGTGTACCAGAAGCTACGGCGTGCAATTGTCAATTCCTCACTGGTCCCCAACCCTCTCCCTGCGCCACACCGCATCCCCTGCAAACCTGTGCATCACCTGTGCATCAAATCGTGCAACCATACTTGGTAACATACTTGCCCAGTCCGAATCTAGTAGTAACTGATCTCTTTCCGGCTAGGTGAAGGTTTCTCCTCCGCGAAGACGCCTGCCTAAGCTGCTTGCAGAGGCCTCTGCGCTGGCGCAGAGCACTCTTCAAGCCCTGGCCCCTCCCGCTCCCGAAGAGACGCGTACCATGATACCCACCAGCAGTCACTCGCTCCCCAGAACTCCCAGCCGCACCCCCATCACTCTCAGCAGACCCTCTTGGAAACTCGTGCACCTATCGGCAAGCCCAGTACCCCCGCTACAACTCCTCAAACATCATCTCGGGCGCCACCCGCACGCCGCCCCGCCCCTCCGCCTCCAGCCGCGGCCGCAACTGCTCCACCAGGCCCTCCAGGGCCCGGGCCGGGCCCGACCTGGGGCAGCCCCAGTGCTTGAGGCCCACGTGCCTCAGCGACGCTGGCGCCGACCGACACAGGCCCAGCAGCGCCTCAGCGGCCCCCGGGGGCACCTCGCCGGCCCCGAAGCACGTGCAGTGGACGCAGGGGTCAGGCTCCGCTAGGCGCTGCGACACCGCCGCGCCCAAGCCCATGCAAGCGGGCGGGCACGACATAGCCGGCTTGGGCGCTGTTGCCGCCGCCTCGCCAGGCTCTGGTAGGCAGCCCTCCTCGTCTGAGTCAGTGAACAGCAGGTCACTCCAAAGCCCATCGATGCGTTCTTGAGCAAGGGCGCAGGCCAGGGGTACGGCCGGCGGCAGGTACGCCCAGTCGCCTTCTGCCCAGGGCTCCCCGAACCATGGCACCCCGAACCAGCCGCCGCAGTCCAGCCGCAGGACCTGCAGCCGCTCCAGCCCCCCAAGCAGGCGCAGTGCGGGGAGGTCAGGCAGCTCGCACAGCGCCAATGTCAGCTCCTGAAGGGGCGGCGGGGGAGAGGGCGAGGCGTGAGCGAGTGGTGGTGCGAAGGCGAGGGAGTCGCAGTGTGGATGGTGACCTGACCTCCCGCCAATCCAAACCGCCTCCAAGCCCTGCTAACCGCTCATACACACCGCCATCTGGTCTCTCACCAGCTCAAGCTACCCCCCAGCCACGAGCCATCCCCGCAACCACAAGGCCCCCCGCACATGCAATCCAGCCTCGTACCTTAAGGTGGGGCATGTGATCCGCCAGCGCCGCCAGATCCTCCGGCCCCAGCCGCACCCGCGTCAGCACTAGCTTCTCCAGCGGGATGCACCCCACAGCGGCCAGCCAAGGCGCATGGCTTCCTTGCAGGAGGGCCGTGGCGGTGCCTGCGGCCCCACCCGACCCTGCACCCGACCCTGCGGCCGAGGAGTCACCGCCCGGTGCCGCTGCCTTGCCGGCCCCCACCGGCAGCAGCTGCCACCGCTGCCGCTCGGGAGCGACAAGCCGGGCCGGCCCAGTTTGACCCGGCTCGAGGGAGGGTTCCCGCCAGGTCGAGGCGGGGCGAGGGCGCAGCCCCACCGCCAAGTAGTGCGGCGGTTGCGGCAGGGAGGCGAGGAAGCGGGCGGCGTTGCACAGCAACGACTCGGCCTCGGGCCGCAGCGCGCCTGACTCCGTCACGAGTTCGGACGGCCCGTCAAGTATGAGGCATTGGGGCATGGGCGTGACCGTGTGGAGGGTTGGTGGGGCGGTGCCGAGGCGGCCCAGCAGCTGCCATTGGGGGCCCCGGGCGCCTGGGAGGGGCTCGCCGAGCTCGAGGATTCGCAGGCCCGGAGGCAGCAGCGAGGGCGCGAGCTCGGTCTCACCGGCGGGCGCGGACCCAGCCCCGGAGCCCTCGGCTGCAAAGGTTATGCCCCGGACGCGGATGGCCGTCAGGGCAGAGAGCGGGGACAGGCCGCCAGGCCCCAGCTCGACGCAGACTGAGGGCGCGTGGAGCTGCTGCAGCCCCGCTAGGCCCCGCAGCGCCTCGACGTTGAGATCGCCATCGTAGCTGCCGTACAGCTCCAGACGGGCGGGGCCGTTGGCGCAGATCACACGCTCCAGCACGCTCAGGGACAACTCCAGCTCGGGCCAGCCGTGCGAAGCCTCCGCGCCCAGGCACAGGCGCTGCAGGTTGGGCGGCAGCGGCCAAGCGGGCTCCGTGCGCGCACGTGCGGCTACGTCGCCAGTCAGCCGCTCGTCCTGGTGCGAGTCCTCCTCATCCTCATCCGAGTCTGTGTGTGTCGCCCGTTGCAGGGGTACGTACTCCAGGTGCTGCAGCTGCAGGAGCGTCAGGGCCGTCAGATTCGCCAGATTCTCCCTGCTGTTGCCGTACAGGTCAGCGCTCGGCGCCACAAGCTCCTTGAGCCCCACCAGTCCGGCGACCGAGCGCGCCTTCAGCTGCATTGACGGACAGTCAAAGCTCGCATCGCCAATCTCGAGCCGGGTCATGTGCTCGCCCGCGCACAGGCGCTCCAGTCCGAACAGGGCCACCCCTCCGCCGTGCCTGCGCCTCTGGGTGTTGAATGTCAGCGTGGCTTGGGGCAGGCGTGGCGGCAGGACGTAGCTGAGCGGCTGCATGATGGCGAGGTCGCCATCTGGCACCATGTCGTACTTGTAGCTGGTCAATCCGCTTGCCACCAGCTCCGTCAGGCTGCAGAGGTTGCTGATGCCCCCATCCAGCTCCAGATCGGTGTGCGGGGCGGAGATGACCCGAAGGCTGGTCAGCTGCGTGATGGCTGCCAGGTCAAACTGCGCAACAACGTCCGTCAGGTTGAGGCTCGTGAGGGTGCTGGTCGCCGAGAGGCCGGACAGGTGGACCAGCGGGGTTGCGCGGCCGTCATCGTGGGGCCCGTGGCTGAGGGCCAGGGAGGCCAGGCTGGGCGGCAGCGCGCAGGAAGCGAGCTGCGAACGGTCATGGCCGTCGTCGAGCCACTCATCGTCCCATGCGCGCCCTTGCGGGACCGTTTGCAGCGCGATCGTGCAGGCCTGGAGGTGCGTCAGGCTGCAGAGGGCGGTCAGGGCGTCTGGCTCGCCGCACAGCCCCAGCGCCACGCCGCCGAGCGCCAGGGACTTGAGCTGCGTCAGCGGCTGCAGGGTGCTGACGTGGACGGTGGACTCCAGCCAGTCACTCAGCAGCTCCAGGCGCGTGACGTGGCTCGCGCCGTACAGGGACGTGAAGAGGCGTGCGATCAGTTCGGGCTGGAAGCTGCCAGCGCCCTTGAAGGACAGGTCACTGAGGCTGGGCAGCGGGAGGCACGGGGGCGGCCGCCCGGGGCCCAAGAGCGCCGAGCTGATCTCGGGCCCCGTGCCGAGCAGTCCAGACGCGGCTGCAGCTGGGAACTGCTTGAGACCGGCTGGCCTCAGGCCGAAGAGCATGGGGCCGTCCGGGTCCAGGGCGGCCGCCGCCGACCCAGATGGCACTGCGGACGGGGGCTGCACCCCAGCGTCAGCGGCCGCGGAGTTAGGGGCCTGCCCGCTGCCCAGCTCGTTGTCCCGGCTGCCGCCTCCTGTGCCATTGGTGGGTGCGTCTTCGCCGCTGCCCCGCACCAGGAGCGCGAGGGCCTCGAGGGCTGGGGGCAGCGTGTCAGGCGTGACGCCCGTCAGGCGTAGCTGCCTCAGCGCTGGGAAGGCGCGTGCCAGGCACTGTTGTGCCGTGTCAGGCGTCAGCAGCTCAGCTATTAGGCCGAGAGAGGAGGTGGGTAGGGCCCCGTGCTGCTGCGCCACTGTGGCGAACACGCCCAGCAGGCGTTTCCTGAGCGGGAGGGAGCGGGGGGGGCGCAGACTCGGTACGACTCGGTGAAGCGGACGGAAGCACCAAGGCTGCTGCGAGAGGACCGTAAGGCCTCTACAATCCGTAAGCTCACATGTGGCGGTGCTGGAGCGTCAGGTCCACCTCAAATGGTCGACATCCTCGGCCCAGAGCAGCCACCATGGCAAGCTGCTTGATGGTGATCACTTTATCCGAACCCCCATACATATCCAGCACGCGCAGGCGTGTTCGCGCCTGGTCGAACGCGCGAGCAGTGGCGCGACAGATGCCACGCACCGCCCGCAGCGCCCGGCCATCATCTCCAGAATTCCTATTTATCACACTCAGCAGGTCGGGATCGGCGAACACAGAAAGTGCGAGGTCTGTGCGAAATGGCGGTGCCAAATTCGCGCACATCTAACTTGACTTCGGGCTGCAGTTGAGGGCGCCGGCACCTAGCTAAGCTTAGAAGGAGCTATGCGGCAGGTGAGAGCAGGTGTACCGTCTGGAGTCGATGGGAGGGGGTAAGTGCGCGGGTGGCGTGGGGATTGGGGACTGGGGTCTTGGGTCCCCTGTTCATGGTCATCGTGACATGTGCAAGGCGCAACCCTACGACAGCCGGTTCTGGACCGAGGGGGTCGCAAGTGGTTGGAGTGGTGTGGCATGAGAAGACCGGGACTCGACGGGCGGTTAAGAGCAGCGGCAGGCGCACGGGCAGGCAGTGGTATGGACGCAGTCATTGTGCGACACAGCAGACCTAGCTTCTGGCCAAGCGCCACACCAGGGGGTCAGGGGTCAGGTCTTGTCTCAACTGGGGTGGGAGGGGGAACCTACGACTGGGGCAGGGTCAAACCAAGGCCGGGTTAGTGCTGGCGGTTGGTGCTCGTCCTGGCCGAGCGTGCCGTGGAAGCTGTGCACCTGCCTCATCTTTGGCGCTCGACGCACACGTCGCCTGTCTTGCTGCGTCACCCACTGCTCTGAACCTATCTGCTTGGCGAGTGTCGCTGCTTCGTCTGCGGCGTCACAGCGCGGCGACAATAGTCGATGAATCGTTACTTCCTAACGCCTTAGCCGCTCGATTGAGTGCCTATGAGCTCTGGTGGCATCGTTTAGTCATTTACGGCGTAGACTGGCCGCAGGGCCAGCCCGTAAACCATGCGCTCGCGGCGTGCGCGCGTAGCCCTGAGGGTCTCGGTGCTCGTTCTGGTTAGTGTCTGGACAACTCAAGCGCAGAACAGCACTGAGGGTGAGGCAGGGCATTTGGAGTTGTGGCTTGTCAGAGAAACAAACTCCAGCTTTACGCCTTCGCAGGCTGTGAATGCAAAGAAGACTACATTCCTGTCTGCGGAAATGATGGTCAGGTGAGAGAAGGCTGCGCACAGGCCAAGTTCGCGCGGCGAAAACGGGCTTGGCTTCATGGCGCAAGCCCGCAACGGTACGCGCAAGCCAGCGAATGCAGGAGAACACGCCGTGTCCATCTGGGCGCATTCTTGGAACCATTGCCTCACCGTGTGTGCTGGCCGGTTTCTACCACCACGGCTTTCCCCCACGGACCCGCTTCTCCGCGTGCCGTTCAGACATACTCCAACGAGGGTTGCGCCAAGTGCGCCGGAGTCTCTGCCTGGAAGCCGGGGCCCTGCGGCGCGGTTACTGGTCCGCCGGCAGACCTGAACCCTTTTGCAGGGTATGTGGGGCTCGCGTCATGTGGTGGCGGACTGGGGTGCCTTCGTTGGTGGGAGCGGCCGGCCTGCCCTGCCGGGGACACAAGTCCGCCTCCTCCGCCTTCCTGCAGCACTTTCTGCTTCCTTTCTGTCTTGACGCGGGCACGCATCTATCAACCTCTGCCTACATTGGCCTCACCACCAACAGATGCTCCGGCGTCGCGGACTGCGTGCGCGACGCCTGCGCCGACGGCAACTGCCTGGCCGGGGACCTGCCCGATGCAGTCTGCTTCGCCAACCCCTGCACCGGCCAGAGCCTCAACGGCCAACCTCTGGAGCCGTGCAGCGCTGTGTGGGTGGACCGGGCCTCGGGCCGCCAGTACGTGTGCCCGCTGCCAGGCACCATCCCGGCACCGGGTGCCGTAAGGTGGGGGGGGGGGTCAGGAGCAGTTGCCAGTTGGCAGGATACGGTACGTTGGGCATATCATGGCATGCTTGGTACGACCGCTGACCCAGCTGTGGATCAGAACCAATTGGCTCAACCACTTCCGCCGGCCCCCAGCTGCCTGAGCGGTCAGAAGGACCCGTGTTTCGCGGACCCCTGCGCCGTGGCCCCGGAGAGCTGCAAGGCCGCATTTGAGGGCGTGGCGACCTGTGAGGCCAACTACTGCACCCAGGGCGAGCTGCCGGACGGAACGCCGGTGAGAGAGCAGGACTTCCATTGTATAACATTTTCTGCTCCTGTGAACCTCTCCGGTACCCCCGCCCTGACGTGCAGTCTGCTGGCTCCGCTCTCCCTTACCTTGTCCCCGCTTACTCCTTGCCACCCTCAGGTCGGCTCCTGCACCGCCGTCTGGCGCAGCAGACTGGACAACACGCTGTCGCTGTGCCCCGCCGATGGCGACCCCGGAGACCCGGGCGACCCGGGCGACGGCCTCAACCCCTTTGCCGGGTGAGGGCTAACGCTGCTTCACCTTTAATCGATTCAGCATGGGGCCACGTCAGGGACTTGCTCGAGCACAAAAAGCTCTCCGCCAGCTCTCACCAGCGCACGTCACCTGAGTCCTCCGCACAAGCAACCCGCCCCCCACACGTACTTGTGTGTCGCGCCTGCAGGTGCACGGGCAACGTGCGGTGCCGGGACACCTGCGCCGACCCCTGGCCCGCGGACTGCGCGGCCCCGCTCCCGGCGGGCGCCGTCTGTTTCGTCAATCCCTGCTCCGATGGCACGGTCAATGGCCAGTCGGTGGAGCCGTGCGCTGCCGTGTGGATCGACCCCGCCACTCGGGAGGTGGTGCGGTGCCCCCAGGCCAAGGGCGAACAAGTCAAGTGAGGCGCGCTGTGTCTGGGCTGGGCGCAGTGTTGATCAGGCGCGGTGTTGGCAGGAGTGGATGTTTGGATGGTCCTTACCTCGCTCTCGGACGCTCTCAGAGCCCCGGGATATGCTGCGGCACTCCCCCTTCCGTCTGCGCGTTGCGCCCAGCCCTCGGCCCTTGCTTGTGCCCTGCAGGTGCCTGGATGGCAGGAACGACAACGAGTGCTTCGCAGAGCCTTGCTCCGTGGTGTCCGAGAAGTGCAAGGCAGCCAAGGAGGGAGTGGCCACGTGCGAGCCCAGCTACTGCACCGTCGGAGTGCTGCCGGACGGCAGAACGGTAGGCCGGACTGTGACGGATTCTACCAGTTGGGACGTTGAACTTTGCGAGGTTGCGGCGGCGGGGTTCCTGGTTAGAGCGCCAAGCGCCTTGATCGGCGTTGGACTGCCGCTGGAGACGCGTGCCTCGTCCCGCTGGCGCCCCGTCAACGCTTCTCACCCCCCCTGCTCTCTCCGTCGCGCCGCCGCGTTTCTTGCAGATCGGCCCCTGCACGGCCGTTTGGCGCGACTTGGTCGACGGCAGCCTGTCGCTGTGCCCTGTCGCGGACGAAACCAGCCCATCCCCCGACGTCACGGGTGGGTTCATTCAGTTGTTGTTGGATGGAGAGCTTGGGCCGAGGGGCCAGGGCACCCTCCTGCAGCCCCCCGCTCACAACAATCCTAGAATCTGACATGCATGTGCCCGCGTGCAGACTGCGTGTGCCCTGATCTTGATGCGCCCGTCTGCGGGAGCGACGGCAAGGCAAGTGCTCAACTGCAGGGTTTTGGGGGTAGCTGAAACGCGTTGTTGCTAGGGGCAAATGCGCGCCCACCCCCTCCATCCCGGGATGGATAGACTTATCACAACGCCAAGCCCCTTGCAAGGCTATTTGGGTGGTAAATGGCTCTTCCTCCCGCACCGTTTCCCGTTTTGCCCCCCGCAGACGTACGCCAATGACGCTTGCGCCCTGTGCGCGGGTGTGCTCAGCTCCACTGCTGGCGCATGCGCAACAGACGGGAGGCCAACCGTCAAGTGAGTCCAGAGGTACATGGCAGCCCCATGGCAGCCCCGGGGAGTTGTGCACACCCTCGCGTGACCGCCCGCGTCCACGAAACCCCTGCCTTTCATCTCTCGTCTTGGGCAACCTACTAGGAATAGATAGCATCCTCCGACGCACATGTGTCTTCGCAACAACGCATCTGCTCCCCGGGCCCGCCCGCCCGACCCGCAGGTGTGTGGCGGACTTTCCCGTCACCGAGTGCGACCAGGACCCCTGTGCCGCTGTGACCGAGGCGTGCAAGGCCGCCAAGGCCCCCACTGCCACCTGCCAGCCCAGCTACTGCCGCTATGGCTCGCTCTCAGACGGCACTCCGGTAGGTTGCAAAACCCCCGGCCGGGTCGCCTAGGGTGGGCACGCAGGCTGGGGCATGCTCTACACAACACGTCAAGGCAGGGCGTCCGAAGACAGGTGCCTCTTTTTTACCTCTTGGCTCCTCTCCATGTGCTGGTGAAACTTTCACTTGAAGCAAACGTGGTCTGCGGATGCGTCTGCAGGTGCCGCCCTGCACTGCGGTCTGGAGGGAGCTGGGGGACGGCAGCCTGTCGCTGTGCCCCCCTGAGGAGGAGACGCCCTTGCCCTCGCCCGCACCGGTGCCCGGCGGTAGGGCCGCACTGAACGAGGTCTCGTGCATGGGACAATGGCGGCAGGGTGGAGGCAGCAAGGAGTGTCTGGCACGGGTGTTCGGGGCTCATGTTCGGTGCGGTCAGCGTGGCCGCAGCCGCCTGCTTACACAGCTGCTGCTGTGGCCGTTCGCCTGCAGGTTGCGTCTGCCCGGCCTTATGGGCCCCCGTCTGTGGAAGCGATGGCAAGGCAAGCGAGCGCATGGCCGTGCGCGCCTTCTCCCAGCGAGCGTTAGGTTGGCGGCACTCCGGCTGGTATGGTAGCCTGAGTAACCCGTCCTCTACCCCTATCGCAGACCTACTCCAATGAGGCCTGCGCGGAGTGCGCGAAGGTCGTGGTCTGGACGCTGGGGCGCTGCCCCTTGGACACCGCCAGCCCCAGCCCCATTCCAGAGGAGGACGAGCAGCTCAACCCGCTCGCTGGGTAAGGGGCCGGGCGCTTGGGTGCACGGTTCGGTGTGTACCGGTGTACCTGGCGGGGTGCACCCTCGCTGCCCAGCCTACCATCCCGCCCAACTACCCTCCGTGCCCCTGGCTTGGCTTAAACGCAGGTGCCCTGGAACCGCCCGCTGCGCCCGCAACCCGTGTGATGAGGGCATATGCGCGAACTCCATCGACCCCGCCAACGCCGTCTGTTTCCTGAACACTTGCACGGGCCAGAGCCTGAACGGGGAGCCGGTGGAGGCGTGTAGCGCTGTGTGGGTGGACCGGACCACAAAGAGGGCCGTGGCCTGCTCCCTCGAGGACCCACCCATGTGGCCGTCCATCAGGTGCGGTTGCCGGCGGGGAACTGTCACGGCCCTATACAAAGGGGAGTGAACGCAGATAGACGCACCTCAACCCTTGATCCCCATCGACCGGACCAAATTCTATGTGCCGCCGGTGCGTAGGTCCCAAAACCTGAACGAGCGGATTCATTCCCCTGCTCCCACAGGTGCCCGAGCGGCGAGCAGACGGAGTGCCCCGCGGACCCCTGCTCCGTGGTGCCAGAGTCGTGTCGGCTCAAGTTCGGAGCCGTGGCCACGTGCCAAGTCAGCACCTGCGTCGACGGCGTGACGTCCTACGGAGAGCCGGTGGGTGGCTGAGCACGGGGCGTGTGGGCGCCGTCTGGCTCAGTACCCAGCGAGATCTTGCAAGCGGCGCTCCCCCCGTGCGCACCTCACTCATGTCGGCCGCAAGGCCCCCTGCTTGCATGATGCCTTGCTCCACATCTTCACTCCTTTCGGTTCCCGCGCAGGTGCCCCCCTGCACGGCCCTCTGGTACAACCCCACGGACGGGTCCATTGCGCTCTGCTCTGATGACACGGGTGGCCCCGGCAGCAGCCCCGGCGAGCCAGGCGGTGAGTGCTCGCGCCGTACATACATTAGTGATGTGCCGTGCCATGGTGCTTGGTGCGCCGTACCGGAGTGTTGTGAGCGATGCAACAAAGGGAGGAACCTGCGGCGGCTTCCCCGCGTTGGTGGAGCGAATGTGGGTTGCACACAGCTGGACGAAGCGCTTGAGGAATTGTTGCCCTCCGGCCCCAGGCTGCCAATGCAAGCAGGACTCGTTTCCGGTGTGCGGAGACGACGGCAAGGTGAGCAGCTCGGGTGTGCGATGGGGCCATACACGCGCCGCAAACCCATGTACCAGGCACCTGCGCGACAGCCCTTTCTTGCCCCCGGCTGTGCAGACCTACCCCAACCCCTCGTGTGCGGCTTGCGTGGTCAAGAGCTGGACCGAGGGCGAGTGCAAGCTGGAAGACCTCAATCCTTTCACAGGGTGCGTCTGAGTCTCGTCACCACCCGGGTCTGTATGGCATAGCATGCATGGCGCATGTCCTCTCCCGGCCTTGCCCCTTACGGACACACAACTCTCCTTGCCCTTACCGCTGCCGCGCTCAGATGCTCGAGCGTCGCGGGCTGCGTGCGCGACGCCTGCGCCGACGGCAACTGCCTGGCCGGGGACCTGCCCGATGCAGTCTGCTTCGCCAACCCCTGCACCGGCCAGAGCCTCAACGCTCAACCGCTGGAGCCGTGCAGCGCCGTGTGGGTGGACCGGGCCTCGGGCCGCCAGTACGTGTGCCCGCTGCCAGGCACCATCCCGGCACCGGGTGCCGTGAGGTGGGTGAGGCGGCGTGTGAGGGGAAAGGGGGATGGCGTGATGAGGGGCCTGGAAGGCTGGGGGGGGGGGAACCAGCATGACGCGCGGGCTGCCCTAACTTGCCCGCTTGTGCCAAGAAGCCAACTCCTGTCTCCCCTTACACCGGCCCCCAGCTGCCTGAGCGGTCAGAAGGACCCGTGTTTCGCGGACCCCTGCGCCGTGGCGTCTGAGAGCTGCAAGGCCGCCTACGAGGGAGTGGCGACCTGTGAGGCCAACTACTGCACCCAGGGCGTGCTGCCGGACGGAACGCCGGTGAGAGGGGAGGGACCTCCTCACGTGATGATGTCAATTTCTGTGAGCCTCTTCGCTTCCACCGCGGGCTCTACCTTACCCCTTGCCCCCGCCCAATGCTCGCCACCCCTTCAGGTCGGCTCCTGCACTGCCGTTTGGCGCATCACGCTGGACAACACGCTGTCGCTGTGCCCTGCTGCTGGCGGCCCCGGCAGTGACCCGAGGAGCGCCCTTAACCCCTTCACCACCCCATGCGAAGGGGACCCGGCCCAGGTCGGACGCCGTGCGCTTCAGGACGGGGACCCCCAGTGCCCCGACGACCAGTGCGCGCAGCCCTGGCCGGAGGACTGCGTCACCCCGCTGCCCCCCGACGCCGTGTGCTTCGTCAACCCCTGCTCCGCGGCCTCCATGCCGGGCTTCGTGGTGCCCCCCTGCGGCGCTGTGTGGATCGACCCCGCCACGGCGCAGCCGGTGCTGTGCAAACCGCCAACCGACAACCGCCAGTCTGTCATGTGAGGCGTGAGGGTGTTCCGAGTCAGCCTTGGCGGGTAGCTGTACAGTCTGGGCCTAGCAGCCTTTGCGCTGGTGTCATCATGGGACTGGCACTGTGATATGTTGAACTGCGGATAGGCCACGCACGGCCGCCTCGTCAGCGAACGTTCGCATGTGCCCTCATGTGCCCCCGCAGATGCCCAAGCGGCGTCGACGATCCGTGTTTTGCGGACCCCTGCGCCGTGGCTTCGGAGAGCTGCAAGGCCGCATTTGAGGGCGTGGCGACCTGTGAGCCCAGCTACTGCACAGATGGAGCGCTGCCGGACGGAACTGAGGTGCGCACGATAGCGCACCGCGTGACCGCGACAGTCTCGTTGCTGTGAAGCTTTGGGGCTCTGGGGCGGTGTGAGATACCGGGAAGACCGGGCCTGGGCCTGAGTCTGAGGCATCTGCTGGGGCTGAAGAGCAGCCTTCCCTGGACCTGGCGGAAAGGGCCCACCGTCAGGCTGTGCACCCATTGACCTGTCTGAATGCCGCGTCGCCCCCTCGCCCCGTCCCAGGTGCCTCCCTGCACGGCTGTGTGGCGGAACAACGTCGACGGAAGCCTGTCACTGTGCCCCGCCATCGACGTCGGGGGAAGCCCGACCTTTGACCTCGACCCATTCGCTGGGTGAGCTACAGACAAGCAGATGCTCCGCGTCCCGTTGCATCGCCTCCGAATGATCATGCATGTTTCGCAATACCCTGCCCCCTGATCACGCTTGCTGCCTGCTCCTGTCCTTGGCCCTTCTGCCTCGCTCCAACCCGCGCATCTACCCCTCACAGGTGCACCGCCGCCTACCTCACCTGCGAAGACACGTGCGTCGATTCCACCTGGCGCGCGGGCTGCGTCAACCCGCTGCCGCCCGACACCAGGTGCTTCGTCAACACCTGCCCCGACGGCAGCCTCGTGCCGGCCCTGGGCGGCATGTACGTGTCCCCCTGCGCCCCCCTGTGGATGGACCCCGCCACAGGCGAGGCCGTGCCCTGCGCCATGGAGACTGTGGGACCCCCGGCAAGCGTCAGGTGGGTGCTTGCGGCCACCTTCACTTCACGCCCAAGTAAAGTCCGTACCGGTAGCCATAAGCCACGCCACGTCGACTGCCATCACGGTACCGTACTGTCAGGTCTCATGTGCTGCAGGATGTAGGCCATGCATGCTTACCATGCAGAGGGCTGGTTAGCATGCGGCGCGCCTCGCGTCCAAGCTGTGCCAATGTCATTCCCGCGTTGCCCGTAGTTGTCTGAGCGACAAGGAGGCGGAGTGCTCTGCGGACCCCTGTGCGGCGGCCCCCGAGGAGTGCAAGGCGGCCATGGAGGGAGTGGCCACGTGCGAAGCAACGCCGTGCGAGGAAGGCGTGCTGCCCGACGGGACATCGGTGCGTGGCTGTCGTCGTGTCAAGTCTGAGGGGAACACGGGGAATGGCCGTCCACAAGTGCCCCTTCATCTCGTGTCAGACCGGGAGGTCGGGACTACGATGCCTCCCCGCCCTACCCCCTACCCCTGTCAGGTGCCCCCATGCTCTGCGGTGTGGCGCAGCAACGGCAGCCTCAGGCTGTGCCCAGTGGTCACCTCGACGCCCTCGACTGACGATGCAGACCGGAACCCTTTTGCCGAGTGAGCCTTGCCGTGCTGCAACCTGCAGTGCAAACCTCGCCTCTCCTTGCCCACCCTGTGTGGTCCCTGACAGACCAGCCTTTGCTCCGCGACTCCCGTGTCTTCTTTGCACGTACCGCCCCTAACCCTTATCCTCTCTCCTCCGGGCCCTCCGCCCTCCGTCCCCTGCCTCCTGCTGACGAACGTCCAGGTGCACCCAGACCGCCGCCTGCAGCTTCGACTCCTGCACCGCCGCGCCCTGCGGCGACGCCGACCCCAGCTGGAGCTGCTTCCTCAACACGTGCGCCCAAGACAGCGACCCAGTCACCGTCAACGGAGAGCCCGTGCCGCCCTGCGCGGCCGTGTGGCTCGACCGCGCGTCCGCCAGTGCCGAGGTGTGCCTCTACATGGAGGAGCCGAAGGCGGCCGTCAGGTGGGTGGGTTTAAGGTTAGGGCAGGTTTACCGCGACAACAGACTGGGTTATGGGGCCATTGGTCAAGCATGCAAACGTTGACTTCTCCAGAGTGAGGAACGAGCGTTGGAGAAGGCTAGTTCTTGCAACGATTGAGTATGTTGTGCTGGGTACGGCAACGCCGTACCCCAGCCGCTTCTTAGCGGCAGCTGCCGCCTGTCGGCAGCATCTGCCGTGTAGAGTTCGCTTCCCGGTCCTGTAGATGAGGTCCCGGGCTTCCGGCGCCAAGCATAGCTTGAAGGCGCCGCACTGTGTGTTCTGCTGCTCCGTTCCATATCATATCACCCGCCCGCCTCCCTTGCACACGGAAGCCGCCGCACACCCTGGTCCCGGCTTCGGGGCCAGCTGCTGACCGCTGTACGGTCGGCTTGAGAGCGCAGCCTTCGGGCTGCCGGTCGCATTGCTGCTCGCTGGCGGGAGGCACCGGCCCGTACGGTCTGCCGGTCTGGACAAGCTCCGGCCGCGGTGCCGCACAATCCCACGAGGGGCCTTCAAGGCTGCCGGCCTTGAGGCGGCCCGTCGGAGCTGCCGGTTTGAGAGAGCGGAATTTGGGCGGCCCGTTGGGCTGCCTGTCTGAGAGAGCGGACTTAAAGCTACCGGCCACTAGGTCTACGTGAAAATGGGGGGATAGGGGATTTCGTAGTGTTCGGGAGGGATTTGGTGTTGGTGGTCAGCTGGTGGCAGTAATTGGTGTATCTGGTTTGGGTAATGTAAGTTACGAATGAGGAGCAAGAAGCTCCGGCCTGGGCTCCCACCGGTCGTCCCTCCCTCAGCTGTCCGAGTGGCGTCATCGTCCAATGCCCGGCCAACCCCTGCACCGTGGTGTCCGAGGAGTGCAAGGCAGCCATGGAGGGAATGGCCACGTGCGAGCCCAGCTACTGCAGAGACGGCGAGCTGCCGGACGGGACCCCGGTGAGTCAGCAGCTCGATGGAGCCCACGTGCTACCCATGGCTATGGGGGTAGTGGTTGCCGTATTCATGTTGCGCAGCCCTGCTCTGGAGCATGCGGTCTGAGGGGCTGGCCCTTGCCTTGCTTGCCCTTAAGCTTGCGGACCTACGCCACGGCCTTGCCAGGCTACGGCTGAGGACGGCTGTGCGAGACTTACCAGCCGTGCCCTGTGCGATCCGTGTTGGTCCCGGTCCCAGGTCGGCCCCTGCACCGCGGTGTGGAAGAACAAGGAGGACTGGAGCGTTCTCTCCGTGTGCCCGACCTCGCCGCCTCCGTCGCCCCCGGGCGTGCCGCCGCCGCACGCGCCGCCGCCCCCGGGTCTACCGCGACCACCTCCGCCTCCGCCGCCGGGCCTCCCGCAGCCGCCCCCACCCCCGCCGCCGGGCCTCCCGCCGCCGCCCCCACCACCGCCGCCGGGCCTCCCGCCGCCGCCGCCCCCTCCACCTCCGCCAGGCCTCCCATTGCCGGCCCCGCCGCCACCTGTCGTGAACGATAATTCCACGGAGCCCTTGCCACAAACGAGTGTCAAGCCACTGGGCTGGGAGCTGGACGAAGGGTGCGTTACCTAACAACACGGTCGGATCTCCTCCCTAAAGTTTGCATAGGTTCCAAAGCCCTTTCTGCAGTAACATAGCTATGCCTCTAGCTAGCTCTTCAGCAGTTACAGTTTCCCCAAGGCACACAACGTGCACACCCCTGCACCCTACCTCAGCCCCCCGCCCTCCTACGCCGGACCCCGATGCAGGTGCCCCCCGGCCCAGAAGGTGGAGTGCGTGCGCAACCCCTGCGACGGAGCAGTCTGCCCCTCGGGCCCCGCCGGGGCCGTGTGCGTCCCCAGCTACTGCCGCGACGCTCTGTACCGGGGGCAGCCCGCGGGCGCGTGCGCGGCGGTGTGGGTGGACCCTGAGACGCGGGACCCGGTGCAGTGCCCCGGCGCCTGTACGGCCTGCCCCAAGGACGTGTACCAGCCGGTGTGCGGAGTGGACGGAATCACCTACCCCACCAGGCGCGTGCACGCGGGCGAGGCACGAGGGGCACGACACTGGCCTCGGGGCGTGTGCCAGACGGGATGCGGCTTGGGCGTAGCGCTGTGTGGTTGAGGGGGGTTTGGTCAGGGGCAGAGAAGCCCTGCGCGATCCGTCATCCCTGGCTGGATGCATGGATGCCTGAAGAGCTGGGTGGCCGACCACCCCCGTCCCCTCTCCCCCCCTCCCCCGATCCACGCAGGTGCGCCGCCGAGTGTGTCGGCGCTGAGGTTGACACCGACGGCAAGTGCTACGACTGCAGCGGCGACGCCTGCCTCAGCGGCCGCCGCCGGGACGCCTGCCTGCTGGGCTCCACGCAGCAGTGCTGGGCCAAGCGGTTCGAGTGCCGCGGCGTGCGCAGCGGGCCGCTGGCGGGGCATGCGTTCCTGGGGCTTTGCCTGGCCAAGAGGTCCCCGTCGCCAGCGTCGGGCGGCCGGCGGATGCTGCTGGAGGACTGAAGGTTGAACCGGCGAACCGGGGTTGTCAGCGTATGCGATGCAGAGACAGCAGCTGAAGCTTATTGCGGCGAGCGCCGTGCGGCCGGTGGATGCTTCTAGAGGATTGAGGGCTGAGGGCTGAGCCAGCGGAAGGTGGTTGCCTGCCAGCTGATCTGGGGGTTGGGTGGGTGGGCTTCGTGATGTGGGTCTGCATCTGGTAGGGAGGGGGCTTGCATGCAAAAGGGGTGTCCCCACGGGCTGTTCCTGTCGGGGTGTCCTGGCTTTGTATATATGGGTGACACGCCCACGGCCAACGTCGTGGGCGGGCCACACCTTGGCATACAGGCAACCTAGGCTACTTCACCTCGCCGAGCATGGCATTTGGCACTTGATATTCTACCATAAACAGTATTACTATCCTGCCGCCCCACTGTGGCGCGCACGACCTGCGTTTAGCCCGCAGGGGAGATGGGCAATTGCTGAGCCAAACGCTCAGGGCTGACCTCTCAGCATGGCAATGCGGAGGACCTGCGGGTTCTCGGGTCTGCAGAGAGCTGCTGAAACTGATATGCATCCAGGCTGTGGAGGTTGAGAACTTAAGTTTGGGGCTAGCTCTCGTCTGCATCTGATGAGGGCTGCTTAACGGCTGCATGGTATTGCATCAAACGAAGGTTGCATGGGAGTGACCCGCGGCCTGCTGCCCTGGACAGAGCTCCGTGCCTGCCTTCTCCTCCTCTGCCCGTTACGGGATTGAACGCTGGGACCTGGACAAGACGGGGGCTATTCAAGGATAGGAAGAGGAAGCGTGCACTCGAGGGATTGAGGATTTGAGTGCAGAAACCTAACGTCTATGGTCGCAGCTCTGTGGCGTGCTAGCTATTATCGTGGTTGGGGATGGGTTGTGTTGAGAGGCACGGTCACTCCACCTCCTGCACTCCACCACCTGTTCGTTGGCGTCGAGGGTTGCATTGAGTCAGCCAAGGTGAGGCCCGGCATTAGGATACCCGACGAGGCCCGGTATCAAGGTACAGCCGGCCCTCCGCGTTCATGTCGATAGGCAGGAATGAGGGGGAGACCTGGAAGGGCCTGCCGTGGAGACGGCCCCCGACTTCTTAATCTTCCCGCCGGCAAGCATGAGGGCGGTCCTCATGGGAGACCTGAATGCCACAGCTAAGTGTACAGATTGCCCGCCCGAACCCTCCCGCATCGTCATCATGCCCCCGATACCCCCGATACCCCAGCCAGCTGCGCTGCGCTTCGTTAATGTCATCCACCCCAGCCAGCAGCAGCTCCCGTGGGCGACCGAAGGGCATAGGCCAGGGCAGGCCGGGGTAGCCATCACTCGACCAGGAATTGCGTCTTGCCTCGCAGGCGGCAGGGACACCGTCCCTACGCAATCTACGCGGCCTGATGAGACTTGAGGGAGTGTTGCGGATGGACGAGGGACCTGGTCCCAACCGTTCCCAACCGCCGCCACGCACGCACCATGTGGCTGTGGCATGTTCGCTTTATGCATACTGCACTGCACGCGGTCGTTCAGACGCAAGGTGACGCAGGCAAGAGTGCACCGCCAGGCCGGCGCCGGCCGGAATTGCGACCAGTTGCGACACAGCATGCATGTGCCGGCATCGGGCGAAACCTGAAACCCGATCGATTCAATTCAAGGCACTGCTCACAGCACCCATGGCGACTGTCAGCTGTCCACTAAGCCGCTAACGTTCGGCTGTCGCACGGTACAGAGTTGTCGCAAGTTAGTGCACAAACTTCTGAAACTTCTGCGCGGCGAAACAGACCTGCCATGGCAAGGCTCGGCTTAGTCTTGATTGCCCTGGTGGCTATGGCAATGGGGGCTGCGGGTGAGGCGAGCCGCAGGACAGTTTGGTGCGTGGCACCTTGGGATTCCCGCCTGGGACTCCCAGATGGCTCGACGCAAAGCGGCAGCCGCTGAAAGACATGCACCTATACAATGCTGCAGCAATGTACACAGCAACTGGTCTTCACCGGCAACATTGTCGCATGAGTGTCGTTCCGGTTCCCCGCTCCGCTCGCAGAGGCCTGCATCTGCACGGAGGAATACAAGCCTGTTTGTGTGAACGGCCAGGTACGCCGATTATAGTGTAAACGGGTCTGCACTCAGAGTCCTACACTGTGCAGCAGGTCAAACCTGTCCCCCTCGCTCCTCCCTCCCCCTCGCTCCTCCCCTCCCCCTTAAAGGAAACCCGCCATGCCCCCGTTGTTGCAGACCTTCAGCAACCTGTGCCAAGCCCAGTGCGTGTACGGCAAGGGCGTGCAGTACACCATCGGCGCTTGTGACCTCCGTTCCGAAGTGAGTTAGCGGCTGTACATAGGTAGGCTGACCGGGGGCGTACAGTACGGGGGCGTACAGTACCGGTGCCCAAGCGGGTACACAAGTGGGCTCTCTGTGGCATTGACAGGCGGATCATGTATTGGGAGCGCTTTCCCCACTGTCCCCACTGACTGATCCCCGGCTTCCCTTCCATCCCCTCCCCTCCCCGCCCATCCACCTATCCCCCAGGAACTGCCCCAGCCGCAGCGCCGTGAAGTGCGCCGACACGTGCAAGACTCCATGGCCCGCAAACTGCCAGCCCCTGCCAGAGAAAGCCCAGTGCTTTGTGAATACATGCGCCGACACCAGGATCAAGGGGATTGTCTACCCCGCCTGCACCCCGCTATGGTGAGATCAAGGCTAGCGCTTCGTGCGCCTAGCAACTTGAATAAAAGCTAGGCAGAGCACGATGGCCGCCTCAACCCTCCTGACGCTCTGCTGCCGCACCTCGCACGGCCGCAGGGTTGACCCAGCCACGGGCGACATCGTCCCCTGCCAGAAGTCCCAGCCCAGCTTCCTTCCCTCGTAAGTCTCATCCGGGCACCGGTCGTCGGGGCGCATCAGCACCCATCCCTGTCCGACAGGGAGCGAGTCACGCGCCCCTGTTGGGCCAGCGGCGCTATCGATCCCACTGCGCTTGGGCTGCCCCAGCCCCACGCACCTCCACGTCGCTCGCTCGCCGCTCATGCAGGTGCCCCAAGGCGTCCCTGACTGCGTGCTATCCCGAGCCCTGCGAGACGGTCGACTGCCGGAACTACCCCGACGCAACATGCTACTCCAGCTACTGCAGCGTGGCGAGGAGCTACCAGGGCATTCCGGTGAGCGTGATGCGCATAGGCGGGGCTTCCAAAGTGTGGAGCCGGGGCACGGTGTTGATGCCAAATGCGATGCAGGTGTCAACATGCTGCCTCTTTACGGAAGGGGGGACCGGGGCATGAGGGTGAACACAAGAGGAAGCATGGGTGCACGGCGCGCGGTACGCGGTCGGGCCAAGGCCAGCTGCAGCGTATGCCATGACCGCCCTTCCGCGCTGGGGGCCATGCAGACAGCCCCACGAGTCGAGTTCGGTGCCTGGCCATGTCAACCCGCGCCCGCCGTTCCCGCAGTGGGCCCCCTGCGGCCAGCTGCTGGTTGACACCAGCGGCAATGCGATCAACACGTCGGACTGCAACTCCATCGTGATTCAGGACATTGGCGAGTGAGTTGCGCTGGACAAAGGGCCGCACCACAGAGGGTCCCGGGTGGGGAGAAGGCGGGTGGTGGTCTGGGCGGCAGTCAGCTGGCGGGATGGGGCCACTGTCCCCTCCGGGGGCCTCGCTCCCGAGCACCAGCGATCCGGGCCTCGCCGAGACAATCTATTCGGCTAAACATGCGCACACGGCCCAACCTGGGGCCCTGGGGGTCTTGAATACGGTTGGTCATGGGTGCACAATGGCTTGGGCGGCGGACGGCCAACTGTGCCGAAAGCCACCTCCGTGGGCGGGAACAAGTAGTGTCGGTGCATCACTACTGTCGGTTGGGTGGGGGTGGGTTGAGTTGGGGGGAAGTCGGATGGTGGTCGGATGGTAGTTCGGGCATCCATGGCAAGCAAGTCAGCAGCAAGTCACGCCACGCTGAATTGCTGGAGGGGTACTCAGGGTCTGGCTCGGTAGGGACCCGCCATCCTGCGCCTGGTGACTAGGGAACCCGCCCGACTGATGGCCAAGGCGACGGCAATCCGTGTCCATACGTGCGGACGACCCTAACCCATGCTTCCGTTCACCCCGCACGCAGCTGTCGCCTGGCTGCGCCCTACGCCGGCTGCCTGGACCCGAATGACCCAAGCTACCCGCCGGACGCCCCCCCGACCTGCGACAACTCCGTCTGCGCCGCGTACAAAGACGACCCCAACACCGCTTGCACTATGAAAAGCTGGTGAGCAGCTAGGCGCCAGCAGTAGGGCTGTGGGTTCAGGAGTGGGCCGCTGGCCGGGCAGCACTCTGAGCACCGTAACCTCGTACCCGAAGGCCTGGATTGGGTGGACCCCCTGGCACAGGATGGAAGGCAAGGGAGTCCAGGGCACGTGCGGATAGCTTCTGTCAATGCCAACCCGATTTCATTTCCCCTCTCACTCACATTCCCCCTCTCCCTCAGTGGGTCCGAATACCGTGATGTGGACCTTCCCCTTTGTACGGCGATCTGGTACAACCGCGTCACGGGCGACCTGCTCAACTGCGGTACCACGGGGCACCGCCGCGACACCCTGCACCGCCGCCTGCGTGCTGCCTAAGGAGCAGGCGGAGGCTCAATTCGGAAGAGTTCCGGACAGGCAGTGTCCCACGTTGTCGCTCTTGAAGGGAATGAGTGAGGACATGCGGGGCCATACGAGGCATCCTGGCGCCAAGCGCCTGGCAGGGTCCGACGTAGCTGCTCTTGGAAGGGACCAGGGCCTGCCAGGGCCAGTACCAGGGCTGTACCCAGGCATCCTGGCGCCGGGGGCTCCTGCCGTACGTGGCCTGCAAATGTGCGCAGAAAGTGCAACAAGGAGGCGGGCACGTGTATGTATAGTGTTAAAGTAGTATTCACGCACGACACACAGGCATCATGTGCAGATGCATGTGCGTGAACGCTGCACTGCGAGAGACAAAAGCCGGGGGCAGGGAGGTCCCACCCCTGGGACGCATATATGCTATGTTTCATACTGTTGCTGCGTCAAAGCAATCTACATATGTGCGGATGACGATGTGGGCCCTTGTGGGCAAGGTCAAAGACACCAGGGCAATTGTGGAGAAACGGGAGGACCGGGTAGGGCTAGCAAGAAGTACCCGGCTGGACTGATGAAGACAGCATGGACAAGGGCAAGGACAGTGATTACGATGCGCAAGAGGGCCAAGAGGGCTGGCGTATGTAACTTGCCGGCACTGCAGGCGTCAATGATGGACGGGAGGACGGGGAGGGGCGGGGGCACGGGGAGGTTCTGTGCTGGCAGGGCCCATGCAGCGTAGTCAGAACGTGGACGGGGGATGCAGCTGAACGCGTCCATGTAGCCACTGCCGCGCGACGAGGAAGGCAGGTGCCAGCAGTGCGCATCGCCGAGGCGGGGGCTAACCTAGGGGCAGCCGCGCTCGCAAACGGTACTTGGGGAGTCGGGGGACGGGGAGGGGGGACGGGGACTCGGGGAGGGGCGAGGGCGCCTGTCGGCCTGCGCGAGCCTGGCTCGGGCGCCCCAGGACGGGGAGCCGACACGTCCCAAGCGAAAGGATACCGTAGTCGTCAGAGCTCCCCCGCCATTGGCTTGCCCCCAGGCCCTGAAATGGGGCCGCGGCCGCGAGCCCCAGGGTTCCAGCGTCCTGATCGGGTTTCTGGGCAGGCCTACAGCGCGGATGCTGACCTCGCCCGATCACGCCTAAACGGCTTACACCACTTCCACACGTACAGCGCGCTAGACTCGTATAGCGTGGTGTCAACTGAGACACTCAGTCGTGCGTGCACGCGAATTGGTGGCAAACGTCTGGGTCAAGAGCCCACGCTACGCAGTATGGCTCGCACCGTGCAGCTCACGCTGTTTATCATGGCGATGGCAGTAGGCGGTATGGCTGCGGGTAAGCAAGTCGCGGGCAGGTTGGAACTTTGGCATCCTTGCAGCCTGACCCAGGTTCTGGCGCGCTTGGCGGATGCTATAGCTTTCAAGTATTCTGCGAGACTAACGCAACGGGTCGTATGGTATCGTGGCGCTCGGCCCCAGTCCAGTCGGCCATGAACCTCTCGCGCGCCCTCAACCGCAGAGCCGTGCATCTGCACCATGAACTACGCACCAGTCTGCGTGAACGGGAAGGTGCGGTCGTTGACCGTGGCGACGTCGACGGGTTTCGGTCGCCTGCCGCGCGCTAGCGCTCAAATGGCGGGATCTGTTACCGGCCTCCGGCCACTCCGGACACGCCCTTCGAGCCCTTCACCCTCGCCCGAAGTTGACCCTAACCTCCCCCCTTCATCCTTGGCGTGTGCTCGCAGACTTATAGCAACCTATGCCAGGCGCAGTGCGTGCTCGGCAAGGATGTGCAGTACACCGCGGGCGTGTGCAGCAATTCTCCCGACCTCAATCCCCTCCCTAAGTGGGTGCTGGTACCCCCCACGCGTCGGCCTGGGGTACTGAGGGGGCCTGTCCAGGTCTAGCAAGCGCTTTTGCCGTCTGGATGGCCGTCCGCGCTGGTGCCTGTTTGGCCAATCAGCAGCCCCCACCTGCTGTGCCTGCGGCTTTCAACCAAGCAAAGCATCCCACGTCCCTCGACCCCAACCTAGTGGAGCGCACCACCGCCTTGCCTACGACCCAGATGGACTGAGCATCCCGTTCTCCGTGTCCCCCCCTGCCCTGTCCTCTCCCCCTTCCCCTACCCCCAGGAATAACTGCCCCAGCCGCGAATATGTGAAGTGCGCCAACTCGTGCGACACTCCATGGCCCGCGGCCTGCCAGCCCCTGCCTGTGGGCGCGCAGTGTTTCGTGAACACTTGCACCGACGTAAAGATAAGGGGAATGACCTACGGCCTGTGTGCCCCGCTCTGGTAAGTTACCGGGAGCTGGTCGAAGGTCCTGGGCAGCTGTACAGCTGGAAGGGGAACAGCCGCCTTCACGGGTTTCATCGCCCCTAGTCGTAGAATGCCAAGGCCGAGGAGATGCAGGGCTGGCGCCCTTGACCCTTGACCCTCATGCAGGGTTGACCCACAAACCGGCGGCATCATTCCCTGCTACAAGGATGCGAAGCCCACGCCTCCAACTCCCTTCATGCCTCCCCCGTGAGTGTCCGCGAGTGGCGGTTGGATGGATCGCATGAACCGTTGAGCCGCTTCCCGCCTGGCATGGTAGGCGGGTGTGCCGGTGGTGCAGGGCTCCGCATCACCACGATAGCGGCGGGTACGCTTCGTGTGGCTCCCATGACGCCGACCGCGTGCCGCCTTTCACCCCCGCACGTGACCCCAACAGGTGCAACGGCAAGAAGGTCGAGTGTCTCCTGGACCCCTGCCAGTACGCCTACTGCCCCAACTACCGCGACACAGCCACGTGCTACCCCAGCTACTGCGGCGTGGATCGCAGCTTCCAGGGCGTGCTGGTGCGTGAGGAGGGCAGAGCGCGTCTGGGGCTAAAGCTGGGAGCCTGAACTTGGGGCGCTGAAGGTCGTGTCATTGCTGTTGGGCTTACAGGGTAATGGCAAGAGCGCGGACCCAGCTGGACGAGCTCTTTCTGGCCTTGAGCAAAATTTGCCGTAACCCCCGATGCCTGACCCCTGTCCCCTGCGCGCTTATCACCGCAGTGGGGCACCTGCGGTGCCCTGTTAGTTTGTTGACACCGACGGCAAGGCCATCAGCCAGCAGGAATGCTTCAGCATCGAGATTACCAAGATCGGAGAGTACGTAATGTTGCCTTGCTTATGACTGGGTGGCAGCTGTGGATTCGGGGAAGGGATCCACCGTAGGTGGATTCCTTTGTGAATGAGGAGACGGTGGCGCCCCCTACCCCCTTTACGGGGAGGTTGGTCTTACAACTGCAATCGTGCTAGCCTGCCCTGCGCCAAGCGCCAGCGAGACCTGACTGCTATAAAGTGCTCACCGCTTGGTAACCCGTGCGCACGCCGCACCTCCTGCCCCTTGCAGGTGCCGTCTAGCTGCCCCCTACTACAGCTGCCCGGGCCCTGATGAGGAGTCGGGCTTCGTGCCGCCAACCTGCGAGAACACCGAGTGCGCCGGCTACCCCAACGCCATCTGCACATTCACAGGCTGGTGAGGGCTGCGGGCAGCTCCCCTCGAGGTTGTCGAGGGCTGTCTCGACGGCCCCTACGTGCACAGCTGTGATCTCACAGAGGCTGTCGTCCTCCCCCCCTTACGCAGCGCCGCAAATTACCACGGTGTGGACCTGCCCGGCTGCAAGCCGCTGTTCTTCGACCCTGCCACCGGGGAGTACCTGAACGACAAGTGCCTCAAGCCGGCGCACCGCCGCGACACCATGCACCGCCGCCTGTGGGCCGCCACCTAGGGGCAGACGGCAGCTGGCAGCTGGCAGCTCGGGGCCTTGCTCGTCTCGTCCGGGTCCAAAGGCCCCTGGGAATTCCCCCGGCAGAGCTAGGGCTGCATGCGTCTGGAGGTCCGCAAATGAGGGGTGTTCACAACCTCGATGCAAGCGCAGGAGACGTGCGTGCGGGGGTCGGCGGGGGACGTGCGGCGCGCTTCGGGGGTACCGGGGGCCGGAGGATGGACGCGGAGCAAAACACTCTCTGAGTGTGCCCCACAGCCCGATACATAATATCCGTGCATGCGGCGTACATAACCACGCCTAGAAGAGCCTCACATAAGCAGTACATGGCGGAGGGAGAGATGTAGCGGGTGGCGTGTGGGCAGTAGCGGATAGGTGACGGACATCTTCTCTTTCTATCCTTTAAAGAGGTGCATGCGTTGGTGCACCCAACCCAACTGGCCAAGTCCGGCATTGCGGGGTTGCGAAGCAGCGAAGGCCCCTGACTTATGGCGGCGCTGTGGGGCGTTGTGCTTGATTGCGCGGTTTCCCGCATTGCGTCACGCACCGCAATGGTAGGCTGACGCCGAAGGCGGTAGGGTACCTGCAAGCAGGAAAGAGGTCCTTCCGAGGGTGGTGGTGGGGCGAGCCCGATCCGCCGAAACTTTCCCACATTGATGGGTTGGGGAGACGGGAGTTACATGAGGTAGGACTCAGTAGCCCAGGTCCTTCGTCACGCTCAGCTTGACCTCGACCGAGTCCTCCAGGTAAACCAGCATGGCCGAGCGGGAGCGCCATCCGCCGTGGGCCTGGAACAGCCTCTCCTGAACGCCGGTAGCGGCCGCGGCCATTGCCCCACCCGAGCGCAGGCTGTGCAGCCCACCAGTGCGGGGTGTTATCCAGCCGAAAGCGGCGTGCGACAGGAGGGTAGCGTGGATGACCCCCTGAGCAACATGGCCAAGGGCTTAAAACCCGTCCAGCTGACCGGAGGTCGGATGTGGCATGGAGTGAGCGCACCAGATGCTTTCCAGTCGTGCACGCTCCGCACGCCGCGTTGCAATCCGGCAAGGCCAGAAGTACAGGCGCAGAACCCCAGCAGCTGCAAGCTCGAGTTGGGAGGCCGAGACTACGGTAGTACTGGCCGTCCGCAACAGCAGCACGTGTCCCCCAGGCCTCAGGTCGTTTGGCAGGGGCGGCATACAACGTTGTGGCTTAACGCAAGCAAGCGGAGCCCATCGTGGGCCCGCGGGGTAATCACACGCGCGGGCGGGTGTGCCAAAGTACCCGGCGCTCGGCCCTAGCGGGCGATGGTTCAGATGCGAGGGGGGGCCCCCATACATAGCCGAGACGCGTTCAGCAGTTGTTTTCGTGGGCGCCAAACAAACGCGCACGCACCCTCGCGCACAGCCGGGGAGGGGCCAAGTCGTGGGCCCAGCGTGCCGTACCGCACAGAAACCCACAAGGCTCAACCAGGTTCAGGCCCAACAGGGGCCCACGCTCCAAAGCGAGCGCAGCCCCAGCGGGCTGTTACCGTGCGGGCCTTAGGCAAAGGCCCAGGGGGCACCAACCACGAGGGACGACACCACACCCAATTCTTACTACGGTCACAGCCACCTGACCTTCCACGGGGGCCCAGCATGACAGGGGTCAATCCCACTTTAGTTGGAAGCCCGGGCCATGCTAGGCGCAGGTGTGAGCGGGCCCGGAACTGGTATGGGGGGCCACCCCCAGCACTACACAGTACATGTTTGGCGGAGGCGATAGCACCCCACAGCCTCGCCGTTGCCCGAGCGGGTGTTGACTGAGCGTCACGAAGATCATCTGGCCACGCAGCGCACGGGACAGGCTATCCCGCGAGGCGGCGGAGCCACCCCCTTCAGGTGCATTGTGGCCGCCGCGCACAACCTCGCCAGCGCGCGAGTAACAACGCGTGTGTACCCCAAGAGGGTTGCGAGGCCCAGCTGAGAGAGCACGAGCTCCACACGCAGACACTGAGCAATCAGCATCCGGAGCGTAGTTTACAGCGCAAAGCCCCAACGGGCAAAGGAGCCCAGCTAGACCAGTAAGACGAGGGGCCTGAGCGTAAACTGGCAGTGTAGGCAGCGTGCCGTTGATAGAGCCGTAAGAGTAATAGAAGTGATACCACTACAAGTGAGCGTCGGTATGCTCCGGACCTCACATCATGTCCGGTCTCAAGTTTGAGCAGGGCTCAGCCATGGCAGACCCCGACCGTAAGGTGTGTCTTAGCACAGGCCGCCGACGCGCCAGAGCTTATAAGTCGCCCGATCGGGCGGGCACCAGCAGACAAGCGAAAAAGCGCCAGCCCCCGCGGGCCTACAACATGAGCCCACCCAGCAGGCCTGCCTACAGTACGGACCGGCCCCCGCGGGCCTACAACACGAGCCAGCCCCAGCGGGCCTGCCTACAGAACGGCCCAGTCCCAGCGGGCCTACAACACAAGCCAGACCCACGGGCCCGCACTAAACGTGTATCAGCAAGCGAGCGCCAATGCGTCAAGCCCAACGGGTCGCCTGACCGAGTGGCGATAGCAGACGCAGGTCAACCCGCCCAACAGGTCCACACCTGGAGCGTGTCTGCAGAGCGACAAGGCGTAGGCCCAACGGGTCGTCAACCATGCGAGTGCCAACCAGCGACGAACGCCAACATGGCGGGAACGAACGCGGATAGGTTCGCCCACACGGGCAGCGCCAGCGCCGTGGGCCAGCAGATAGGAGCCGCGGCTTCCCTTGTGTGCAACAAACACTGTTCCGCACGGGGCCGCCCGAGCGAGCGGTCCTGAACCACTGAGCACCAACACGTCAGCCTTAACGGGCCGCCTCCGAGCGAGCGAGTTCAACCACAAGTTGCCAGCGCGTTAGCCACAACAGACCCCCCAGCCAAGCGGTCAAGCATGTAAGCGCTAGTGCGCCTCGGCCGAGCGCCAGCCAGCCGCAACAGGCCCCAGGACCCAACAAGTGATCTCGAGCAAGTGCGCGCCGAGGCGCCAGCTATCACAACATGTACATACACATGTGAGCACCAAGGCATCAGCCTCAACGAGCCTCCCCGACCGAGCGGGTTTTGGCAAGTGGGCGCCAACGCGCCAGGCCACAAGAGGCCTCCCTGGCCGAGCGGTCTAATAAGCATGCACCAAGGCATCAGCCTGAACGGGCATCAGCCTTAACGGGCAGCCTAAGCATGCACCAAGGCATCAGCCTTAACGGGCCTCCCCGAACCGAGCGGGTTTTGGCAAGTGAGCGTCAACGCGCCAGGCCAAAAAAGAGGCCTCCCTGGCCGAGCGGTCTAAGCATGTGAGCACCAAGGCATCAGCCTGAATGGGCCTCCCCGAACCGAGAGGGTTTTGGCAAGTGGACGCCAACGCGCCAGGCCAAACGGGCCTCCCCGGCCAAGCGGGTCTACGCATGTGAGCACCAAAGCATCAGCCCCACCGGGCCTCCCCGAACCGAGCGGGTTTTGGCAAGTGAGCGCCAACGCACCAGGCCAAACGGGCCTCCCAGGCCAAGATGGTCTACGCATGTGAGTACCAAAGCGTCAGCCCCAACGAGCCTCCGCGAACCGAGCGGGTTTAGCCAAGTGAGCGCCAACGCGCCAGGTCAGACGGGCCTCCCCGGCCAAGCGGGTCTACGCATGTGCGCACCAAAGCATCAGCCCCAACGGGCCTCCCCGAACCGAGCGGGTTTTGGTAAGTGAGCGCCAACGCGCCAGGCCAAACGGGCCTCCCCGGCCAAGCGGGTCTACGCATGTGAGCACCAAAGCATCAGCCCCAACGGGCCTCCCCGAACCGAGCGGGTTTTGGCAAGTGAGCGCCAACGCACCAGGCCAAACGGGCCTCCCCGGCCAAGATGGTCTACGCAGGTGAGCACCAAAGCATCAGCCTTAACGGGCCTCCCGAACCGAGCGGGTCTCAATAAGTGGGCGCCAACGCGCCAGGTCAGATGGGCCTTCCCGGCCGAGCGGGTCTAAGCATGTGAGCATTAAAGCATCAGCCTTAACGAGCTCCCCGAACCGAGCGGGTTTTGGTAAGTGAGCGCCAACGCGCCAGGCCAAACGGGCCTCCCCGGCCAAGCGGGTCTACGCATGTGAGCACCAAAGCATCAGCCCCAACGGGCCTCCCCGAACCGAGCGGGCAACAGCAAGTGAGCGCCAACGCGCCAACCCCGACGGGCGTTCTCCCGACCGGACGGTTTTGAGCAGCCCAAGCGACGGGCGCCACCGGAGCCTCCCCCGACGGAGCGGGGGTCGGCGCCTGAGTGCCAATGCGAGGTCCCAAGCGGGGCCCAGGACGAACGGGCTCTGGCGACGGCGTGCCCTTGCTGGTGCAAAGGGTTCCTCGGGCAAATCCAAGCGGCACGAGGTCGATAGCAACTGAAGCTCCTCTCCTCGACACGCGCGGGTACACGCCATGAATGCCTCAGCGGCTAACTAGGTGGTAGCTTCCGGCAGGAAAGGGGGGGATGGCGGAGTCCTCGGTCCACGGTCGACGGTCCACCAGGGCGAGAGTAGGTAAGGGGGGCAGCGGACGTCTTGAGGCCGTACTAGCAAGGGTCCATACCCAAGAAAGCTCCTGAGCGCAGGCAGCAGCAGTCGAGTCAAAGGTCGCCGGGCCAGGTTGGCGGTCAAAACTTGCGCGCTTGCAGGCCCCGACTGGCTGGGGGCGACCAGGCGGCTAGGTCCCACGACCGCGCAGGTGCAGTGAGCGAGTAAGCAAAGGCGCAGCGTTCTACTCTGCAGACGGAGAGCCCAAACCGCGACGTCGGGCGATGCATCTCCGCCAAGCACGAACTCCAGCAGCTCCGCTGCTGCTCACTTCCAGTGGGTGAAATAAGGCATAGGAAAGAGGCAGGGGCAGCTAGCTACGGTGTCTAAAGGCTCGTCGGCGAGCCCGATCCGCCGTGCTGTCGCTGTCAAGGACCGAACGGTATGGAACAGCTAGGCACGACGGTGTCAGATCTGACGAAACTCGCGAAAGTACCCGCGCTAAGCGGCGCTACCGCTAACATTCCCGCCCAGCGGCCATGCAGTGCCGTACGGCACGAACCCGCTGGAACACCCCTCGTTCCCCCGCCCCTCCGGACGGCAGGCTTTGCTTAGCCGAACGCAGGAAACCTTGGTTTCCGCCACTGACGTGCGGAAACCGTCAGATGTGACTGAAGGGCTAAACGAGGAGCCCGGAGCCCGGAGAGCCCACCACTGCATCTCTCTTCAACACCGCCTGCCCCGGCCTGGTTGATTCCTATCGCCGCCTCCACCCCTCCAACCGCTCCTTCACGTTCTTCCACCCCACGGGCGCCTCTCGTGTCGACCGTGCCCTCTTCTCCTCCAGCCTGGCGCCCCACCTTGCCAGTGCGGACCACGTTGGCGGGGCCCCCTCCGACCACCGCGCCGTCGTCACCTCCCTCCTCCCCACCGCCTCTGCCCGGCCCCCGGCCCGCGGCCTCCGCCGCCTCCGCACCACGTTTGCTGACTTTGACGACGTGCACTCCCTGCTTGACGTCTGGGTTCAAGGTGCGGCCTCGACGGCGCCTGACGACCCTCTTGCGCTGGTGCGCTGGTGGCCCCGCTTCCGGCGGGCCTTGGCACATACCGCTGCTGGCCTTAACCGTGAGGCCCGGCGGCGGCACCTGGCCCTTGCCGCCGCCGAGACTGTTGCTGTAGCGGCCGCTGATACGGCCCTGGCAGCGGTCGAGCGCGGTGAACCTGGGGTAGCTGCGCACGCCGTGGCCGCCCGCTGCCGTGCCGCCGAGGCCGCCATTGCTGCCGCGCAGCCTCTGGCCCGGCAGGTTCGCGCCACCTGGCTCCGGGCCGGGGAGCGGCCTTGCCCCACCGTCACCTCGCTGCTGAAGCCCCCGTCTCCCGCTCAGCCCATCACAGCCCTCCGCCGGCTGGACGGCAGTATCGCCACCGCCCCCCGTGACTTGGCCAACACCGTCGCCTCCTTCTGGCAGCGTGTCTGCACCGCTGCGGCCTCCGATGAGCCCGCCCGCCATCGTGTCCTGGACGCTCTGCGCACTCTCGGCCGCACCTGCCCGGAGGCCTCTCAGGGCTTGCTGGGCGCTGCGACTGTGGCCCCCGCTGAGGTATCCTCGGTCCTCGCTGCCTCCCCCCCTGGGAAGGCCCCTGGCTACGACGGCATCCCCACCGAGCTGTACCAAGACCTCGCCTCCCGCCTGGCTCCCCTCCTGGCCCGCGTGTCTACTGCTGCCCGGGCCTGCGGCCAGTGCCCAGCGGGCCTCCTGGATGGTGTCCTCCGCTCCCTCCCCAAGCCTGGCGAGCCGGTCGACCCTGCCAACTACCGCCCCATCACCCTCCTCAACACCGACTACCGCACGCTTGCACGTGTGCTGGTTCGGCGGTTCCTGCCCATCCTGGGCGGAGTCATCCCCCCTGCCCAGACCGCCTTAGTTCCTCCTCCGCCGCCGCATTGCCGACAACGTGCTGCTTCTGCAGCTCCTGCGACCTCCACAAAGCTTATGACACGCTTGACCGCTCCTTCATGTTTGCGTGCCTGGAGGCGCTTGGCGTGGGCCCTGGCTTCCTCGCCTGGGTCCGCCTCCTGCACTCGGGCACGCGGGCTGCTGCCGTTGTCAACGGCACCCTCTCCCGCTGGGTCCCCATCCTGTCAGGCGTGAAGCAAGGCTGCCCCCTCGCCCCCCTCCTCTACCTGGCCCCTGCCTACGCCCGCCCTCTTCTGCTGGCTCGACCACTCGGGGTTCGGCATTGACCTGGCAAGCGCCCGACTGGCGGCCTCTCAGTATGCTGATGATGCCAACGCCCTGCTCAACAGCGCTGCCGATGTCCCGCCCTTCCTCGCCGCCATGGACACCTTCCGTGCTGCCTCCGGGCAGCGCCTCAACCCCGCCAAGGTGGAGCTGCTGCGGGTTGGTGCGCCTGCGCCGGGCCCCCGCCGAGGCCGCCGCGCTCCGCCGCCGGCCCCCGCGGCCCCTGCCCCTGGCTCCATCGTCTCTGCACTCCGTGTTGTTGCCTGTGCCAAGACCCTGGGGGTCCGCTTCTTCGACCTCCCGGCCGCTGCCCCCCCCTCCCTCGTCTCCCTGGACCCCGCCGCCGCTGTCCTCCGCCAAGTCGCCTCCCTCCCCCTCTCGGCCTTTGGCCGCGCCTCTGTCTGCTCCGCCTACGGCTCCTCCCGGGTCTTCTATGCCGTGGAGTTCTCTGGCCTTCCGCCTCCCAGCCGCCTGGACCCCTTCCTGGCCTCCCTCTGCGCCCTGGTTGACCGCCGTCAGCCCGCTGGGGGCTCCGGGCCGCGGCGGCTCCCCGGCTTGCCGTACGACTGCCTGCCTGTGCATCCTTCAGACGGGGGCTTCGGCCTCCTGCCCTTCGTGGAGCAAGTGCGGGCCCGCCATGCCGTCCTCGCCGTCCGGTGCATTGTCGGGTCCTGCCCCGACCTGCCCGGCTTCAAGCCCACTTGGTCCTCTCTGGCCTGCATCCTTCTCCGCCTCCTCCACCCGGCCGCCCACCCTCTCTGCCTGGCGGTCCCGCCCCGACCTGGGGACCCTGCGCCCCCTGCGCTGCTCGGGCGCGCCCTGCCCGCCTCCTGCCCGGCCCTGACCTGCCTCGTGGGAGCTCTCGGCTTCTTGCCCCCCCTCGTCGTCATCGACCCCTCCGCCCTCACCCCTGGGCCCTGGGTAGTCCATGCCCCCCTCTGGGGCCACCCTGCCCTCCCCGCCTCTGGCGGCGGCGGCGGCGGCCTGGAGGCTGACTTCCCCGAGCTCGCTGCCCACCCCGCCCTGGCCACCGTCGGTGCCGCGGTGCGGTGCTTTGGCGCCGCCTCCTCCATCCGCGCCGCCCTCGACGCCCTCCCTGCTGGCGCCTCCCCCTCGCCCCGCCTTCAGCGCAAGTTCACCATCCTGTGGCGGCGACGCGTCGCCCGGCCGCTGCTTGGCGTCGCGGCTGGCGAGGCGCTGCCCCCTGGGCTTGACAACGGTGCCGTGGCTGCGCGCCGCCTGGTGGAGCTGGTCAGCCGTCTCCCTGACGGCTGGCTGGCGGCCGCCCAGGCCGCGCTGGCGGCTTTTGGTGGCCCTGCCGCTGCCCCCCCCGCTCCTGTCGCCTGGGGCCTCCTTGCTCGTGCTGTGGGCTGGCGCGTGGGCAGCCGGCCTGTGCCGCTCCCCTCGCTCACGGTGCGCGTCGCCACGTGGCTGCAGCTCGGGCCTGCCCGGGAAGCCCTGGCCCAGCGCCATCGCGCCTTCCTGGCCGAAGCCCTGGCGCCTGCGCCGGCCTCCGCTGATGCCTTGGCGTCCCTGCGCTCTGCCCTCCGCCGGCTGTGGCGCCTCCGCTGGGAGGCCCGGCATAAAGAGCCCTTCTGGCGGCTGGCGGTGAACGGCTTCGCCGGCTTCGGCATGCATTGCGCCTCTGCGGCGCGCGGCGCTCCGCGGCCCGTGTGCCCCTGCGGGGCCCCCCTCCTGCCTGCTGGCCCCCGCCGCCACCACTTCTGGTCCTGCCCCGTGGCGGCGGCCCTGGTGTCGGAGATCGAGGAGCTTCTGCACGCCAACCTGGACCCCCGCCACTTGTGGCTGGCCTTGGTGCCCCCTGGCACCGGCGTGCACCCGCGGGTGTGGGACGTCGTATGTCTGGCTGCCGTTGCGGCCATGGAGCACGGGCGTCAGGCCCTGTATAGCGCTCGAGAGGACTCACGGGTGGGGCGGGCTGTGCTGCTGCGTGTGGGTGTTAGCGTGGTTGCTGACTTCTGGGCTCGGCTTCGGTCCTTCTCCCTGCTTCCCGAGCCCCCTCGTGGCTGGGGCCGAGTGCCCTCTGACCACTGCTGCTTTCTGTCCGCGAGCCCCGCTGGTGGCATTGTGTTCCTTGGCCCGCCCCGTGTGGCCTCGCCTCCCGGCTCCCCGTGAGCTTTTCGTCGTGCCCCGTGTGGGCCTTTGCTGTGTCGCCTTTCTCGTCTCCTGTGGCTTGGTGCTCGTTGCGTGGCCTGGGTGGCTTGGGGCGCTGCTCCTTTCTGTAGCCTCCGTTGGCTGCGTGCTGCCGTGGTGGCGACCGGGCGTGTTGTGGGGTGTCGCCGCCACTGTGCTTTCTGCGGTTCTGGGCGCTGCCCCTCTGCTCTGTTGTTGTTGGCGCGGCTTGTAGGCCGCTAGAGACTTCTCAGACCGCAAGTCCTGTGCTCCGGCGCAGGCACCCCGCCTGGTGGTGACGTCTGCCGCTGTGTTGGGTGGGTTTTGCAGCCCGCATGGGCGCCTGTGCTGAGGGTCCGCGCCGTCCGGGTCCTAGGCGGGTCAGGGTCAGGGTGCCGTGCGCACTTCTGCCTGGCCTGCCGGTGCACTTGTAACACTTCAGCTCCTAAACGAGGAACTGCTGTGGACAGGTTGACGAGCGGCAGGGCCTCTGGCCCGGGCTGTGTAGCTGAGCTTGCTGGATAGATAATGCTCTTGGCAAGCATCGGAAGTATGCCTCGACGTTACAGCCTGATGACTGGCAATTAGACATGACATAGCCATGTGATGTACTACAGTACGCCGTAATGAAGCTGCCATCTTATTCACCGAGTGGTCCCCTGCCTGCCTGTGCCCTGCACACCTCTACTGTTCTAGGCGCCGAAGACTGCCCTAAGTAGTCCTCCGTCTCTCCGCCACAAGGCTTATTTGGATGGGAGTATGGTCCGCCGCTGCCAACCCATCCACAACACCTACTCCAGGAGCGCAACTCGTCTTGAGCAAGCGCAGAAGAGCAATGAAATGCTACAGTACAGCAGTACAGCATACGCTCTAAGGACTGGAAACTCTTCTACATAGTGAGCATGCAGGCAGCAGGCACTACAACTGAGGGCCGATAAGCGACGCTCAGGGCATGGGACCAGCTCGGTTGCCGCGAGACTTTGCCTGGCCGCCGGTCGCTGCCTGCTCCTCCTGGCGCAGCTTGCGCGCGGAGACCACCTTGGTCTTCTGCAGCAGCCGGCGGCGCTGGGCCTTTGCGGCCTCAACGGCAGGGACGGTGGCGGGCTTGGCGGCAGGGGTGGCGGCGGCGACCTGCTTGGCGGCGGCGGCGGACTTGACGGGCGCCGCCTCGGACTCGGCCATGACCTTCTCGTACACAGCGATCGTGGCGTTGTCCAGAGCGGCGAACTGGCCCTGGCTGGGCATCTGCGTGGCAAGGGGTGTGTGCAAGGGCGGACCAGTTGGCAGTCAGAACACCCGAACGGTGGTGACGGCGAGTCCGGTGGGGCACACCGTGCGCAGACATGCACCCTCAACTCGAGCCCTTGGGTTACATCCTTCCCTTCCAGGCGCTCTCTACCCTAGCAATCTAGAGCCGTTAACACGAGCCCTGCTCCTCCGTCTCACCTCGCCCAGGGCGCCGGCGCGGGTGATGACGCGGGTGAGCAGCACCTGGCGGCCGAAGACGTCGGTGATGCGAAGGTCGTACGGCGGGGCGGGCAGCGCGCTCATCTGTGGAGAGGGTGGGGGGAGGCGGAAGGCACACATCAGGGAGCATATCACCAGAAGACCGGCCGAGACGACGACCGGTGACTGAACGAGCGGCGTGCCCCGCCATTCCTGGAGTGGGAGAGGTACAAACAAGCCCGGCTTTGTAACATGCGGACCGTAGCCCGCTCACCTCCCACTCGGCGCCGTAGGTGTTGTCCATCAGTCGCCAGTTTTGCTGCTTGGCGAGCGTGGCGTTGTCGGCAGCGGTGGCAGCAGCATCGGGCATGACGGCGGCGGTGGGGTCAGCGTTCGCGGCGGCGGCAGGGACAGCAGCGGCGGCGGCAGGCGTAGCGGCGGCGGCGGCAGCGGCAGGGGTGGCGGTAGCGGCCGCGCCAGGCTTGGCGGGGGCTGGCTTGGCGCTGGAGGCGTTGGCGTTGACGGTGAGCATCGAGGGGGCGTCGGCGGTGGACGTGTGGGTCGAGTTGCTGCCCACGGCACCATCCTGCGGGGAAAGCCATCACATACAATGTCAGGGGCACGGGCCGAATGAAGATCTGGGAAGAGAAGCAGCAGCGCAAGTCTCCAGTGCATGGGAGACCCGCTCCACAAAGCCTTAATCCCCCCAGCTTTCTCTGCAAGCCCACTCCCAAGCCCCTCCCCTTCAGGCCCGGCTTACCATGGAGCGGGCCAGCTCCACGCGCGTCACGCCGCCGTCTCCCGCCACGGACTTGAGCGCGATGCGCAGCCAGCCGCCCTGGCTCACGCGGAAGCCGTCCACGCGCACCGTGATGTTGTCCACGGGTGAGCACTCGACCTGCGGAAGGCGGGTTGAGAGCACGGGCGCCAGTCATAGAGGGTAGAGACCACCTCTCCATCCCCGGCTGAACAGGGTGGGATTCTAGAGCCCTCCTCTGCTGGTGCACATCCCGAATTCCCGATTGCCATCCCAATGCCGGCCCGGCTCGGAGTGTTCCATCCCCAGCTAAGAAGCACGGGAGTCTGAGGCTCCCCCTTCCCTGATCAAGCCACGCCTCCCTCCCTTGCTGCTCTCCGCGGTGCAACGGACTGGCGGCCCCACCTGGCGATAGCGGATGGGGGCGGAGCCGAGCTTGAGGCGGCCGATGCGCTCAAAGGCGAAGGCGTGGAGGTTGATCTGGTTGGCGGCGCACTGGGGGCACTCGTCGGTGACCTGCACCGTGATGCTGCGGGCGCTGGAGCAGGCCTGGGGGTGGCGAGGAGGGCGAGGGGGAAGGGGCGGGTAAGGGTTAAAATGGTGTCAAGAAGGGTGGGGCAGCGGAGCACGGGCCTCCTGGCCATGTGGGTCGGACTACAAAACAATCCCGCCTGAGGTGGGGACCAGCCCGTCGCCACAAGGGCCGACCCACATGGCGCTCAACCCCATTCCCCCAAGTGCAATGGTATTCGCCTCCCCCGATGCATGCACTCACGGTGTTGTCAGGGTCCTGGCACTCGACCTCGAGGCAGGTGCCGCAGGCAGCCTGGTGGAGGTGGGAGAGGGGGCGAAGGCAAGCCCAGTGAGTACAAGGTGTATGGGCGGCAAGGCGAAGGTGCTGGCTCATTGCACATTCCCGACTCCCGTGACTCGCATTCCCACGACAACGCGCTGCCATGCTGAACAGCACCCTCGCTGTGCGGCGGACAGGCTCATTTGGCAAGGGGGCGCACCTGGGGGCGGCTCTCCACGAGCGGCGAGTTGGGCGAGACGGCGGCCACATAGTAGAAGGGCCACATCTTGCTGTCCATCTCGCCGTAGCCGCAGGCTGCGGGGGCAGGCGGGGTGAAGAGGGATGAGGAGAGGGAAATGTCAGGCGTGCATCGCCGGAGCCGAAGCCAGGACGGGGGAAGCCGACGGGGGGAATGGCTCAAGCGGCACCCGGAGTGCCGCATAACGCAAGGCGAACGCACAGCAGCGCTGGCGCAGCGACGGGCGCGCGGAACGCGCCGCAACAGCTCGCTCACCTCCCGCCGGCAGGCGCATGTTGAAGGGGTCGTCCTGGCCGTCTTGCGGGCCGCCCCAGAAGAGCGAGCTCCCGTTCATCCAGTCTCCAAGTGCTCGCGGCGTCTTGATGAGCGCCAGGGAGGAGGGCGCGAGCGCCAGAGCCAGCAGCGCGGTCAGCGCGACCGCGCGGGCGCAAAGGGGAGCTCCGGCCATTTTGCTGCGCCGCCTGCTGCGGGAAGCTGCTACGTCAGGCGCTGCGGTTGCCGCTGGGTGGTGAAGCGCGCTCGGCTGGAGCGCCAGAGTTGCGGAAAGCGTCGGCGAGCACGCGGGAGAAACGCCCCGACCTCTCGGCGCGGGGTGGATAAGCTGAGGGCGCTGCCGGCAGCACGGTTTGCCTAAATAAGGAAATAGGCTCACGGATCACGTCGACTGGAATGCTGGGGGCAGCGAGGGCTGGCTTTTACAGCCCGAGTCTCCTTCCCCCGTATACGGCGGGATCCAGGCTCGTCCCAATCGTCCGCATGGCGGTCGGGTTCGCAGACGCCCCTCGCGCCTGCTCGGCGCGCAACAGCAACGCAACGCTCCAGCACGCCCCTCAACCGCATTCCCACGCTCAACGTTGCAACAATGTCAACCCAGCCCGCATTCCCGTCCTCGAGCCAACCCTCTCCTCGCTCCTGCCCCCGCTCCCGCTCCTGCGCAACAGCCCGCTGCTCTTCCCTCCTCGCTCCCTCCCCGGCCCTAGCCGCTGCTGCCGTGACTTAGCTCGACGCGACGCGCACCAGCGCGGGCCGCACCAGCAGGTCGCCCAGGCGGTAGCCGCGCTGGAACACGGCCGTCACGGTGCCGTCGGGCACGTCGTCGCGGTCCTCCCGCATGACCGCCTCGTGGAGCTCGGGGTCGAACAGCTCGCCCTCGGCGCCCACCGACTCGAGGCCCTGCTGCCTGCAGGGGTTGGGGGCAGGGGAAAGCAGCGTCAGCGCAGCACCGTGCCGACCCACATCGCCCCCGTGCCTTCACAGCTGGCCCCACCGCTGCCGAGTGCACGCCCAAACCCGTCCGCCTCCCGCCTCAGCCCCGACCCACTTGAGCCAGTCCCGCAGCTCCCCGTAGAACTGCTGGTAGCGCTCGTGCACCGCGCGCTCGCCCTCCGTCTGCGGCTTGATGGCGGCCGCCGCACGCTCAAAGTTGTCCGCCAGCCCCAGCAGCGGCTTTAGCACGTCCGCTCGGGCGCGGGCGGTGGCCTGCTTACGCTCCTGCTCGGCGCGGCGCCTGTTACAGGGCGGGGCAGCATGTGCGCGTAGGGAAGGGGCGGGCGGAACGTATGGATGGGTGGGGAAGGAAGTGGCGGGCTAGGGCGGGATGTGGGTCGGGTGACGGGCCAAGGAGGGCCAGGGTTTTAGTGCCGACCCACATCGCCCAGCGTGCTGGAGGGATGCAACCCACAATACCGGTCTGCGCTTGTTAGCCCTGATGCGCCAACCCACATCGGCGTCTGCTAGTCAGCCGCGACCCATGTTGGCACACATCCCGGGCTGTCACGTCCCACACTGCTGTCCACACGGCCCTGCATCCCCCAACCCACTTGGCGTTGTCGTAGTCGGCCTGCAGGCGGCTGAGCTGGTCGCGCAGCCCGGTCAGCCGCGCCGCCGCCGCCGCCACCTCCTCGGTCACGGGCTCGGGCACGCCGGCCGCAGTGCGCCGCTGCCTGGCCTCCAGCTCGTCCTTGTACGCCTGCGGAGAGGCAGGAACCAGGGCAGAGCGTCGTCCCTGATGTTTGACACAGACGTGGCCTGGGGATCATCCCTCGGCCATGGAGAACAGGCCAGCTTAGCGTGCCGTGCCGAAAACCTCAGCCCAGACCAGCACGCAGTACGGGTGAAACGCAGCACCCCGTAGCACCAGTGGACGCAAGGCCTCTGACGCCCGTGCACAGAAGCAGCGGACCGGCAACGGCTTTCCGCACTGTGGGGTTGGCCCGTGGCAGCCCCTGCCCGGGCCCAGCCCCTCCTCACGAACGCACCTGCACCGCTTCGTACCGCTCCAGCAGCAGTGACCGCAGCCCCCTCGCCTGCGCCAGCTCCTCGGGCCGGGGCGGCCAGGTGCGGCCCTGGCCCTTGCCCGCCGGCTGGGGGCCTTTGGGTGGCTCCGGTGGCGCCTGCGCTTGCTGCTGCTGCTGCTGCGGCTGCTGCGCCTTGGGCTGGGGCTCGGCCTTGGCCTGCTGCCCCTTGTGCGCCTTCCCGTCCGCCGGCGCCTGCGCTTGCGCTTGGGCCTGCGGCTGGGGTGCGTTCACCTTGACCTGCACCTTGGGCTGCCCCGGCGCCTGCGGCCCCTGCTGCGGCGGCGGCTTGCCGTTGGGCTGCTTGTGCGCCGCCTCCGCCCGGGCCTCCGCCACCGCCTCGTCCAGCACGATCCCGTCGCCGTCCAGCACCGGAACCCCCCTTGGCCCCGCCTTGGCTACCTGCGCCTCCTGCTTGGGCCCCGCCTTGGCCGCTTCCTGCTTGGCCACTTCCTGCTTGGCCGCTGCCTGCTGCTGAGGCTGGGCCTTGCTGGGCCCCGCCTGCGCCTGGGGGTCCTCCTCCTCCATCTCGCCCTCCTCCATGTCGGACTCCGTAGCGTCGGTGCCGTCGTCGTACGCCGCCGGCGAGTAGAAGCCGTCCACCGAGTAGCTGCCCGGCAGCTGCCGCCCGCCGAGCCGCTCCGCCGCGCCGTCACCGCCAGCGGCGCTTGCGTCGGCGTCGGCGCCCTCCTCCTCCGCGTCAACGTCCAGCTCGTACGACTGCAGCGCAGCGGCGGCGGGGGCCTGCCGCTGCCGCGGCGTCGGCGCCGCTGCCTGCTGTGGTCGGGAGGAGGACGATGCGGCGGCGGCGGGGGCCATGTCCCGCTGCTTGGGGTGCATCGCCGGGAGGGCTGCCTCCACCGCTGCCGCGGCATCGGCCACCCCAGGGTCCGCCTCAGACAGGGTCTGGTCCACGGAGGCCAGCGCGTCGGCCTGTGGGGCACGTGACATGATGGTTTTAATTTCAGGACCTCGTGGTCGCCCCTCAACCCTATCAGTCATGCCAACCGCTATCGTCCTCGTTCCATACAGATCTTGCTCCATCCCCACGTACCTTGTCCTCCTCCTCCTCCTGCTCCACGCCGGCCTCCTGCGGCGCCGCCCTCGCCGCCGCCGCCTTGGCCAGCGCCTGCTGCTGCTGCCGCACCGCCGCCGCCTGGCGCCAGGCCGACAGGAAGGAGCGGTCCATGGAGGCCACCGCCCGCACCGCCTCCGACACAGCCGCCTGGCTCAGCTCGCCCTCGCGCTCCTGAGGACCCAAGGCCACCGCGAGGTCAGGACAGGGCGAGCTGCACCCAAGCCGGCTAAACCAGAGAGAGGAAAGAGCAGTGCAACGGCGCCCGGAGGCTGCGCCTGAACCCTGAGCGAGCCTTGAAGAGGCTCTGGCCGCAACACCCCACGCGCGACGCTGTTGGGCCCCAGGTCCTCGATCAGATCCTTCGGCAGCAAACGTTGCTTCTTCTTCCACCTGACAACCTTCGTTCATTTCAACCAGTTGCCCCCTCCCCTAGGCGCCCCCACCTGCAGCACGTCCAGGTAGGATCCCAGCCAGGAGCGGCCCGGGTGGGCGCCCAGCCGTGCCAGTGACACCTGCGGAGGGGCGGAAGTGGTGTTCAGCCCGTGTCACGATACGCAACACCAAGCCCGGGCTCATTTTGACCCCGAAAACTGCGTAAGCACCCGCGCCACGATCCCCATCGCCCCCGTCCAGCCTGCCCACTCACCGCCAGGCTGGCCAGCTCCAGGGGCTCGAAGGCCTCCAGCGCGTCCTCGCAGCGGGCCAGGAACGTCTCCATCCAGGGCCTGAAGCGGGGCAAGAACGGGAGGTTCAGGCAACACTGGTTACGGTGCCTCGCTGTCGCCAAGTACCTTCAGTGACGCCTGGCCAAAACCCCGCCCCACTCCCTCCGTCCCCTCCGCCCTTCCTCTGCATCCAACCCCAGCACCCACCCGCTGGGCCGCACGCCGCACTCTGCCAGCGCCGCCAGCACCCCGGCCAGCTGCCGCCCGCCCGCCTGCGGCAGCGTGTCCCGCACGCGCCGCAGCAGCGCCACCAGCAGCCCCTGCTCCAGGTACCGCAGCCGCACCACGGACTCGAACAGCCTGGCGGGAGGGAGGGAAGGGGCCGCAGGTGCGGGTGCTTGAGGGCCCGAAGGGTGTTGGCATTAGGGCGAGCAGCTCCCTTGCCGGCCTGAAACCCAAGCTCCCCGCATGAAGGGGCTCGGTGTAAAAGTGCCTGCCCGCGCCCGCTGCCCGCGAGTGCCAGCCAACTCACCCAGCCGCCTGCGCCGCCGTCGCCTCCGGCAGCCGCGCCGCCACCAGCTGCCCCAGGCCCTCCAGGAGGTCCCCCAGCTCGGACCGCTCCCGCAGGCCCAGGCCGCGGCCCCGCGCCGTGGCCGCCGGCAGCAGCTCCGACAGCCGCGCCGCCGCCGCCTCCACGCACGCCACGTCAGCGGCCTCCTGGTAGTTGAAAAGCAGCACCTGCGTGGCGGTTGACGGTTGTCGGTTTGAACGTTAATGAGCGGCAACCGTGTCCGACAGCCGTGTGCAACGTTCGACGGCGAGTCAGTCCCTTCTGGCAGCGAGGCCCAATCATTCTGCAATCCCAGCCGGCTCTTCTCGCTTCTCGCAGTAGGTGCCAAGGCACAGGCGCGGACCCACCCGGATCTCCTGCCAGCTGCCCGCCTGCCGCAGCCGCCTGCCCAGCTGCGTCCGCAGCATCGCCTCCCGCCGCTGCTCCTCCTCCTCCTCCCGCTTGCGCCGTGCCTCCGCAAACGCCTCAGCGCGCGCCTTGGCGTCCGCCTCCGCCTTGGCGCGGGCGGCGGCCTCCGCCTCAGCCCGTGCCCGCGCCTCCGCCTCGGCCCTCACGCGCGCCTCGGCCTCCGCCTTGGCCCGGGCTACGGCCTCCATCCTCGCCCGCGCCTCCGCCTCCACCCGGCCCCGCGCCTCCGCCTCTGCGCGCGCGCGTGCCTCGGCCTCGGCCCTCGCGCGGGTGGCGCCGGCCTCCTCCTCCGCCTGCGCCCGCGCCTCCGCCTCGTCCTCCGCCTCCAGCCGGGCCCGCCGCAGCGCCCGCCTGCGCGCGTGTTGCTCCGCGGCGACGCGGGACTGCACCTCGGCCACGTGCTGCTGGAACCTGCGGGGGCGTCAGGAGGGGTCATCAAGACAGGCGTAAGGGTGGGAGTGGTGTGGAGTGTGGCGGTCGAGGTTGGGGTTTGATCACAGGTGCATTCAGCGCCCGGGGACGCGACTGAGGTCTGAGCAGCCAAGCGCGCCCCGGGTGCATCCGACGGCGCAAGAGCTCCTCGTCTACGAGCGCGAGCGCACCACACCTGCCACCTTGCAGCTACCCCGCCCCTGCCCTACTCACCGGTACCGCAGCTGCCGCGCCTTGTCCGGCCGCCCCATGCGCTCCAGCGCCCGCACCGCCGACGCCACGGCCTGTGCGTCCCGGGCCAGGCTCAGCGACAGCTGCTCATCCAGGAACTGGTCCTCTCCCGCCTCCTCCCCAACCCTGCCCTCCTCGTCCTCCGAGGACGCTGCCCCGTCCGGCCGCTGCACCCGCCGCTGCCCGCCCCGCGCCTCCGCCGCCTCCCGGTCCCACTCCCGCTCCTTGTCCTCCACGTCCCGCAGCAGCAGCCGCTGCGCCGGCGGCAGGGCCTGCTCCGCCGCCGCCTGCGCCGCGTCCGTGGGCTGCAGCTGCAGCCGCTGCGGCTGCAGCTGCTCCAGCAGCTGCGACAGCGTCGCCTCGTCGGGCTTGTAGCCCACCCGCGACAGCGCGTACAGCAGCCTCGCGGCCTGCTCGGGCGTCATGGTCCGCTGGTCCGGCCGGGCGCCGTCCAGCCCCGTGTTGGCGCCGGCCTGCGGGCCCGCGGCCGCGGCCGCAGCCTGGGCCGCGGACGGCATGCCCATGCCCCGCGGCTGCAGGCGGGGCTGGGAGCGCAGGGCCTGCTGCTGCCGCAGGCGCTCCGCCTCAGCCGCGGCTGCGGCCGCCGCCGCCTGCTGCTCGCGCTGCTGCTGGTGCTGGCGCAGCAGGAGGGCCAGCTCGGCGTCCGAGGGGCGGTGGCGCATGGCCGCGAAGGCGTCAAGGAGCTCGGCGAGGCTGCGGGGGGCATGGGAAGAATGTGAGGGTTTGAAGAATGTGGGGGTTTGGGGAGGGTGGAGGGCAGGGCAGTTGGGGCGGAGAGGTTGGGATGTGTGCAAGGGACTGGAGAAGAAGGCGAGGCAAGAAGGCGCAAGACGGTTGTTGAAAGGCACCCCGTGCACCTCCGGCCCAGTGCGGTACCCCGTAGCCTAGCCTCAGCACCGCACCTGTCTGCCTGCGGCACGGGCTTCTTGGCCCCGTGCGGTGGCTGCTGCGCCGCCAGCTGTGCCTGCTGTGCCTGCTGCGCCTGCTGGCGGGCCTTGTCCGACACCAGCTGCTGCACCATGGCGTCGCACAGGGAAGGGTCGCGCACGCCTGCGGCGGCATCGCGAGTCGAGGGCATGGATTGTCAGCAGGACATCACGGGACGCAGAGTGAGGCACACAGGCCCCGCAAAGGGCAGTGGACGCCATCTCCTTGCTGCGTGCGCTGCAACTCTGACTCAAGGCCAGAGGCGGCGGTGTGCCACCTCTACGCTGCAAGCACATGCAAGCCCCATAGCCCAGCCCATGCCGGCCGTCCAGCTGCTCACCTGCGGCCGCCAGCCCCGAGGCCAGTCGGGCCAGGGCCTCCGGGTCGAACTGGGGCAGGAGGCGCCGCGCGTTGCGGGACATGGCCTGGCGCAGGCCCTCGCGCCGCGCCTCGTCCGCCTCGGCGGCCGCAGCCGCCTCCTGCGCCGCGCGCCGCCGCGCCGCCTCCACCTCCGCCACCTGCGCAATCTGCTGTCGCCGCAGCTGCGGGCAGAATGCCACACGGCAGCGAGCGGGGGCGCAGCTTCAACACGTGTTACGCAAGTCCTGCAAGCCCCTACTCGCCAACTCGCCTCGTCCACCACGTTCATCCACCCTTACACGCCCCTGCTGGGTGCCTGCTCATCCCCGTTTCATCGGCCCCCACCTGCTGCTGCTGTTGCTGCGCGGCCATCTGTTGGGCCATCTGCTGCGCCATCTGCTGCTCCAGGAGGGAGGGCCCAGGCGGGGCCGCGGGCGGGGTGGGGCTGCGGCGCTGCAGCACACGCGGCGCGGAGGAGAGGAGCTCCAGAAACTGATCGGGGTCATCGGCGGCCCTGGGCGGAGGGGCGTGGAGGGTGGGGGCACGGGGAAGCGTGGTGGGTTGGGTAGTGCTAGCGTAGCTATGAAGCGGGTGGCCTTGTGCGCGGGCGAGCTCAAAGGGAAGCTTGCAGGCGGGCAAGCCGGCAGTGGCCTTTGTGACGAGCGTGGTGGTAGGCAGCCGCTGCACGGCTGCAGCCCGCCCGTCGGCCCAGGACAGCCCGGCCCTTCTCACCCCCCGCTCAGGAAGTCCGCCAGCTGCTGCAGGTCCCGGGGCCGCCGGGGCACACGCGGGTGACCGCCGCCAGGGTAGCCGCCCTGCAGGTGGTGGGAGCGAGGCGGAGCAGCACGAGTGTGGCGCCTGTAACATGGGCAGGTATACTGCTGCGGCCATTGTCCAGCCCAGCCTGCGGTCCAGCCCCGCCCTTTTGTCATCTGCTACCACCTCTGCCCCTGCCCAACGCTAACCCCGGCGGTTGATTCTGCACAGGCCACCCCCCTGCAGCCCCTCCTCTCATCGCTTGACGCATCTCTCCCCTGCCCCCCCGTCGGGCTTACGGGCTGGTATGTCGCCCGCAGCGTGACGGTGCGGCGGCGACCGGCCACCTTGGCCACCGGTGCCGCAGTCCCACAACCGTCTGCACGAAGGATCGGGGCCCTGGTCCGCGCATGGGCAGGGGTCGGGGCGGAGCGCCCAGGCGGACGCCCCAGAATGGCCTGGAAGACACCAGCGGAAGCCAATTGCACCCGTCAAGATGGTGCCGGGAAGTGCACACACCGAGCCGACCCAGATGAACAGCAGCAGTGTGACGCGTAAGACGTGATCACTCGTCGGCTCGCAGGCCCTCGGGGTGCCGCAGTGGGCGTCGTGGCAGCGGATGCAATGCCGGTGCCCGCGCCAGCGCCAAAGGCCTACGTCCCAGATTAAATTGCTCACCCTCATGCTGTTTAACTCAATGCCAGCTCTCCCGCGCGCTGAGGCTGCGTCGCATGCGTGCACGCGTTGTCTGCGTTTGGTGTCTTTCGCGCGGAAGCGATGAGGATGCTACGTGTAATTGAGTGCTCGTGTGCAAAGGCTCAGGCAATAACGTGAGCTTGCGGCCCCAGTGGTGAACCTCGCGACGCAGAGTCTGATGCAACGCCGCGTTCGCGAGCCAGCCCTCTCGTGCCGACGCACGCTTGGTTGCCAACAACCTGATTGCCACTCGCAAGGACGCCCGCGACGCAGGATCGCGAGACCGCGTGTGTGTGAGGTGGTATGCTTGCTGTGCGTGCCCCTCGCTTTCGCGCCAGGCCGCCGTTTTGCAAGTTGGATTGCCCTCAAGCTTATGGCAACCAGACTCAGGAAAAGGGTGCAGCTATACTGCGCAACGAGCGAGCCGACCCGTGGGCGCTTCGGGAAGCCAAGGCCGTAGACCCGGCCGCAGGGAGCTTGACATGCATTAATGAAGCCCTTGCTGTAGGAACCATTGGAAACCACGAAGGGCGACGGTGCGGACAGGGGCGCAGAAGCGCAGAAGATGTCGCTTCGACAACGCCCTGTGTACCGGGGGGGCGGAAGTGCTGGCACGCGCTTAGCTTACGCGTGTAGTTGAGAGTGAGACGCGCTTGTCGACGCTTGCTCGGGCAGCGCTAACAACGACCGGCTGTCGGATCCATCCGGCGCTCAGCTTTGCCGTTGGGGCCTCTCGAGACCCTTGTTCATCACTAGGCTACTGGGGCTGCATCACACAGTCACATACGCGTTCATCCGCAATCTTATGCCGCGACTTGCGCGGAAGCGTGCTATCGAACACCTCGTCGCCTATGTTGCTCCTCGGGGCTCAGCTCTGGGCCCCTGCGCACCTATGTAGTCAGATAAGCATTTAGGCTTGGTCCTGTGACGCCCAGCTTAGCCACCGACTAGGGCGTCCCTACTGCCATGCCGAACGACGACCGGGGCCTTGACGGCCCGGACGAGTCGGCGACTAGCTTCGGCAGCCTTCCTCCTCCAAAGGTGGTCAAGTATGCGTGGGCGCTGTCGAACGAGAAGGTCAACCATGAGAACTTCCATCGCATGCTGGAGGAGTATCGCAACACCAAAAAGCGCGAGCGGGAGCTGGAGCTGAAAATCAAACAGTAAGATTCGGGTCACTGCTGAGCCACGCGCGAGGGAGCTCCGGGCGGGGCAGCGGGCTTCCAAGCGTGGTATCGGCACGCTACGGGGTGTGGGCCCAGGCCTGAACTCAGGTCCTCACGCCCCGGCCTTCCGCGTGAGGAGCAATGTGTGCGGTCACGCGTAATGCTTGTGCCATCCGCGGGCCCTGTGGAATCCTTATTTCTGAGAGGCGGTGTGCCTCTTTAGTCCCTTCGCCTTCCGAGCCTCCACACAAAACGGTTGTGCTGTGCGCCCCGCGCAGGCTCGGAGCTCAGCTTGCACGTACGGAGGAGGCCGCCAAGCGTGCACTCGTGCAGACCGATGCCACCGCAAAGGGTGGCGCAGCTCAGAAGCTGCTGGACTCAGAGAGGGCCATCTCCAAGCTGCGTTCGGAGAATGCGGAGCTCGCCAGCAAACTGGCCAGGTGCGCCCGAGGGCACCAGGGATTGGGGCATGAATGCTAAAGGGGGGTTAAAGGTGGACAGCATGCAATGCGGAAGTTGCCCCTGCCATGGGGCAAGGGCAAAGGGACCCCTGGCAACAGGACCTGGATTCCTTCACGCTTACAACAGTGGATACGTGGTATCGGAGGAAGTGCCATGAGATGGGGAACGTCAACGCTGATGTGCCGTGCTCTCGGCAAGCAGGACTTGGAGGAAGGCAGGAACGTTGGCACGCTGGCTGCTTATTGGCGCAAAGTCTATCAGCTGCTTGGGGGCGCACAGCACTTGATGGAGTTGAGCGGTTGTCAGAGCAGGCCATGCAGGGAGGGCAGGGGCAGTCCTGGGCATGCTTGCTGCTCTGGGGCACAGGGTAAAGCATGGTGTAGAGCCAGTGTCGCCAACTGCATCCCAGCGGCGATGCACTCTCACGGGCTTCGCCATGGCTCCTCTCCTCTCGCATCAGCACCTGCGGCTCCGCTGCATTGCCGCCCTTCTGCACCCGCTGAAGGTGACACCCGCTCCCCTGCAACCGCAGGGAGAAGAAGAAGTCTGCCGACTTCAAAGCCATGGCGGACTCCTACAAGCAGCGCCTGGATGGGTTCCTAAAGGACCAGCGCTCGCTGGTCAAGAAGGTCGGCCACCTGGAGCGGACCGCGGCGGCGCAGAAAAAGCGGCCCGAGGACGAGTTCTGGGGCGAGGAGGCGGGCCGGCGCTTCGTGATTCAGCAGGAGGAGCTGGTGGCGCTCAAGGAGGAGAACGCCGAGCTCAAGGCGCTCATGGAGTCGGGTGCGTGGGCTCAGGGTGTCATCGAGGGATAGCGTGGAGCGTCATGGGGCACGGGCGCCGACCTCCGTGTTGGTCAGCGCTGCTGTGGTGGGGCCGGTAGGGATGGCACAGCGGGTGAGCAGAGCTTGCCCGATAGTGCTCGCAGCACGCAAGAGGCCTAGGCCCGTCGGGCGCCCAAGAGATGCCTGCAGCGCTCTGATCTGTCGCTGCCCTGCTGCCTTCGGTGCTTTTCCTCAGACGGGCCTCTGGCCCAGTGCAAGGCGTACGAGCAGCAGGTCCAGGAGCTGCAGAACCTGGTCAAGTTCTACGAGCGGAAGATCACGGTCATGGCGGACGCCGGGGTGGGAGGGCTGGAGGTAAGAAAGCCATGCACGTGGGGTTAGGGATCAGTCATTGGACCGGGGGACAGCCGTCGAACAGTCGGGTGTCCTATGCAGCCGTCGTAGGCCCGAGTGGCTGGTGACAAGCCATCTCGTGTGTCGCTGCTGTCAGGCGCTGTACGGGCCCAACAACGGCCCTGGCCCCGAGGACTGGATCCTGGAGGAGTTCTGGCACAACGACGAGATGTACCTGCTAGACCGCAAGACCGGCAAGCTGTTCACCGTTCCGGGCGACAACTCTTACCCGCGGCCGCTGGGTAAGCGTGCACTGGGGCTTCGCAGGTCTCCATAAAACTGTCTAGTGTCTTGGCTGAGGGCACTAGCTCAAAGGTTTGAGGCTGAGGTTTGAGCTTGCCCCCCGGCCCCAGGCGTGCGCACCAACAAGGAGGTCAAGATGGGCAACAACAATGCCATGGAGCGGTTCCTCACGACACTCGACTCCTTCCTCGCCAACAACGCAGCCCGCCTCTCGGTGCGTACACGCCCGGGCCCTGGGCCTCAGCCGCCAGACCCGAGGGCATTCGCAACACAGCAGTAGGTTCCAGGGGCGTAGCCCTGCAGCGCCTTACAACTCGTCCCTCTGTGTGTGAACACCTCCGCCCCGACCCGCAGGAGGTGTTTAACCAATTTGACCTGGACAACAGCGGCGCCCTGGACCGCCGCGAGCTGGCGCGCATGCTGCAGACGCTCATGCCGGATCTCAACCAGGAGTGAGCGGGGCCGGGCGGGTGTTCTGGGGTGCTTTGGAGGCGCTCACTAGTTATTGTGGCTTAGGAGACAGGCAAAATCACCCTGCCTTCTGGCACGGAGCCCGAGTCCCTAGGGTGCATGCTTCCTGCAAGCTAGCAGATTGGAGCAATGCGATATCCTGTCACCTGTTTGGCACCGCAGGCAGATCGAGGAGCTGCGCACCATGCTGGACGTGGACGGCGACGGCGTGATCGCTCTGCACGAGATCCTCGAGTGCATCAAGGAGGCCTTCGCTGCGCGTGAGTCCGCATGGCCTTTCACCGCCCCACTCCTGCCTTGCGCCTTCTTCCACCCCTGACCGCCTGCTTAGATTACCCAAGTGCACTGTGGCCTCCCCTCACACTCCTGACCCCACAACCCAACCCTGACTGCCTGTCAGGCACGGCCGCCAAGATCGGCAAGCACATCGAGATGAACGACGTCATGGACCGCATCCGGGATGTGCTGCGCGACCGGAAGAAGGTGCGCGTGGCCATGCCTGTGCTGGGCTCCGGTCAGCGGTCCGCAGTCAGCGGTCCGGTCATGTCCGGCAGCTTGGGCCCCGTCTCGAGGCCCCCGCCACCCGTGGCCGTCGCTGATCTGGCGACACGGGGCCTGGCCCACTTGAGTCCCACCAAGCATACGGTCGTGTCTCAGCCAAAGAAATATCCCTTCCTTCCCGCTACAGGACGTGGCGGTGGCGTTCGACCAGCTGGATCTCAACAAGGACGGCTGCCTGAGCCACCTGGAGGTGGTGCGCCTGGTCCGCCAGTTTCTGCCGGGTGCGTGCGCCACCTTTCGGGGCCGGTGTTATGGTTCATTCTCTCGAGTCTCGGCCATAGTCCCCCCACGACCCTTGCTGTCCATATCCCCGTCCCACGCGGTCAGACGAACTGCGCCCATCAGTGGCCTCCTTGCACCCGGTTGCCAATGCCAGACCGTACTCGTCCCCTTTCCCACTCCCGGTCTCTCAACCAACTGCTGGTGTAGACATGTACCAGAAGGAGGTGCGCTACCTGCTGGCCAAGCTGCAGCAGTGGGACGTGGCGGGCGAGTCCAAGATCTCCTTCGAGGAGCTCTACCAGGTGCGCCCACGACGCGGACGCCCTCCCCGCCAGCGACGCGTGTGCCCCGTCCACCAGCTTGCAACCGTCCGCCGCCTTACCGGGCCCGCATGATAGCTGATCACAGCTCACCCCGATCCCCATGCTCCTGCGACCTGTTCCCTCTGGCAGGCCCTGGAGCTGGTCAAGGTGTTCCGCGTGGGCCAGGGCATCGCCGCCGCCATGCGGACCAGCTCGCCCATGAAGTCCCCCGGCAGGTGAGGGCCCCTCCCCAGGACCAACTGTACTCGCGGCACTCAAACCCTTCCTTTACAACAGCTATTACGGCGTGTACGCCGCTCTGCACTAGCGTATGGCTCGGTGCCAGGTGTGAGCTGCGGTGCATGGCCTCTTGCTTGCAGGGCTATGTCGCCCGGCCGCGGCGGCCCCGCCTCGCCGGGTGGAATGGGCAAGACCCCGGGCAACGTGGCGGCTTTCCGCGCCAGCGTGCGCGCCACCACGGGGGCGGGCGGCATGAAGGAGGCCTTCCTGCGGGAGCGCGTGGGCCAGCTCGAGGTGGGGGTGGTCGCAGGGGCTGCAGGGTGTGGGGCTAGTTGCGGGTCGGCAGCTGCCCATCTATGGGCATGCGGCTGAGGCGTGGACAGGCAATAGTGCCCAAACACGCACCTGGTGTTGTCGATCGCGCCCCACAGGTGGAGCTACGTGACGCCCAGCGGCGCAACACGGACCTGGAGGACGACGCCAAGAAGGTGGGGCTCGGTGTCTCCCGGGATCAGGCGCTTCTCGCTATCTGCCTCAGCCTCCCCACCCTGCTGGCCAGCCCACCCCTCTTCCATACCTCCACCATCTGCACGCCCCACTCCATGCCCCGCTCCCCAACCGTAACGCCCTCGGCGCCCCCACCCTTGGCCCCAGGTGGAGACGCTCACCCGCGACGCCGCGCTGTACAAGGCGCGCATCGAGGACCTGGAGCGCGACTTCATGAAGATCGACGTGCTGGGCCACCTGGAGGGCGCGGCGGGCGACGAGCAGCTGCAGAAGGCCTGGGAGATCGCCTCCACCTTCAAGAAGCGGTGCGTGCTCCACGTATTACCATTGGCCCCCCACCACGGAATCTGCGCCTGAGCTTGGGCTTGGTCTGCTTCTCGGCGACCGTGCCGAGGTGGCCTTCTTCTCCGGCCTTATGCCCCGGACCTGCCCCTTCACCCCCGCAACCCCGCCCCGCAGCTACATGGAGCACAAGGGCGAGCTGGACAACATCCGCATCATGTACGCCCGCATGCAGGCGCAGCTGGAGGAGACGCACAAGCTGCTGCACGAGGAGCACCGCAAGCGCTTCAAGTGCGTGCGGGCAGGGCAGGGCAGGGCCTCTTGGCGGGGGTTGCCAGCCCCGGGAGCCTCGGAGCTGCTGACGCTCGCAACCCTGCCGACAGCTGCGCTCTTTCCCACTTTGCCGGTCCCCGCACCCACAGGCTGGAGGACGAGATCACTCGGCTGAACGTGGAGCTGATGAAGGTGCAGGACCTGGAGAACCGCCTCAACCACGAGAAGTGAGTAGCCCTGGGTAGGCCGCGCTCAAAGCACGCGGAGCAGCGGCGCGTGGTACACGAGGGCGAGACTCCACTTCCTCCGTTCCTCACCGGCAGCCCATAAGCCCATGACTGACCCAAACGTCCACCCGACCCATGTCATCCCTACCCCCACCCCGCACGCTGACCCACTCTCCCACTTGCTCTCAACACCTCCTCTCTCCACCACCTGCTCGCGATGTCAGGGCCGAGCGCGTCAAGCTGGAGCGCGAGTACCTGTCGCTGCAGCAGAAGGCGCTGTCGGCGCCCGGGGAAGCGCTGGCGGAGGTTCGGGCGCTGCGGGAGGAGCTGTTCGCGGTCAAGCGGGAAAAGGCCACGGCACAGGCCAAGGAGGCCGAGGTGCGGAGCCGGGAGCGGGGAAGCAGCTTGGGCCCAGGGGGTTTGTTGAGGGCGTTGTGTCTGGTCGGGCGCAGCGCTGAGGCCTGCTGATGCTGCTTGGTCCTACCGACTGTTGCTAACGGCTGCCCTCCGTTCCTGCTTTCACCCTAGGTCCGCCTGGAGCTGACGCACACGCGGGCGCTGCTGGACGGCATGGACCTGCAGTCCTACAGGGTCATGCAGGTGCGCCCATGGGGTGCGGGGCCTTGGCGCAGGCAAAGGCGCTGCGGGCTGTGATGTTGCGCCTGGAGTTGCTGCTCCACGCGGCATAACGTTGTGCCGCCCCTGTGGTCCCTTCAGGACGAGGCGGACGCGCTCAAGAAGCGAGTGGCCTCGCTGACGCTGGAGCTGCAGGCAGCGCACGACAAGCTCGCCGTCTACATGAAGTGAGCGGCGCACGCCACAAAGGGGCCGGGGCTTCGCCCTCCCAACCTCCCTCTGTCTTTGCTGCAAGACAAGGCGTCAGCAGACTCATGCGGTCTCCCTCACACCCCCTCCCTCCCACCCGGGCCCCCAGGGACCTGCCCAACGGCACCAACGTGGACTTCCTGCTGGACGAAGACGGTGGGGATGCGGATGGCGGTCGTGTCTGAGGCGGCGGCTATGAGTACACAACACAGCGCAGTGGCATGCCCTACAGGCTGTGCCCCTTCCTGTGCAGCTGCCTGCTTTGGCTCAGCGCTTCCTTCCGCCCGGCCCTGTAGAACTCCTGTTCGGCAGCGACCGGCGACCCGACGCGGACAAGACGCCCGAGGAGCTGCGGCGCGAGCTCATCCAGCTGCGTGACGTGTGGCGCCTGGACCAGGGCGAGATCAAGAAGCTCCACAAGGTGGGCTGCAAGGGAGAGGGCTGCGCTGGGGTTTCAACCATGGTCGTACCTAGACCGTACCGTACTTTCTCTCTCGTCTGCTGCTGTACCCTCGACAAAGAGAGGGTTGCGCCTGGGTCCTCTGGGAAAGTTGATCCCAGCGTATGGAGACAGCACACCCGCTACCTATCCTCTCCTCGTCTCACCTACACCTCCTTGCCTCCCCTCAGGTCCTGGAAACCGAGTCCGCCATCACCATGGAGGCCAAGGCGGCGCTGGAGGAGGCGCACCGCGAGATGGACCGCGTCAAGCGCGAGCTGCAGCACGACATGAAGAAGCTCGAGGTGGGGCTTTGTACACCCGCGGCTCATCCCACTCAACGGTCTTGCGCCCTCCCGTCTGCCCCGAGGCCCCACCTCCCGTGCCCAATCCTAACTCATCCTCACCCTACCCCGTCCTACCGCACCCCCCACCCCCCAGCGCGAGATCGAAAGGCGCGAGGAGAAGATCCGCAAGCTGGAGCTGCAGCTGCGCGGCGCCTACAGCGGCATCAACCGCGCGCTGCGCTCCTCGGGCCGTGGGCTGCGCGACTCGCTGCGCTCCGACACGGACGACTTCTCCGAGATCGGCGAGGACCAGAACATCTTCGAGCTGCACATCACCGAGTCGCAGATCTACGTGAGCGCGGGCCCGGGCCGGGGGCTGGGCGTGCTGGGGGGTGGGCTCTGTGCCTCTCTGCCTTGCAGGCAGCCCAGGCTAATGCCTCTGGCCCGCACCTGCTCCGGTTAAGGCGCCTGCGGATCTCCACCCCCCGCAAACTGCCTATCTTAATGGTGATGCCCCTTGGCCCGCCAACGTTCCATACAACCGCAGGAGGAGTCGCTGGGCAAGGACCCGTCCGTGTTCTTCACCTTCGACTTCTTCATGCACGAGTCCCAGGCCACGCCAATCATGGCCTCCAACGCCCCCAACTTCAACACCATCATCCAGGTAAACGACTTCCCGCCTTGCACAGCAGGGCAGCCCGTTTAGGGCAGGGGAGAGCAGCGGAGCGTCGGGTGCGTTGCGTGGGGCGCAGCCATCCCAGGCACGGCCCACCGCCTCCCTTGATATGCTGACGCCCGCCTCTCTCCCGCTCCCCTCTCCCTCCTCTTCCCCCCAACAGTACGTGGTGGACAACGACCCCTTCCTGCTCGAGTACCTGGACACGCACGTGCTGGCGCTGGAGCTGTGCAGGGCCAGGGGCTACGACTACGACGTGCTGGGCGTGGCCAAGCTGCCGCTGCGCCAGGTACGTACAGGGAGAGAAGAGGAGGGGTGTGCTTGGAGGCAGGGTGCAGGGGCCTGGACATTGGGTTGATGCACAAGCTCTGGTGAGGATCCACGGTCGTGCGCTTACTCCCCGTTCCGCTCCTGTGCGTCCTTCGCAGGTTCTGGAGGATCTCGAGATCGGCGCAGGTGAGAGGTCCTCCGTGTTTTCGCAGGCCGGAGCCACCAAACCGTAACTTGCATGCGCGCTGTTCGGTGTAGCTCCCTTCGCTTCCCGACGCTGGCTTATGCTGTCTCGTGCCCTGTGCCTCCTACCCCCCCACCCACCCTTCAGCGCTTGGCTACAACCGCGCGTACCACTACGTCGACGTGTTTGGCGCGGACGGCAAGCGCCTGGGCCGCGTGCGCTACGGCTACTGCTTCCGCCGCCCACTGGACAGCCTGCTCAAGGAGTACCGCCTGCAGGCGCGCCAGAAGCGCCCCAGCGAGCCGGACGAGCGGGACCCGGCCACGCAGGCCGTGCAGCTGGTGGGAAGGGGGTGGGCGGCGGGTGCAGGGAGGGAGCCGCCTCTTTTCGGCTTCTGGGACAAGGGTGGTGGAGCAGGCGAGGACTCTGGAGCGTGACCCGGGTCAGCGTTGTCTTGCCGCATTCACGGTTGCTCGCCCCGGCCCTGCCCCCGCTCCGCTCTGCAGGCTCTCACGCAAGCCGGCAACAACCAGTGCATCAAGGTCATCATCGAGCGATGCGAGCAGCTGGTGCCGGCGGGCGGCACCTCGCTCACCATACGGCCGTACGCGCACTACAGGTGCGCCGCCGCAACCACGCCCTCCGTTCCTCCCACATTCCGCTTGCCCCTTCCGCTCCGCAACCCTCTGCCGCACTGGATTCCCATCCGTACCTCCATGTGTGTACCTCCACATCTCTTTCCCGCAGGTTCCCCGGTTGCCGCGATTACCACGACACGCGCACTCTGTCGGGCGTGCACCCCGTCTACAACGACGAGGCCGTATGGCCCATCGCACGCACGCCCGAGCTGGAGGCCGACTTCCGCACTCGGAACATGGCCATCGTGGTCTTCGACGACGCGCAGGTGGGGAGGGCTGCGGGCCCCCAGGCGCTGCGTGCCGCCGGAGCACGAGACGATAAGAGGCTCTGCCAATTGCCGGCCGCCAGCCTGAGGCCCCAAGCCGGCGCCGTTGCAAACGGCACGGCTGCTGCAGGCTGGAGGTCACCTTCTATCGGGATATCCTCCTCCCACACTCTTCTTGTGCACTTTCCCGCCGCCCACAGAGCGACGACCCGCTGCGCGCCATCATCGGCATCGCCTCCGTGCCGCTCACGGCGCTGGCCAGCGGCGTGCCCGTGGAGGGCGCCTTCAAGCTCACCAACCCCGTCACGCGCCAGCCCGCCGGCCGCGTGGTGCTGGGGCTGGGCTGGCACAACCCGCTGGCTCTACCTGGGGCGCCCGCGAAGGGTAAGCCCCACGCCCCCGCTGCTTGGGCAAAGGGGGAAACCACGACTTGCGCCAGTTCAAGGCCCTCTGCGGGCGCCTCTCTGACAAAGCCCAGCGACTGACCCGCTTCCCACTGACCCACTCCCCAGGCCCGGCGCCGCGTGTGCCCATCAGCAGCGAGCCGCAGGAGGGAGGGCCCCCGGCGGACTTCTCCATCGCTGCCGGCATCGAGGAGCTACTGCCCATCAGCGGCGCAGGCTCTTTCGGGCCCAGCGGCTTCCAACAGGGCGGCTTCGGCCCCGGCGGACCGGGCCACCCGCCGCCGCGCGGTGGCATGCCCCCTCAGTACGGCCAGCCGCAGTTCCCCAAGCGCCCTCCGTCCCCGCACGAGAGCCAGGGGCTCATGGGCGAGCTAGGTGAGCGGTGGCGGCACCAAAGGGTACTGTGAGGAGCTTTCGTGCCTTGTGACACCGTGGAAGAAAGGCAGTCGGATGGGCCCGCACAGGTTTCTCAGCGAGCAGTGCGTGAAGATTTTTTCCTTGTACTGGCCCTGCAGGTGGTGCTCAGGCGGCAAAGGGCAGCGGCTGGGGCGCGGGCGTGGACCAGCGGGGCGGCGTCCGGCCGCAGCAGCCTGGCCCGCAGCAGCAGCAGCCGTTGCGACCCTCGCCCTACGGCGCCCAGCCGCCTGCGCAGCAGCGCCCGCCTGACTCCGGCGGCTTTGGCCTGGCAGCAGAGGCCGCCGCCCGCCAGCCTGGGCCCCAAGGAGGCGCGCCGTACGGCCAACCGCAGGGCCAGCCGCCGTACGGACAGCCGGGCCCATACGGCGCTCAGCAGCCGGGGCCCTACGGGCAGGCGCCATACGGCCAACCGGGGCCATATGGACAGCAGGGGCAGCCGTTTGGGCAGCAGGGCCCTCCAGGACAGCCGCCGTACGGGCAACCACCTTACGGTCAGGGGCAGCAGTCAGGCGGCGGTGACTTCGGTCTCGACGCTGAGGCTCGCACCGATCAGTTCCAGAAGCAGGGACCGTACGGCCAACAGCCCCCAGGGGCGCCGTACGGACAGCAACCAGGTGCTCCGTACGGGCTACCGCAGGGAGCTCCGTACGGACAGCAGCCGGGCCCGTACGGACAGCAACCGTACGGCGACCCCCGCCAGCCGCAACGGCCCTCTTCCACGCAGCCGGGGCGCGGCCCGTCGGACTTTGGCTTGGGTGCCGAGCTGCAGGACGGGGCGCCGCAGCGGCAACCCTCCGGCAACCGCCCGCCGCTGCCACCCCCGGGCTCCCTGGGTGCGCCGCCGCCGTCGCAGGCCGGCAGTCGCTTCGGTGGCGCCGGCAGCCAGGCCGGTGGCTCAAGGCGGGGCAGCGAGGGCTCCTTCGGTCTGGACGCGGAGGCAGCGTGAGTGCAGCGGGGGGCACTGTGTGTTGCACCTGTCTGCTAGACGCCAGGGCCCAGGCGTTGCTAACACTCGACTGAGTCGCGTCGTGTATGGCTTTTGCGTCCGCAGGTCTCAGCGCAGTGGCCGGGGCCCAGGCGGGCGGCCGCTGTCCCGGCAGCCCTCCGGCGGCTCGCAGGGCGGCCGCCAGACCTCGGGCGACGGAGGCTACGGCCTAGGGGCGGAGATGGAGGACGCAGGGCCCTCCGCCTCGCCACCACGTAAGCACTGCGCCTGGTCGGCACAGGGACATTGCGTTTTGCCACTTCGCGCACCCTTATCACGCCTCCAACTTGGCCCGTTGACCAACTCGCCTGCCTTATGCCCTACCGGCTTCAGGCGGCGGCATGATGCTGGGAGGCCGCACCAACGGCCGCGCACGCTACGCCGCCGACACAGACCAGTCCATGGAGGCAGGCCCAGGCGGGCCCCAGGCGCCGTACGGCCAGCCGCCGCCCCAGCTCCCGCCCGACGCCGCGCTGGGCCCGGTGCTGCGGCGTGAGCGGCCCGACCCCGCCTCCTGGACGGGCCTGGAGCACCGGATCGTGCTGTGCCTGCACTCGATCGAGTTCACGCCGGAGGTGAGGGCGGGGGCTATCGTACCCTGGTTATACATTCTCTAGTCCCTCAGTCGGCTACCCTGCTCCGTTCTTCCGATGCACCCATGCCTGACCCACATCCCTTTCCCTCTGTCCGGCAGGCCCTGCGCAACCCGCGCCTGCGCAACGTGGTGCTGATGCACGCGCTGCTGAGCGAGCAGGAGGGCATCAGCGAGCTGGACACGTGCACGCAGCCGCTGTCCAAGGGCCCGGGCCAGCAGCCGCTTAGCTACTGCGTCTCCTACAACATCGTGGTGAGTACGGTCTCTGACACCGTCCCACTGGCCTCATGTCGGCAAGCATGCAGCGCCGTCTGCCAGGTTTACTGTCCCCATACCAAGGCCCAGTCTGCCAGCTTCTCCATCCCCCCCCAACTCAGCATCATTGCCTTCTTCGCTGAGGCCCGACCGGTTTCCCCGCCCGCTGCCCATGCCCGCCCCTTCATTCCCCCAGGCCGGCACCGCCGCCCAGGAGCTGCTGCACTCCCTGGGCGCGCAGGACGACTTCTCAGTGGAGGTCAAGCTCATGAGCACCAACGCCACGCGGCTCGACATGAACAGCATCGCGCAGCCGGGCACGCTGCAGGTGAGAACTCGCTTCCATCCAGGGCACGGCCGACCGCCTCCCTGTATGCCTGCCCATGGCCCGAAGTCCCCGGTCCTCGCTTACGGCCTTGCCACCCGATTCCTCTCCTCCACAACCCTCCTCCCTGTCTCCCTACGCCCCACCCACCCCTCCCCACCCCGTCCACCCCCAGACCGCCGGCTACTGCATGCTGCCGCTGTGGGAGCTGTGGCAGGGGCGGCGCGGCAACGTCATGCACGAGCGATTCGACGTGCTGGAGGACAGCGACGACATGACGCACGTGGCCACCGTCACCGTGTCGCTGGTGGCGGAGGCGGCGCTGCGGACGCTGCGCGCGCTGGGGGCCAGGCGGTGAGGAGGAAGGGTGTGGGGGTGGACGTGACGGCAGGGAGGAAGGAAGTGCTGGGAAGGATGGGCGGCAGGGAGGCGGTAGGAAGTTGGGGTGGCTGACAGTGAGACAAGTTCTGCGCTGTCGCTTGGCTGGCATGTAAGACGGTAAATGTGCCCGAGCCTCCTCGCACGCACCATGTCTTCCAGGTAGAGGGCAAGTCGAGTCCTGCCTGGGTGTGCCCCCCGGTTGGGTCCCAGTAAGGGCCGTGAGATCGCGGCCCGTCCTCTGTGCGCAATGAAGAGCAGCATTTACACGGACAGGCCGTGAGAGACTGGGAAAGATGCGGGGGGGGGCGTTTCTGGGTTGCATGGCGCCGGGACTCGGGCCCGAGAGTCGGGCCAGCTTGCTGGACGAGAAGACCCGAACTCATATACACATTGCTTATCATGACCACCTAGAGCCAGTATCCTTGCCCGGAGCTGCAGGCGGTCGACAACTTTATCGCGCGAGCCAATGCCATAGATGATTATGAACAGCTTGTCAACGCTGTGCTACCACTGTCAAGCCTCTTGTCGCAGTCAGTTGCACCGGAACTTCACGCATCGCTCGCGGCGCACGCCGCTTTCAGAGGTGCACTGCTTCACACTCTTTTGGCCTCCTCACGTTGGGCGCTTTGGGGACCCGACTTTCCCGGACCCACTGACGAGGGGGTGTGGCGCATCGAGACGCTCAGGGCGTGCCTTGACGTGTGCTCCTTTCTGCTCGAAGCAGCACCCGCTCCCGCCGTGCTTGAGTTTGCTCGGCGGGTGCTGCGTGTGGATACGCTGCAAGCCCTGGCCGGGCGCCTGGCGGATGTGCGGCAGGCCCTGGGGGCCGCTGACAGCTGCGGCGACGCAGCCCTTCCCGGAGCTGTCCCCGGAGCCTCGGAGCACAAGCCGCTCGAGCTACTGTGGTATCTCATGCTCATGCGGACGGCGACTGCGCTGCTGGGCTCCTGCCTAAGACTGGCGGGTGCGGATGAGGGTGCAGCGGCCGTGGTGCCATCGTCGGCGGCGGCGGCAGCAGCCGAGGCAGAGCAGGCGGCGGCGGAGGATTGCTACCGTTTGGAGCTGGCGGCGGCGCTGCGATCGAGCTACATCGCTGAGCACATCGCTGCGACGGCGACGGTGCTGCTGCAGATCTTCAGCATATCACGCGACCTGCCCGTCTTGCCCGAGCGGAGAGCACTCTTCCATGGCGAGGCCACAGTGGTAGACCTCCTCCTCCGGGAGATCTCACGCACCACCAACCAGCAGCTGGGAATAGCGCTAGATCTTCCCGGCCCAGCCGCCGCATCTCTTCAAGGCTGCGCATCGGGCCAGCAGCACAGCTTGCCGCTCGCCAGCCTCGCCGGTGCCGCCGCGCTGGGCCCGTGCGCCTCGTACATCACGCTGGCGTACGGCATGTCCGTGCTGTCGTACATGGACGGGGGCGACACGCGCGGGCTGCCGGAGGACGTGCGGAGGGCCCTGGGCGAGACCCTCAGGTTGGACACACGCGCTCTGCTGCAGCAGCCGGCGAGCGAGCAGGAATCTGCCATCAGCGCGCTACGGGACCTAAGCGTGGCGCGTCCGGTGCGGAACCTTATGAACGCTCTGAGCGCAGCCGCGCACGCAGCCTGCGTCGCCCATCCTGCTGCACCCTCGAGCGGAGGCGCGCAGCCGCCTCCCGACCACAACCCTGCCTCCAGCGCTTCCTCGGCTGCACCCACTCCCGCCACAGCCGCCGGACTCAACCCAGCCGTCATGGGTGCGACATAGCCGGGGCGTCTGCAGCTAGGCTGGCACACGGCGCTAGCTCTGGCGATGCGGGCGGCCCGGTTGGGCGTGAGGGCGGCAGCCGAGGCGCGGGCTGGCAGGACGCCGGAGCAAGAGGCGGCTGCCCTCACGGCCGCGCTCGAGGGCACGGGGCCGTTCCGCATGCTCATGTCAGAGGCATGCGCGGCGTTGGTTGCTATGGAGGGCCTCCTAGCGGCTTCACGGCTCCGCCTCATGCTTGCTTACCGCCATGGGGGCGAGGAAGACCCTGGAGCCGAGTGGTGGCGGCTGATGGCGTGGATGGCACCTCGCCTGAGCCTGCTGAGCAAGGCGTCCGAGAGTTCGGCGTGGGCGATGACGTTCGGCGAGCGTCTGATGATGCATCTGCCGCAGGCTTCAACGCTCCCAGGTGTCTGTTCCCAGCGTGTTGCAGGGTATCGGCACCTTGTCCGGGCCAACGGTACCCTTTCTGCTTCCGCCTTACAACGGCGTCCGGCGACCTCTCAGGGCGGGGCTGCTGGGCCTGGCTTGCGGTACTGCTGGCGTACGGAAACCCTCGGGAGGCGGGGGCGCTGATCACCACTGTGGGCAAGGCGCTGTCACGCCTCAGCCACAGCCACGACCCACTCACAGTGTTCGTGGGAGGAATTTGCTACCGCCTCCTTGTTCGCGGGCGTGGGTGGCTTGACATCGCCGCTGCAAGGCTCGAGCGCGGCGAGGCGCTGACCTCGCCCGAGCGCCAGCTGGCGGGACTGCTGGGCGCAGCGGCGGCGGCGTGGCTGCCGGTGATGTCAGGCCGGACATGGACGGGGTACATTGAGCACCTGATACCCCTCGACTGTGTCACGGTCGTGCTTTGCTGGCTGCCGCTCCTGTCCTGCGCAGCAAGCCCGACCGACCGCTCGGCGGCGGCTGCAGCAGTGGGGCAGGAGTTATCCGTTGTCGAGGCGAGCGAGCGGCAGCGGCGGGTGGGTCCGCTATGCTGTGGGTCTCTTCCGGCCCGAGTCGTTCCTCGGCATGGCGCTTGAGGTATGGTCCGACCCCAGTACCGACAAGGCCTGGCGAGACGCCGTGGCCTTATGGCTGGCGGAGGCGGCCGGCACGGTTGCCGCGCTATACCCCGAAGCGGGGCCGGCCAACTTGGGCGGAGCCCTCAAGGTTGGACACTTGCGCGCCCTGGCGTCAGAGCTCAAGGCACGGGGGCACGGGGACGAGGCAGAGGCAGTGTATGCCCTGGCGGCCCAGTCTGCACGGTGGGAGCGCGGTGGCGGGGCGCGGGGCGGCAGCAGGGGGGGCGGACGGGCGGCAGCCGCCAACGGCACCCAAGCGTCGACCGCACGTTGCAGGGCCTTGGTCCTTCGCCTGGAGGCGGCGGCGGGGATCCTTCCCGCCTCGCCCACCGCCGCCCGTAAGGTGCTGTGTGGCTGCTCCAACCCAGCCTGCGCCAACCTGAAGGGCGACAGCGAAGTGACCCTTCCGCTGCGGGCCTGCGCGGGCTGCGGCAATGCGGCATCATATTGCAGCCGGGACTGCCAGACGGCGCACTGGCGGGCGGGGCACCGGCAGGAGTGCCGCGGCGGCGCTGGGTGCGGCGGACGGGGCTGAGTCACGGGCTTCTGGGCCAAGCTTGCCCCGTCAAGGGAGCAGGTGCGGTCAAGGAGTAATGCATGTTGAGATGAGGGAGGATAGCTGCTACGGGTCTTAGGGTGTGGCATGGGGTCGTGCCGTTGCTAGTGCCCGGGCGTCACCCTGTTCGAGTGTTTGGGCACGGCTTTGAGAGTCCTGTTTGAAGGTATGGGTGCACTATCAACTTTGCTTGGTGACAGCGGTCGCAGCTGTTGAAAGATGTTCGCACTGGGTCGACGATAGTCGCCCTATATTGATGTACAGCTCTTGCATGGTACCGGTACTCCGCACTGTGGAGCGGGACAGGGGTCCTGCCCGAGGGCAGAAGGAGGGCCGCGTTCCGTGGTCCCCGCCAGGGAGCCTATGGTAAGTAATGAATGACATAACGATGCTCTGGGGCAGGAAGGAACGAACTTGGCTTGACCCCGTAGACTCGGCCTGGTTCGATAGTCGATCTATGGAGTCCGGGTCCAACACGACTGGACTACTGGGGAATGGGGCGGGGCACGGGAAAGCGGCCCTTGCACCAGAGCAATGCTATTGCTAGGCGTGCTTGGGCATAATACGTGCAGCGTGTAGTGTCCGGCGTGTCAGGGTGGCGGCCTCCCGTCGACTGTCGGAGAACTGCCCTTCAGGACTGCGTGGAGCTTTGGGGGCGGGGAGGCGACGGTCTGCAGGTGTCATCCTGCAGTACGGTCTGTCAAGTACGGCAGGGATTATGTCATCAATATGGGGCATCGTCGTGAACGTGGAGTAGCTAGCGGCTGGGTTGTCAAAGGTCTGCCGTCTGTAAAGGATTGGCAGGGAGGTAAAAGGCTGTAAGCTCTGTCGAGTGTGGTAGGTATAATCCGGTAGCCCAACATTGGGCGGCATCGGAGGGGTTGGCTGGAAGCGGGCGGCTGTGTGGTGGGGGCGGAGGCGCAGGGTGGTGCGGATGAAGAATGGAAAGGCATGCTCACATCTGACAGTGCTGTGGAAGAGCTGGCGGCTGGCTGGTGCACGCTTAACCTCTCTCAGCCTCGGCTCGGAGCTGGTTCCTATTGTAAATATCGCATCCTGGTGCATCCTACAGGGGAGGACGCTCAGGCATTGAACAGACGGAAGCGACCCCATGTCACGCAGTCACGGTGCTCACGTTAACAACCCCCGCGGCGGGGGCCTAACCTCAAACCGCCTGCCTCGGACTTGTCATCATCCGCCCTGCCTGCCACTTCAGCGGTGGCTGCGCGCTTACGCACGTGGGTGCAGCTCTCTCGCGTAAATGACCTCGACGAGCAACAACATCTGTCGCAACACATACCGCTTTGCCTTGCTCTTTCCGCTTTCTGGGGCTTCCCGCTACATATTGAGTAAGGGTCAGCACATGCCTTGCAACGCCTGCTATGCGGTCTTCCCGCGGAACACTAAGGCCCTGACTCAGCCCGCGTAATGCCGTCCAGAAGTATTGACCCTAGCCTCTTCCAGCTCGGCCACACCACCCTACATGCCTGCAAGCTCCATCTCGCAATATGGCCATACCGCCTCCACCCTCCAGCCCTCCCCGTTTGCTCAACCCCGCAGGCACCACCTTTCGGCCAACCGCCGCCGGCGCCTCACCAATCGCCGTAGCTGTCAAAGTACGGCGAATCGCTGGGCGGAACGCGGCGGCGCGCGCTGGTCCCAAAGCGGTAGCGCAGCAGCCCGCCCTCGCAGCGGTTGAAGTAGCGCCCAAACTCGTCCGGCTCGTGCAGGGCGCTCACAGGCCACCAGCGCTTCCGCCTGGGCTGCCCCCCCTCCTCCTCCTCCTCCTCCTCCTCATCCCCATCGTCCTCATCCCCCTCCGAGCCCGAGTACCCCTCCTCCTGCTCCTCCTCGTCCTCCTCCTCCTCAGCGCCCGCTCCCGCCGCCCGGGCCGCGGCCGCCGGCGGCGCGGGCCGCGCCACGCGCACTCGCCGCCAGTCGGACCGGTTGAAGCCGCCCATGCGGTCCTCCCGGGGGCTGCTGCATGAGGCCAGCAGGCTGGCGCTGCGGGGGTGCCAGGCCAGGGCCAGCACCTCCAGGTTGCCGGTGGACAGCTCGTACAGGGGCTGCGCGGAGCCCGCCCGCACGTCCCAGCACCAGATGGACTCGCCGCCGCCGCCTGCGGAAAAGCGTGTAACGGGGCTGAAAAAGAATTGAGCACAAAATGCTTGCGTTTGAGTTGTGTGGCTCGCAATGCACGTGTAAAGCCCCTGGCTAGCCAGCCCCGCACGCACCTGCGAAACACACCGCGCCCGCGCCGAGCCTCCCCCGCTCGCCCCCGCCGCCGCCCAGCAGCACCACGTCGTTGAGTGCCTCCGTGGACCCGCCCCGCAGCGTCACCACGGCGCTGCCCCCCGGGCTCCGCACGTCCCAAAGCTTCACGTTCCCCGAGCGGGCGCTGCTGGCGAAGAGGTGCGGCGACTCGGGCGAGGGCGAGAGGCCGCTGACGCCGTAGATGTGGCCGAAGAAGCGGTTGCGGATGCGCAGCGTTTCGAGGTCGTAGGCGAGGATCGGGCAGACGTGGTCGTGGGCTGAGGACAGGGCGGCGATCAGCGTGGCGGAAGATGTGGAGGAAGGAGAAGAGGCAGCGGAGGGTGATGTGGTGGAGGAAGGGGGAGTGAGGAGACATGTGCGCTTGACCTCCCAGGTCCCGCCCGGGTCCCAGCCGGGCTCCGTGTGGCTGGCGGGCTTGGAGCCGGCGGGCGTGCCGCGGACTTTGGCCTGGGCCCTGGCCGAGGTCTTGGCCTGGGCCCTGGCCAACACGGGCTCGGCCTCGGGCCGCTGCATCAGGCGGATGGCGTGGGGGCGGTAGCCGCTGGTGCACTCGAGCTCCTGGACGACAGAACGGGGGCGAAAAGGGCAACGACCGCACGTAAACACAGTCTTGGGAGGAAAGAGAGGCATGAAGGCTCGGCTGCACGTTTGCATGTGAGCCACTTGGGTTGATCTCGCCGGCGTTGTGGCCGCACGACCGCTCAGACTCCAGCGCCCGCACCGGTCCCGTCCCACGTTCCCCCGCGTTGCCCTGCGTCCCAGGCCCCCCCGCCGCGCACCTGTGGGTCCTCCGTGTCTCGCCAGCCCAGCTGCCCCTTGTAGCTGCCGCCCTCGTTCTCTCCGCCGGGCGCCCTATGGTGGGCGCCGCCCCGCCCGCTGCCATCCTCGCCACGACCCGCGATGGCCTCCTCGTGGCAGGAGCCCTCCCGGTCCTCATCATCGTCCTCATCCTCCTCGTCGTCATCTTCAGAGTCGCTCTCGCCCAGGCGGTTGGGGGAGCGCATGCGCTGCTGTGGGGCCAGGTGCGCGATGTCCCAGGACAGGAGCAGGCCATTGTCTGGGGCGGAGGGCGAGGGGAAGGGCGGGAGCGCGCGCACAAGGGAGGGCAAGGGACAGTTAGAGCCCAGGACAGGAGCACGCCGTTGTCTGGGTTTTTGGAGGAAGGAGGTGCGCACAGGAGAGAGAGAGGGAGGCGGAGAGGATCTGTGGATGATGAAGACAGGGTGGTGCATGTGGAGGCCAGGCACCCTGAAGCACCACGCCCGAAGGTGGAGGGTCGATAGTTGACGCCTGTCGGGTCTAGCGTGCTAGCGTCCTTGGCACCCGGCTCCGGCAGCCCTTTCCTCAAGCGCGCACAGGCCCGCACCTGGGTGCCGCAAGGACCTGGGTGCCGGCCACGTGCAGCCCCACGGTGCAGCCCGCGGGTTTACAATGAAGGATCCTCAAAAGAATCACAGCGCTGGACGCTGCGGCCGAAACTCAGCCCGCTGGTGCAGCCCACGGTGCAGCCCGCGGCCAGGCCGTCCACCTCTGACCGCAGCGTGTAGCACAGCTCGGCTGCACCCACGTCCTCGTCCTCCTCCTCGTCATACGGCCGCTCCTCCTCCTCCTCCTCCTCCTCGTCATCGTCATCGTCCTCCTCCTCTTCCTCCTCCTGAGGCGCTTTCTTAGCGGCCGCTTTCCTGGCCTTACCGCTGCCGGCTCCCGCCTTGCGCTGCCCCGGCTGGGCCCAGCCCCGGCCGCGGTTGCAGGCGGCTGCCTCGGGGCGCGTGGGCGCCACCCGGGGGGCGCGGAAGGCCTTGATGCGGCTGGAGGTGGGGGGCGCGGACACAGGGCGTAACACGTTGTCATGTGGGTGTCAGTTGGGTAGCGCTGGGCTATGTTGGCAGGGCATTACGGTGACCGTAAGAGGTAGGGAGTTTCAAGTCCGCTGCGGGGCGCAGCTGCTAAGGACCTGCTATGGTGCGGGCACGCCCAACGCCAAGGTAGCAGCGGGCTTGCGATCCGGATGACCCACCTGCCCTCGTCCCCAGCCGCCCACACCAGGGCGTTATCAGGGTCTGCGGAGCGGCAGAGGGCACTCGGGTGAAGTCCAAGGAGACCGCCGCTGCGCCGTCGCCACCCTTGTCGCCTCGGCAAAAAAATCTCAATCCCTTTAAGCCCCGCCCAAGCCCCGCCCATGCCCCGCCCATGCTCCGCCCAAACCCCGCCCAAGCCCCGCCCAAGCCCCGCCCAAGCCCCGCCCAAGCCCCGCCCAAGCCCCGCCCAAGCCCCGCCCAAGCCCCGCCCAAGCCCCGCCCAAGCCCCGCCCAAGCCCCGCCCAAGCCCCGCCCAAGCCCCGCCCAAGCCCCGCCCAAGCCCCGCCCAAGCCCCGCCCAAGCCCCGCCCAAGCCCCGCCCATGCCCCGCCCAGCCCCCCCACCTGCGCACAGTGCCTCCACGAACACGTCGTAGAAGCCCAGGTCGTAGTCGGTGCCGCCGCCGAAGCCCCGGCAGTCGCCGCCACCTGACGATAAGAAAAAAAGGAAGGAAAGGTAAGCGGAAAGGCGCAGCGTCCCAGGGCCGGGCCGGGCAGGCCGTACAAGGCATAGCGTCCTCTGCCTTGTCCCGTCCCTCGCCACCAAGCCTTGCTAAGAGGAGGATGGCCGGTGTCACGGCCGCCCCAGCCCCCGACCCCGCGCTCCACGCACCTTTGGGCTCGCCCTTGGGCCCCACCAGGGCCACCGCGCTCAGCCCCGGGTCGCGCTGCTTCCAGCCGTGCGTGTAGGCCATGACGGCGATGTCGCCCCCCACGACCAGCTTGTGGCCCCCCGCCGGCAGCTGACTAATGATGTCCACGTCACAGCGCGCGTCCCGGACGAGGCGGTAGAGGGGCGTGGTGGCGGCGGGGGAGGAGGAGGGGGTGGAGGTGGAGGGGCCGGAGGCGGGGGTGGGGCCGGCCTGCAGCTCGGGGCCGCCGCCGCGGAAGGGCAGGGCGGCAGAGGGCTTGAAGGAGGCCAGGGGGCTGGTGCGGGCGTGCGGAGGGGGCCTGTGGATGGGGGGCAGAGGCGGGCGGGTGCGATAAGTTGAGGTTGAACCGCATCACCGCACCGAGCCCAAGCCCTGCCTGCGGGACTCCGCAGCCCCCGAGCCGGCGTCACAGTTCCGTCCGCAGCAGCTACTACGCCCTTCCTGGCAACGCCCCTAAGCATCAGCACCCAGCCACCAGGCGCCAAACCGGCTGCCAGCCAGCCCACTTGCAAACCATGGCCCTGCATTGCCTGCGTCTTCTGGCGTTGACCTGAGTCCAAGAGGGCAGGGCGCCCACCCCAGCCCCAAGCCCCAGCTCTGAGGCCCCACCCCACGCGTCAACCACTCAATCCCCGAGTACCCCCGCCCCCCTACACGGCGCCCACCTAGCCCCAAGCCCCAGCGCTCAGGCTTCCCCGCACGCGTCCACCCCAGCCCTCCTACACACTTGGGCACCGGCAGGGACGCCCGCAGCTCCTGGATGCGCCCCGGCGGCACCAGGGCGGCGAAGAACGTGTCGGTGGACATGGCCAGAGCGCGGCGCGTGGACACGGCCCTTGCCATGTCCGCCCCGACCGCCGGAGAGCCGTCCAGCGGGCAGATCCCGACGAAGGCCGATTCACTGGAGCCGTCCGTGTCATCGGTTGCGAGCACGCGCTGTAGCATCTGCAGGTAGGCGCCGAAGGCCGGGGGCCAGGGCGCGTCGGCCTGGACCCCCGCGACAGCCGCGCGCAGCTGGCTGCAGCTCGCCGCAGCCGCGGCCTGGGCTCGCGCGTCGAGGTCCGTGAGGACCACGGAGAGGACACCGTCGGGCAGCGCTTTGACACCCGTGGCGCCCGCAGGCTCGGCTGCGACGGCCGGGGTGGCGGTGGGTGCCGACGCCGACGATGGCGATGGCGCGGACGCCGAAACGGGCAGGGGGTTCAGGACCGCTGCGATCGCGTCTGTAACGCTCTTCCACAGAGTGCCCTTGATCCGGTTTAGCTCTTGCTGCTCGCGGTACCCCGTGGTCAGTTGGCGGGCGATGGAGGCCCCGACCCGGGAAATCTTCTCGCATTTGCTGCGCAGGTTGTCGTCGACGATGAAGTTGTTTTCGGCAACCGCCTGGTGGATCTGCGCCAGCCCCATCGCTGCCGTGAAGCCGAGCGCATCGGGAGGGTCCAGACGGCGCTCCTTGAAGACGCCGTTTACCAGTGTTGTTGCGAGCTCCTCCGGGTCAGCTGCGTTGGCCCAGCTGGAGGCCGCCATTGTGCGTTCCCAAGGCCAACAGGTTGTATGTGATCAGTCCCCGACACAGGACGTGCAGGCCCGCGGGCGTGTGAATCTATGACAGCAGGAGTCGTGAGGTGTGAAGAGAGTCACTACAGAAGCCAGACGGCGGTGGCACACAAGCGTGATCTGGGTGCGGTCGCGTGCTGCGTGGCGTGCCGGCACCCCCCGCATGATCTGCAAAGCTTCACGACCTCCGATTCAGTACCTATACAACACGAAGCGTCACGCCTCATATACTCTGGTGGACACCTCAACTCCTGAGCAACCACGGTTGCGGCCCCATACACCAGTGGTCACTGCCAGTGCCATCCCTCCAGCTACCTCACCAACCTCCCTCAAGGCGCTTTGCTGCCATTTGCTGCATCGCCCAACGTCGTCATGACTACGCTGCATGGCCCCTGCGAGATTTCTATGAAGCGCCACCCGGTCAATGCAATTGTTGCCACGACCCTCAATGGCCGTCAGACCTTCATCAATGGAGACGTGGCCCCTGTGACCCTGCCGTCCTTCACTGCCATTCCTACGAGCCTCCGAAGCCTGCCAGCCGCATATGCCCTGAAGTAGTATCCAAACCCGAATCACATTACCACTCGCTACATCGTCTGGTCACAAAAGGACATGACCGCTGGCTTGCATGTCAACCATCTTAAGAGACGCCTGCTCGCTCGCTCGCCCCTTCTGCACACACGCTCCCCTGCGCTCCCTGAGCCAAGCCGGCGCGATGCCTCAGAGTCAACGCACGAGTGCCGGGGCCCCGCCGCTTACCGCTGATACCGCCCCAAATCAAGTTCTGCGTTTCGCGTACCACTCTTATAGGTTACTGGCACACGGCCTTGGGCAGTTTGGGGTCCACAAAACGAGACAGCAACACGACCCCTAATCACGAGCCCCTTCAGGCAAGCACCGGGACCACAACACACAACCGGAACTTGCTGGTCAGACCCGTAGCGCCGCCGCCCGGTCCCTCAACTCCTCCACCTCGGCTGCTGCGTCCTGCTTTGCAGCCCAGGCCAGAATGTCATGCCCATCGCTCCACGGCACGCACGTCGCCCGCACCGCCTCCTCCCCCTCCCGGCCCGGCCGCTTTCCCCCCGCCGCCGTCGCGCCCTCCACGCTGCCGTACACCATGTCATCGCCTGCCTTACTGCCCCCGCCTGCCGTACCAGCGGCCGCCGCGCCGTGCGCCGCCCCAGCGGCGCCGCGCGCCGCCAGCAGCTTGTGCAGCGCGAAGCCCACTCGCGGCATCACAACGTCCCCTGGCCTCAGCTCGAGAGCGGGGCACAGGTCGTTCTTTCCGTCTCCCACGTACACCAGCTGTGTGGCCGGCGACGTAAGGCCGCGGGCCTGCAGCTCCGACAGGAGCTTGCGCAGGGCCGTGCGCTTGCACAGGTTGGCGTGGCACAGGCGGCAGGCGTGCGGGGGCGCGGCGGAGCGCGGGCCGGGGCCGTGGTGCGGCGTCACCTCGATCCCGCGGGAGGACGGGTGCACGTGCGCCGGGTTGGTGATCACCTGGAGGAACGCGCCTGACAGGGGATCTGCTGCCATGCTGCCGCCCTTGCCGCCGTTTCCGTTGCCAGGGCCGCTGCCAGGGCCACCGTCAGAGGCGGCGACGGCAGCACCACCGGTGGCAGCCGCGTCCAGGATCCAGGGAATGAAGAGGCTGTTGGCGTCCGACAGAATGGCGGCGGCTTGGCTGCCGCGCAACGCCAGCCCGCCGCCGCCGTCGTCGCCGCCGCCGCCGCCGTCAGCAGCCGCCGACCCACATGGCGATCCGAAGGGGCCGGCGCCGGGTGCCGCCCAGTGCTCCGGGGAGCAGGGCGGCGGCTGCGGGCGCTGCGCGGCTCCCTCGCAGGAGCTACTGGCGGTCGTGGCGGGTGCCGAGCCGTCAGACTCAGCAGCCGGCGTGGGGGTGGCGGCGGCGGAGGAGGCAGTCGAGGAGGCGGCAGCGGCGGCGCTGGCGAGGGCCCCCGCATCGACAGGCGTGCGGTCCCGGATCGCCTCGAGAAGCTGGCGCATGCCCGGGGTCCAGGGGATGATCTGGAGGGCGGATTTAAGGTAGATGGCAATCTGGCTTCAGGGCGTTCAGCTTTGTACGAGAGTCGGCTATCACGGCCCCAGCCACGGACAGCTCCGAGCCAGGCATTGCCACGCCGGCCCCCACCCATGTCCAATCTGGACCTGCTGAAGCCGCGTTCCAGATCTTGCTCAACCCACCTCGAGCTGTTTCCGTACGTCTTCTGCGCTGATGCCTTGCTCCGCCAAGTACGACAGCACCCGGTTCATGTAACCGATCCAGTCGGGCGCCACGTAGCTGTCCGCCACGGCGGCGGGCAGGCTGCCGCCGGGGGCGGCGCGGTGGATCCACGTGTCGCTGTTTTCATTGACCACCGTCCAATCAAAGTCAAAGAGCCATAGGCGCCGCAGGGGCGTTTGCGCTCGTGGGGCTTCGGGAGCCATGCGTGTTGTGGCTGGAGGGGTGGGGAAGGTTGGGACAGGGTGCCGAGAGGTGATGAAGCGGTGAGGGGGGAAGGGAAGAGGCAAGCTGCGGGCTTGATGCATGTGCAGGGTTACGTGGAAGGAGGCATGGAAGTCAGGAGGCGGAGCAAACATACCTCCGGTTACGAAGCGGGTGCTGGGAGGGCCGGAGGACCGCTGTGGGGCAGAAGGGCCGCCGCGGGCTGGGCCGACGCAGCCCCTGCAAGCCTGGCTGCGAGCTGCCTGCTGCCCAAATGCCCCGACGGCACCTCTGGTGAACAACGCCGGCCTCGCCACGGTGTTCCACGCTATGCAGCAGATATCGGGTTGGCGGGTTCCCGATGGCACTTGCACGCTCTTGCGGTGTGCAGAGCTTGGTGGCTAGCTGAGTGTATCGGAGCTTGTATCGTTACGTAGATCTGTTCAGCGCCAAGCGGTTCAAGGCTGCGCGAGGGCCATGCGAGGGATGAAGGTTTTGCGCGAATCCCCAAGCCCGCACGCACCTCCGTGCCCGCATTCCTCACAGTCCTTCATATCTACACGTAGAAGGATACACACGAACTCCAGTAGCCCCACCTAAGCTCATAGCTCGCCCTTAAGGGCTCCGCACAAAATGAAGCCACCTGACCTCTAAAGCCCTGTAGGGACTTGCGCTCAGTCCAACAAAGATATTGCACGCTTGGTGGTGGGATAGGCGCCACTGCGGGCCCTTTCCCTCTCATGCTGGCTCTCATGGAGCTGACGGTCGCAGCCGGAGCTTACCTCCGCTCTTCGGGCAGCGACTATTTGCTGCTCTTGACCGAGGAGACGCAGAAGGAGCTGAGGTGCGAGCCGGGGCCATCTCGGGTCCTGCAGGCGCCTTCCGCTTGCCGTCTCCATTTGTCGCAAGGAACAGGAGACTGCGCTGAACACATAGACAACTGCTGGACGGAGTGCAGCTGGCACACGTTTGTTGGACGCAAGGGGAGCCGCCCCCAACTGCCCTGGTACTCCCCTGGCACGCTGCCGCCCCCCGAGCGCGCCTCTCCCTCAAGGTGCTGCGATGGCATACCCTGACGCCCTCGCCCCTCCTCATGCCACCCCTTTGCAGGTTGTGCTGCGCGAGGCCGCGTCACCTCAGCAAGTCGCGGTCCTCCTAAACAACCTGCTGCACCGCGGCCAGCCGCTGCTGCAGCATGCGGCTTGCCGTGGAGACCTCGAGGTCTGCCGCGTGGTAAGTGCCGTACAGCCGCAAGACCATGGACTTCACATCCTATGCTGCGGCCTCTGCCCAGCCTCCTGTCGCGCTCAGCCCTCGTGGCCTCCCTGGCAGCCGCCCCACCTGACCTAGGTGCAACACCCTCACCCTGATGCATCTGTCAATCGCCCTGCCACACCCCTGTGCTCCCCCCTGTGCTCCCCCAGCTCCTGCAACGCGGAGCCGCGCCGGACCACCCCCACGCCCCGGCCGCAGCCCTGGCCAGTCAGGCGGCGCCGGGCTCGGCGTCCACCGCAGCGCACGGCGGCGCGCCGGCCTCCGCTGGACCCGCCCAGGCCAGCACGCCCTTGCGCCACGCGGCGACGGCCCTTGCGGCCGCGGCCATGTCCAACGGAGGCCGCGGCGGCCGCCGGGCGGAGCGGCTTGGTGGTGTGGTGTCTCTGCTGCTAGGCGCCGGAGCCGATCCGTGCCGCGAGGACGCGGCCGGGGTCTGCCCCGCAGACGTCCTGGCGTTCGGCGCTGAGGGCGCTGCCCGGGCTGCGGCCGCGGCGGCGGCCGGCCCTGGAGGCATGGTGGAGGGCGCGGAGTTAGGGCTGCGGGCTGCCTGCGCCGGCGTCGGCGGCCCGACAGCGGACGGGCCGCGGGGCGGCATCCTGGCGACGCTGCGGGGGGGCTGGTGCTTCGCCGCGCCTGGCGGGGCCCAGGGCGGCGGCGGCGCTGAGGACCGAGCCAGCGCCGGGTGGGGCGTGGCGCGCGCCGGCGCCATGCGCCGTTGCGCGGAGGCCGCGGGCCTGTGGAGCGGGCGGGCGAGGCTGCAGGTGGGTCCGTAGCGGTGCATGTTAAGCATGTATGGTCGGGGCTCCGGCAGGGAGGTGGCGGCTTGGGAGATTGCATCTTGGTGTGTGTATAAGGGAGCCGGCCAAACAGCCTCCCACGCCCTGCCGCTCGGCTCGCCTCTGTATGCCCCAGGTTGCACCGTTCGGCCCGAGCGACTGGCTCCCCGTGTGGCTGGTGCTGCTGCCCCGCCGCGCTGCCGCCCGGCCGCCGCCGCTGGGCGCCGGCGTCAGTGCGCGGTCGGCCGCCCGCGCCGCCAACGACGTGCCGTACAGGCATGAGCTGCTGGCCTTCCCTCCCGCCGCCGCGTACGGCAACGCCGGGCCTTGGTGCGGCGACGCGGCGGCGGTGGGGCCCGGCGGCCCGCCGCTGATGCGGTGCTGGGTGGGCCCGGAGTGCCGCCTGGAGGCATCCACCGACGGTTCCATGGTACGTGCGTGCGTGCTTGCCACATGGCACATGGCTAAAGTGGCGGGCAAGGGCTGAACGTCCGCAATCACGTACCCGCGTCACGCCTGCCTGCCCAGCCTGCAGAGGTAACCTGTTGCTCTGCTATTTTTTGCTGTTGCAGAATCTGCTGCTCCCCGATGCGCCCAGTGGTGCGGGCCAGCCCCAGTCTCGCACATCGGCGGGTGCTGGCGGCCGCAGCACGCGGACGCGTTCCTCCCGCTACCTGCAGCGGGCGGCGGGGCAGGCGTGGACGCTGGCACTGGCGCCCTCGGCTGCCTCCAGCCCACAGGCGCGGACCGAAGCCGCCGCCGGCTTCGGGCGGCTGCTGCAGGCCCTGCGGCCCCTGGCCGGTAGCAGCCGCGCCCCCTGCCGCGGCGTCGGCTGCCGCGGCGGCTGCAGCTGCGAGTGCAGCGCGCCCGAGGGGGCCCGGCCGCCGGGGCCAGTCCCCGCAGGCGTCACCGGGCCCTCGCTTGGACCCTTGCCCCCGCCCCGCCGGCCACAGCCGCCCGCTATTGCGGTGCCCTCTGCTGCCGCACAGGCGCCGCGGCTGCTGCACCCCTGGCCCGTGGCGGGTCCGCAGCAACCTCAGGAGCCCTTCGGCGAGGCGGCGGGCAGCCCCGGCAGCTCGGACTGCGACACGGTGGGGACGCACGGTGCAGAGCGGGCAAGCTCCGATGCCGCCGCGATGAGCGGTTTGACGTCGCCTGCGCTCGGCGGGAGTCAGGGCACGTGGGCCCTCGACCCCGGGATACGAAGCGGCGGCGGACAGGGGCTTGCGGAGGGCGCCGCTGATGGGATCCTGGGTGGAGGCTCGGTGGGTGGGGCCTCGGTGGACGGGGCGTCGGAGGAGAGCTGGCGGGAGGGGAAGGGGGAGGGCGAGGACGAGGGAGGGAGCAGGCTGCGTGGAAGCCCTGGCCCTGGCCCCGGCCCCGGGGGCTTCGTCAGCGGCGTGTGCGTGGTCTGCCTTGCGGCGGCTCCCACGGTCGGGTTCCGGCACGGCGGTACCACGCACCTCTGCGCCTGCCCACCCTGCGTGGAGGAGCTGCTGGCGAGGCAGCGGAGGGCGGTGCGGCGCGCGGAGCGGCGGCGGCTGGGGGCGGCGGCCGCGTTGTCGTTGAGTGGCGCTGCCGCCCTTGCAGGGCGTGCTGTGGGCGGACCAGGGGCATCGGAGCCTGCGCTTGCGCCCGCACTGCTGTGCCCCGTGTGCCGCCAGAAGGTGGAGGAAGTCACGACGCTGGCGGGGCTGTGGTAGCTGCGCGTACATAGACTTGTGTCAACCATTGTGCTGCAGTGTTGTGGGATTAATGGCTTTCTAAAGGCCCAAGGTAGGGCTTGTTCTGCCACACTTCGCCGAAGGACGGTGGTCACCCAGCCGCTGCTGGTCCATGCAGCAGGCACTTGCGTCACTTCAGGGATTTCAACTGAGCAGTTCGACATACCGTGAGGGATTGGCTGCGCAGGGGGGGATGCAGGGGATCGGCGGGCATAGCCCTCGCTTTGCACTGAAGCAACATGCGTGGGGGGACGCTGATGCTGCCTCGGGTCCACTCTGGTCCAGGACGTCCAGGACCACATGTGTGTTCTTTCCGTGCATCGATCCCATCCCCAATCGGCCCACTGTCTCTGGCCGCTCTCTGTGGACTCTCTGCGGACTGGATTAGCCGTTGATTCACTCGGGAGAACTGGGGCCGAGGGCGTGGAGGTTGGTAACAGAGGAGGAGATCGAAGAATGCGTGTCGGGAGACCGTCTACCAGGGCCTCTGGCTCCGTGGGCTTGCATGCATACCATGCACAGTGCGGCTACCGCTGCTGGCGTCGGGCCCACGCCCGGTAGGCCGTTGTAGGCGGCTTGTTCAGCATCTCAAACACAGGTCACGATGTCGGCATGGGTCGCGTCCGCCATCCCCCCACTGTTCCCTTCCGCCCCGCCCGATCCCCGCCACTGCATGACTTTGCTCGCACACTCGAACCCGCCATGTCCGCAAGGGGTCGGGGGCAGGCTGGAAGGGGCGTGTGCAGGTGTTGCCGTACAGAGTACCATTTTGCAGACTCGGCGACTCGCCCCCTGCCTATAATGCGCGTCCAATAAGCATACGTGCATACGTACAATACATTGAAGCTCTCCAAGACTGCTTTCTGCCACTGCTCCCGCTTCTGCTGCATTCGAGTTTGCGAAAGACAGCTGCGCCAAGCAAGCTCCTTGCTGCCAAGGAGGACCGCACTTCAACGTCCGGACATACGAGTAAAGCTTGCCTACCTTGCGCTCCATCCCCGACTACGCTGCGCGCCTGAGCACCGCAAGTTTGGGCCATGGCGCGCAAACACCGGCAGCGCGAGAGCCCCACGGACTTCCTGAAGACCATTCCTGACATCGCAGAGCGGGTTCTCGGTCTGCAGGGCGCCAGCCGGCTGCCGCTCGACTTCGGGGCGCTTGAGGCCAGCCTGGATGCTGCCACTGATGCTCTCGACGCCAGCTCGACCGAGAGCGTGCTCTCCAGCCCCGCCCTGCGCACTGGCCTGCTCAAGCTGCTGGCCTGGGCCGCGAGGCAGCCTCCGCCCCTCAGCGATCGTGTGAGCACCGAGTGCAAGAAGAAGACGGAGTTCGCAGGGGCGGTCGTCGACCTGACGAGCACTCTGTTGCTCGCCACTGTGTCAGCGCCGGCGGCCATCAGTGGGCAGCTGGAGCTCGCGCGCGGCGTGCTGCGGACCCAGGCGCTCCACGCCGCAGCACGGCAGGTGGCCCAGTTCACCGAGGGCCTGATCCAGCACCCGCCCGGCCCCCTGCCATCAGCCAAGCGCCTGCAGCACGTAGCTGCAACCCTGATGATGACACGTGCGCACCAGCTCATGATTGGCGTACTGCAGCTCACATCGCACAAGGGGGACCCCGGGCTACTGTGCCAGCTGGCGGCAGCGCTGGCCGAGTCACACATCCTCGAGCACTGCGCCCGCGCCGTCCTGATGTTGCGCTGGTCCTCGGCCACCCAACCCAATGTCGAGATGTGGGCTGCCCTGGCTCAGTCCGCCGGCAGCTGGGTCTCAGCCGTAAACACATGCCACGAACTGTGGCAGAAGGCATATGCCTCTTCAGCGGCCGTCGCTGAGCCGGGCCCTGGAGCTTCCGGCTGCAGCACCAGCGCAGGCGATGCCGCCGCCCCACCAGGGGCGTCTGCCGCCGGCGCCTCTGTCGCCGCCAGCACCACCGCCGCTAAGCAGCTGTACGCCGTCATGACGGGCCTCAGCGCCCGGCATGCGGCGATGGCCGTGGGCCTGGCAGTGCTAAGCCGGCTGGAGGGCGAAGGAGCCCCGGAGAGGCACGGCCACGCCGCGTGCTCCTGCATCAGCACCGAGCAGGAACCGCTACACATGTTCGATGACATCGAGAGCTCGCTGCTTTGCCTCCAACCCCTTCTCCTCACGATCAGCCCGCCGCCGCCGACCTTCGCGGAGTCGTCTCGCGGCCTGGGGCCCGCTGCGTCGACCCAGCTGCTGCTCCGCATGGCCCACACAATCTCGGGAAGCCCCCGCTCAGGCGCTCGGGGTAGCCGCGGCCTGGCGCCAGCCACCGACCTGGCGCGCACATTCGCTACGGAGCTAGGGTGCATGGCGCTAAGCACCGGATTCCGGCACCTACACCGGGTTGGCAAGCACCCGCAGGCAGCGGCAGTGCTCGGGGACGTCTGGCGGCTGGCGGCGGCCCTCCTGAGGCACGAGGTGCTGGGCGGGGACGAGGACGAGGACGGCACCGCGGCAACATGCGCATGTGGCCTGGGCCTCGCATTCAACACCTCTGTTAGCCCTCTGTGGGATGCCGATGCGGTCGATGGAGACGGTGAGACCCTGAAGAGGGTGGGGAGAGTTGCAGGGGCACAATGTTCGGGGCGACAGCTTGCCTCTGTCCAACAGCGTACACCGGTCAGAGGTTCGGGGAAGCAATCCGAGGAGCGGTGCAGGAGTGCAAGGCCCCAAGGCGTTCGGAGCTGGCCAATCCACATTGCTTCCCCTCACCAAGCTCCTTTCCTCCCTCTGCTCTTTTGCTGCCTCGTATCCGTCCCACGCGCAGGAGCCTGGCGCTTCCCCGCCGACGCACCGGCCTCCATGGCGGCTGCGGTGGCGGGCGGTGCGCTGCCCTTCCTGGAGCACCTGCTGCGCCGGTCTAGCAATGCGCCGGAGAGACTCGAGGCCCCTGTAGCGAGGACCCTCACGCACCACTGGTTCTGGTCCCTGCCGCTCCTGGCCTACGGCGAGTCGCTGCAGGCGGGGGCCTTCGTGGCGACCGTCTCCAAGCTGCTGCGGAGGGCGGACCCGCGGGCCCTGCTGAGCGGCGAGCTGGAGGGGGCTGGAACGGGAGTGACGCTGGCTTTCGAGCTACTGCGCGCTCTTGAGGAGAACTACTACGACGCTGCCGCCTCGCCGGCCCTCGGCCGCCTGGCCCTGGTCATGTCCCTGGCCCTCCCCTCGTGGCTGCCGGAGCTGTCCCGTCTGGTGCGGGAGGCGGCAGCGCTGGACCAGGCGGCATGGAATGAGGAGCGCCGGACGGTGAGGCTGTGCTGGCTGGTGTTGTTGGAGCTGAAGGCTGCAGAAGACCCATACGAGATGCCCCCTGCTTACCCGCAGTCTGTGTGTTTCCAGCTACCATTCACAGCCTTCCCATATCCTCAACCCTCACAGGCAGGGCGCGCTGCTGTGGAGACGGGGCTTAGCGAGGACCTGTGGACCTGCCTAGAGCGCCTGCTCAGGACTCTGACCCTATTTGGCGCGAGCGGCCACTGCCAACCGCGTGCCGCCGACGCGGAGTCCAGCGGCCCTGCCTCCACCAGCCCCAGCTGCAGCGACGGTGGCGCACCGAGCGATTGGTCGGCTGCAGCTGCGGGCCTCGCGTTCCCCTCCGGCGGCAGTCCTTGCGGAGGCGACGCAGCAGCCAGGGCCGACGGAGGCGACTGGCGGGCGGCGGTGCTGGAGGCGGCGGATGTAGTGCCGCTGGTGGGGGCGGCCCTAGGGCTCCTGGAGCGCTGGGGGCGTTGCTTGACAGAGCATTCCGGCCTGTACTGCCAGGTCGGCACGTGGGCCGTACACCTGGCCCGCACCCGGCCGGACGAGGTGCGGGGGGCTGCTCGGGGCGATGTCGGCCCCGCCTTCATGTGGCGCCCCATCCCTATGGTGTTTGCGAGTTCGGCGCTGTACAGCTCCGACGGGTGGGAGGACGTTGCGAGGCGCACCGTGCACATAGCCAAGCAGCTGGAGGCGTGGGCGGGCGGCGGCGAGGGCAGCCCCTCATGGCAGGAGGAGATGGCGACTGGCCGCGAGGTCGCGCTGGACCCCGTGAGCCACAGCAGCGTGGGCTTTGCGATGTCGAGACTGCTCGTGCCGCCGGCCGAGGCCCGCCGCCGCCTGGGCCTGCCCGCCGCCTGCTCCTACCCCGCCTGCGCCAGCCTGGCGGGCGACAGCGAGGCGGGCGCGAGGCTGCAGCAGTGCGGGCGCTGCGGTCAGGCGTCGTACTGCTGCCGCGATTGCCAGACGGCGCACTGGCGGGCAGGTCACAAGGAGGCGTGCAGCGGCGGGGCCGGGGCCAGCAAGGCAGGTTGAGCTGTGCTAGAGCACTGAACGCATGAAAGAGTGATGAGATGGGCTGCGAGGTGTAGGCGATGTGCAGTTGAAGTTTATGAGTACGCATGCGCATGCAGGGTGCCGAGTATCAAGGGGTGAGGGGTGAGGCGGGTTGCGTGGAGTTGCGCTTGGGTGTGCTGTGATTGCAACCACTGACCCCCCCGCTGCTCAAGGCCCAATACGGCGTAGGATTGAGCTATATTCGTCCTGCACGGGCTGCAGGTAGAGTTCTCTGGCAGGCTCGCCGCGGTGTTGCAGTACAGCAGGTGGGCGGACACGACACAAGATTGCCTCGCTGCTGATGGCAGAAGGGTGGCGCAGCGTGAGGCACAGGCACGAGGCCAGAGCACAAAGCGCTTTGCGGTGTGATCAGGATCGCTCGCGGTGACGAGGGCTGGGCGTGAGAGAGAGGTGGAGTCTGCGGGTAGTATCTGCGGTGGTGGACCACCACCTAGCTAGGTAGAAACACTCGGGCTGGGTCTCAGGGAACGTTACGTGCCGCCATCCGGCCTGCAGATTACCGGTACGAAGAAACTCCAGACAACTGTAGGGATCAAGAGCTGGACGCTACAATCAGTCTGTATTGTAGTGCGGTGAAGAAGCCGGGTAGCGGGAGCGGGGAAGTAAACGGGGACCATGCGACACAGACGACGCAGCCGCGGGGAATGAAAGCAGGGTGGGACGAGCGGGGGTTGTGCCCGTGCCGTGCCACGCCAACGTGCCACCCAGAGGCAACAGCGACGGCCTCATGCGCACAGCCGTCCACAGATATATATGCGCTCCTGCGATACTCAGACTCTGTTGCCCGACACAGCAGCGTAGAGCAGCACCATGCCTCCGAGAGCTGCCGCAGCACGAAATGCTCGGGCCCGCACGCCCGAGGAGCGAGCCGTGGAAACGCTCAAGTCCATGGCTAATCAGGCGCTGCGCTTGGCGTCCGGCCGGGACGCATGTGCCTGGTCGCCCACGGAAGTCAACGCAGCGAGCGAGGCCATCGACACGCTGGGACCGAAGGTGCTGTACGCCATGGGCGAATCACGCCTGGCCGGCCTGGTCATCATGCTCGGGCTAGCGCTCCGGCGTGCAACCCCCTCATCCCCCGGCATCTCCGATGGGCAGCGTTCCGCCTACGCCACCCTCCACCCCAAGCTCACGACCGCCCTGGTGCATGTCGGCGAGGAGGTTGCGAGCGGTGACTTCAGCGGTGCCGCTCCGCTGGAGGTATGCACGGCGCTGATCAAGAGCCACGTCCTGCGTGCCTTCTGCCCGCTGCTGGCCGCCGCGGCCTCACCGCTGCTGCCCGGGCCTCAGCCACCGCCGCCGCAGCAGCCGTCTCGCCGCAGCGTACAATGTGCCCTCGCGCTCGCGGGTCAGGTCCGATCGGCGCTGGGGCTGATGGCAGGAACCGCGAAACAGGGCCACACGTCGGAGCAGCGTACGAGCCTGACCGCAACCCTTGCGACGGAGCTTGCGGAGAGCGGGCTGCTGGAGCACTGGGCCCGGCTGGTGCTCGGTCTGGGGGCCTGCGAGGACGGCGAGGACGGTGCCGCCAAGGAGGTGGCACAGCTCGGCAGGCACCTGGTGGTCTTCGCTGGCTATGACTGCACGTCCTTGCAGCACCTGAACAGACTGGACCCCTGGACGGAGCTGCTCCTGTCCGGCCCGTGCCCCTGTCTGGCCTACCTCCTGTCCTCACACCTGGTGGCTTTTGCCGCGGAGCTCGACGGCGGCCCCACCTACGGCCTGCCACCGGCCGCTCCGGAGGTGCAGCTCGCCGGGCCATCCAGCAGCTCCGCCCAGCCGTCCCGGCCCCGGCCACCCGTGCCTCTGGTCGACACCGCTGGCTTCCCCCTGCGGCCCCGCAAGGCCCTGGGCGCACACCTAGCTGCCCCCGCGCTGCGCCTGTGGACGGGCGTGCTCAAGGCCGCAGGACAGACGTGCAGCAGCATGGCATGGCCGACTTCAGCCAAACGCCGCCGCACGGGGGCCTGGGGCGGCGGCTTAGCCGGGCCATCGAACGTAGTTTGGAGGCAACAGCGGAGGAGTTCAAGGACGAAGCCGTTCCATTTGACCTCTCGTCTCCAGACATGCAAGACTGGCGGCGTGTGCGTGAGATGGTGGCGACCGGGCTGCAGCGGGAAAACCCTCTCGCCCACTGTCTCGCCGCGTACCAGCTGGGCATGCGCCTCGCTACAAGCATGGCGTACTCGCTCAGAGTCTACAAGTCGACATTCCAGCTCTTTGCTGCCGATTGCTCCATCGACACAAGGCCCTGGGGTGCGCTGACGACGGCCCACGACCCGGCAGCATGGCTGGACCCCGCCGCACCGCCGCTGCAGAGTGCGGCGGCCGTGGGGCGGATGGACTTTGGGGATACCGCACTTATGGCCAAGCTGGGCCTCAGCCTTGCGCGCGAGGCGCTCGAGCCGGCCCGCGTGCTGGCCGACATGCCTGGCCAGGCGGCCGCCCTGGCTCAGCTGGAGAAGCAGCTTGGGGCGTGGTGGCGGGCCGCCCTCGCGTGGGCGGGGCTGTGGACCGTTAAAGCGGGCGGGAGCTTGCCCGCGCTGCGCTGGGACCTGCTGGAGGAGCTGCTCGAGATGCGTGGTCTACCAGGTAGGAAACCCCATGTGGGTTGCCATGAAGCCGGGCCCTCTTGTCCTGTACTCTGGTTCTTTCTGCTAACCTTTTCAATCTTTATCCACGTGCCTCCAGGCACTCCGAACTCGTTGGACGCCCGGCTGGCCATGTCCTCCGGCTTCCTGCCGGTACTGGAGGCGGTACTGCGCCACCCGGACGGGCAAAGCCTGCTGATGGACGCACACAAACCGTCAAACCCGTTCGACTGCAACCTTTGGGGTTCCGCCATCCTGCAAGCTGGGCCGCTGCCGGTGGCGTCTTTCTGCGCTTCAATCGCCAAGCTCCTCAATAGCGTCAAGCTGAAAGCGATGAAGGACCAAGGGGTCGCGCGCAACCGACAGCGCATGCCTTTCCCACGCGGGCTGCTTAAGCTCGCGACCGCTGGCTTCAGGCTCGTTTCGCCCCGCTCCAAAACCCACGTGGCGGTGATACCTGGCGAGCAGGGCGACCCCGATCCTGGTGCGGGCCAGGACCTGGCGGGGCCCTCGGACGGTGCAGCCGGGCCCTCGCACGCCCCTGCGGCGGCCAGCGGCGGAGGGAGCTCACCCCCGGAGGCCGCACCGCAGCTGCCGCTCACGGCCGCCTGCGTCGCGCTGCACCTCCTCCCTGGCGCGGCCGCCCTGGCCCGCGTGCTGTACGTCGTAACACCGGATCAGATCTTCGATCGGAGCCCCGACTGCACGGACGGCCTGGTCAATCTGCTGGAGCTGCTCCTGGCCTGGGTGCCGCCGATCCTGCTGGCGGCCGAGCCGCTTGAGGTGGCGGCTGTGGGACCGGGCGCCCCGGCAAGCCCTGCCTCGCCCTCGCCGAGTCTCTCGGCAGCCGCCGCTACCTCCTCGGACGCGGCGGAAAAGTGGAGCAGGTTTCTGTGGGAGGAGCTCGGCCTTGCCTGGGTCCTCGGAGCAGCGGCGTCGCTCCTGACCATGGACGCTGGGGCTGCCAATGCCCGCCTCTACCTAACCAGCCCCCTGACGGCCGCCCTGTGGGCGCTGGTGGGCCGCGCGCCCGCGCGGCTGGCAGCCGTGATCGCAGCAGCGGATGAGGCGGCAGCGGCGACGGCGGGCGCGGGCGGGGATGCAGCAGCCAGGGGTCCCTCCCTGGACCTGCTGCAGCGCGCACTAAGAATCGCCATGCGGTGCCCCGTGGCCGAGCGCGACGAGCTCCTGGATGCGGTGGAGGCGACCTGCGTCTCGGCCTGGGTCCGCACGCCGGACCCATCCATGGGGGCCGCCGTTGAGTGGCCCCGAGCCCGCTTCTACCACGCGGCAACCTCGCTACTTGCATCTCCGGCGGAGGCGGGCCAAGTGCTGCTGCGGTGCGCGTACCCTGACTGCACGCACCTGGCGGGGCCCAGCGAGGCGGCGGTCAAGCGGCAGCGGTGCGGCGGCTGCATGCGGGCTCGCTACTGCAGCCAGGCGTGCCAGGCGGCGCACTGGGCCGCAAGCCACGCGCAGGAGTGCAGGGCGGCCGCCGGGGAAGCGGAGCCCATAGACCTGAGCACCGCGTGAACACGTTTGCAGTTAAGACTACTGCCTGGTAGTTTCACGCTTGGGCGCAACGGTAGTTGGGAGGGTAATGGCAACTAAACCGCAAGTGGCGGCTAAACCGCACAACAAATTGGGCACTTGGAAGAGAAGATGCGTCATGGGGGCTGCAGGCCAAGTAAGGTGCATGACAGCTGGTTACAGGGCAGGTCCCATGAAGTGGCGGTGTGTCAGGCGGGCGTTTGGCGGCAGACGTTGGCTGATAGCTCGAGGGCTCCGGCAGGAAGGTCAGGTCGGGGGCGGCGGGGCGAGAGAGGGAATACAAGTTTGCCCTGTCACGGCATGCTATGATGTGACTGACTGACTGACGTGCGTACAGGGTAGATGTTGGCCTTCTCGTACGCATGAATGGGGCCTTGCCGTGGCTTGGGGGAAGGGCCAGAGCAGCGGGGCCCGCAGAGCAAGCTGGCCAGGGCGAAGGAAGGCCGTGTGCAATCGGTTTTGGCCGCGTGGCGGGGGCGCAGGGCCTTGCAGGAATAGCCTCAATATGTATGGTATGCACTCCCAAGATACCTCAGCTTAGGCAAAGTCTGTTGCCCGACACAGCAGCCTAGGCCAGGGGCAGTGACAGGCATCAGGTGAGTACCGGTACCCGCTACCCGGCCTGCACGAACCAGCACGCTATGAAGCAAGCACAGGCAGCGATCACAAGCAAGGACGCCACGTCTAGTCTTTGCGGTAGTGCGGTGAAGAAGCCGGGTAGTGGGACTGCGGGAGCGGGGAAGCCCGCGTGGACGGTCCATGGACACCGCGCGGAAAGCAGGTGGGACGAGCGGGGGGTTGTGCCCGTCCAGTGCCACGTCAACGTGCCACACAGAGGCAACAGCGATGGCCTCATGCTCACAGTCTTCCGCAGTTTGTTATATGCGCTCCTGAGATACTACTTGCTCAAGCAACCTCTGTTGCCCGACACAGCAGCTTAGGTCAGCACCATGCCGCCGAGAGCTGCCGCGGCACGAAATGCTCGGGCCCGCACGCCCGAGGAGCGAGCCGTGGAAACGCTCAAGTCCATGGCTAACCAGGCGCTGCGCTTGGCGTCCGGCCGGGACGCATGTGCCTGGTCGCCCACGGAAGTCAACGCAGCGAGCGAGGCCATTGACACGCTGGGACCGAGGGTGCTGTACGCCATGGGCGAATCACGCCTGGCCGGCCTGGTCATCATGCTCGGGCTAGCGCTCCGGCGTGCAACCCCCTCATCCCCCGGCATCACCGATGGCCAGCGCTCCGCCTACGCCGCCCTCCACCCCAAGCTCACGACCGCCCTGGTGAACGTCATCGAAGAATTCTCTGGAGATGGCTTGAGCGGTGCCGCTCCGCTGGAGGTGTGCACTGCGCTGATCAAGAGCCACGCCCTGCGTGCCTTCTGCCCGCTGCTGGCCGCGGCGGCCGCACCGCTGCTGCCCGGGCCTCAGCCGCAGCAGCCCTCTCGGCGCAGCGTGCAGTCAGCCCTCGCGCTCGCGGGTCAGGTCCGATCGGCGCTGGGACTGATGGCAGAAACCATGCTGGAGTGCTGCACGCCGGAGCAGCGTCAGAGCCTGACCGCAACCCTTGCGACGGAGCTGGCGGAGAGCGGGCTGCTGGAGCACTGGGCCCGTCTGGTGATTGGTCTGGGGGCCTGCGAGGACGGCGAGGACGGTGCCGCCAAGGAGGCGGCGCAGCTCGGCAAGCACCTGGTGGCCCTTGCCGGCCACGACAGCACCGATCTGCGGTTCGTTCAACAACTAGACCCGTGGACGGAGCTGCTCCTGTCCGGCCCGTGCCCCTGTCTGGCCTACCTCCTGTCCTCACACCTGGTGGCTTTTGCCGCGGAGCTCGACGGCGGCCCCACCTACGGCCTGCCACCGGCCGCTTCGGAGGCGCAGCTCGCCCGGCCATCCATCAGCTCCGCCCAGCCGCCTCGGCCCCAGCCTCCGGTGCCTCTGGTCGACACCGCTGGCTTCCCCCTGCGGCCCCGCAAGCCCCTGGGCACACACCTGACCGCGCCGGCGCTGCGCCTGTGGACGGGCGTGCTCAAGGCCGCAGGGCAGACTGTTGCAAGGATGGCCAACCTGCTTGCCGAGACGCCGCCGCACTGGGGCTTGGGAAGGCGTCTGCATCGGGCCACTGCGGTTTTACTTGAACGCTTGAACGAGAATTTCTCAAGCTCGTCTCAAGATATGCAATATATGCAAGAGGTACGGCATGTGCGTGAGCTCGTGGCGACCGGGCTGCAGCGGGGAGGCCCGCTCGCCCACCGCCCCGCTGCGTACCAGCTGGGCATGCGCCTGGCTACCAGCATGGCGCACTCGTGGACAGTCGACGACACGTGGAAGTTCCTGCTCCTTTCTGCCGACTCTTCCATCAACAAGAACCCCTGGGACGCACTTCTCGCGGCCCACGATCCTGCAGCGTGGCTGGACCCCGCCGTCCCGCCGCTGCAGGGCACAGCCGCCGTGGGGCGGATGGATCCTTCAGACATTGCTTTTGTAGCTAAGCTGGGACTCAGCCTCGCGCGGGAGGCGCTCGAGCCGGCGCGCGTGCTGGCCGACATGCCTGGCCAGGCCGTCCCCTCCGACCAACTGGAGAAGCAGCTTGGCGCGTGGTGGCGGGCCGCCCTTGCGTGGGCGGGGCTGTGGGGCGAGATGGAGTCGGGCAGGACCTTGCCCATGCTGCGCTGGGAGCTTGTGGAGGAGCTGCTCGAGATCCGGAGCAGAGACATGCCAGGTGGGCGAAGAGCTAGAAGCAGCATTAACCCGTAGCGCCATGTAGCCATGCCCTCTTGTCATGTCCTCTCTTGAGGTTCTTTCTGCTAAGCTTCTGCGCTCCCCTCCGCATGCCTCCAGGCACCCCGAACTCGCTGGACGCCCGGCTGGCCATGTCCTCCGGCTACCTGCCGGTCCTGGAGGCAGTGCTGCGCCACCCGGACGGGCGCTATCTGGTGGAGGAACACAGGCTGGACCCCTTTGCATGCGAGCACTGGGGGCACACCATTCTGCACGCTGGTCCCCGTTCGGTGGCGTCCTTCGCTGCCACACTCTCCAAGCTCCTGGGCTCTGAGAGGCTCCTAGCAGCAGCCAAGGACAACACAGGCAACCGACGTCGCCTGTTCTTCCCAAGCGGCCTGATCAAGCTCGTATATGCTGGCTTCAAGCTCTTTTCGCCAAGCTCCAAAACCCACTTGGCACTGGCACCGGGCGACACGGGCGATGCCGCTCATGTTGCGGTGGCGGGGCCCTCGGACGGCGGAGCCGGGCCCTCGCACGCCCCTGCGGCGGCCAGCGGCGGAGGGAGCTCACCCCCGGCGGCCGCACCCCAGCTGCCGCTCACGGCCGCTTGCGTCGCGCTGCACCTCCTCCCTGGCGTGGCCGCCCTGGCCCGCGTGCTGTACGGCATCCAGCCGGATAAGGTGTACGATTTGGAGTCGCGGTCGACGTTCTCGGATGGCTTGGTCTCGCTCATGGAGCTGCTCCTGGTCTGGGTGCCGCCCATCCTGCTGGCGGCCGAGCCTCTGGGCCCCACTGGTCCCGACACGGCCGTTCGCTCCGCGTCCAGTGGGGCCTCCTCGGGCCCGGCTGGCCCTGGCCCGGGCGTCCTGGGCTCCGCCCCTGAGTCAGCGAGCACCTCGACAGCTCAACACGCGTGGGGCGCGCTTCTCTGGGACGTGCTCGACCTTCCCTTCATCTTGGGGGCAACGGCGACACTTATGACCAGGGATCCCGGAGCACTCCACGCGCGGCACACCCTCACGCCTCTCCTGGCCGACGCCCTGTGGGCCCTCATGGTTCGCGCACCCGCACGGTTCCGGAGCATGGTGGCGGCCGCGGACTCGGCAGAAGCAGCGGCGGCGGCAGCGGCGGCGGAAGCTGGAGGCACCAGCGCAAACGCCGGGGCACAGCCAGGCCCCTCTCAGGCGCTGCTGAGGCGAGCGCTCGCACAGCAGCACGGCGGGGCAGACTGCACGAGTCTTCCGGAGTTAATCGCGACGGAGCTTTCGCCCGAACCCTTCCTCGACTTTGCGGCGGCCGTCAAGCTTCACAAGCTCTGGCCGCGGGCGTTCCTCTTTGCAACCTCCACGTCACTTCTGGCGCCCGTCGAATCAGTGGTTGCGGTTCTGCCGCTGTGCTCCAACCCCCTTTGCCTCAGCCTCGGGGGGCCCAGCGAGGCGGCCGTGCAGCTCTTCGCGTGCAGCGGCTGCGGGGAGGCCAGGTACTGCAGCCGGAGGTGCCAGGAGGGGCACTGGGGCAGAGGGCACGAGCAGGAGTGCGGGAACGGCGGAGGGTCTGGAGGCGCTGGCGCGCTCAGGGGCGCATGAACGAACGACAAGTGGGGGAAGACACGGTTGGTGGAGTCGGCAGGGCGGTATCATAATTCAACTGCAGATATGCGGGGGCTGGGCTGAAGCTCGAGGGCACGGGGGCGAGTTGAAGCGATGCCAGGGCAGCGGGCCTAGCCGGACGGGGTTGGTTCCGCGGGCGAGGGCGCACGAGGGTCTCACGCGGTGTGCAGAGGGCAGGGGCGCTACCTATGAGCGCAAGCGGCCGCATATCGAGCAAGCCTTGGCTCGGAGCGGGTTCTGGCACGCACCGTTCTGGCCGGACAGCGTAGCTTTCTTTGTATTAGGGGGAAACAGGCATAGTGTGTGCACCCAACCCAACCGGCGAAGTCCGGCATAGCGGGGTTGCGAGGGCCCCTCACGATGGCGGCGTGGGTTGATTACGGTAGTCCTGCGCAGTGGGGCTCAGTGCTTGACTGCGTGGCCCCAGTGCTGCCCGCCCTCGCGGGGTTGGGGCTCAGCCCTTTTCCCTGTCCTGATTTTTACATTCGGGCTATTATTGCCGGGAGGTGTTGCGCGCCGCAGATGTGTTGGAGACGGACGCCGAAGGGAACTGGGGGGCACCTGACACGGATCGGATGAAGGGCACGGACCTGGACTGGCGGGGTCATGCAGATGGGCAGGAGCACGTGCCCGAGTACCAACGCTGGGAGCGGAGTGAGCCGGTCAGGGATCCCTGCAGGCCCCGAGCCTGTGTGCGCAGGCATCATGGGGCAGACGGGCGCACCGCTGGAGGGCGGACATAACAACTCGCAGTGCGGTAGGAAGATACGCTAGGTAGCAGGTCAAGAGAGACACAATAAGAAGAGCTATTGTAGAGGAGAACGAAGAAGGTCACCAGTAAGGAAGTAGGTCCCGACACCATTGCGGTACTTGTACAACTCATGTCTCAACCCCAACTCGGCTCAAGGGGTCGCGACCGCGGAGTCCCTCTCCCTCCTCTCACAAGTCACGACAATCATGGGTCTTCTCGGCATTGCCATGAGCTCGACAGCATCACAGCCTATCAGATCTCCAACTTTTGACCTGTCAACTGGCAACACACGCAACACAGCAGGGCTACCTAGATGTGACAGCACATCCGCCGCCATTAGAAGATGAGCAACACACCCCGGTCCCGTTATCCCATGAGAAGCGCCCCACAGCATGCACTCGTCCCCACGTCCGGTCTCGATTCTACAAAGGCCGACAGTTACAGTCCCTCTAGAAATACAGCACCCGTGTCCCGGTCCGAACGGTCTCAACCCACGTCAACTGCTCCCGCCGCGCTCAGCACTCAGCAGTCCCACGAGCCTAGAAGCTGGCGCAAACGAGTCCCGCCTCACTCAGCTCGGCTCCCTCCTCAGGTCAGTGCACACTCGGCTCTCGCCCACACGCGCATCCTCGCAGCGGCACAAGCGCCCATCATATCCCCTCGAAGGCAGTATTACCGGTATCGCAGAGCCACACTTCTCTCTTGGTAGCCCCGAGCAGCTGACGAGCATGCTTAGCAGACTTGCAATATGGCCTTCTCAGATCTCATCGCCCTCTGCCAAGCGCTCTTCCTGATCCTCTTCTCCCCGTGCAGCCGCTGCCGCCGCTGCGACAGCCGAGGCCTGGGCCGCTGCAGCCGCCGCCGCTGCCTTTGCGGCCGCCGCCTGTGCAGCCTCCGCCTGCGACCACAGCAAACAACGTGTCAGAAGTGACCCTGACCTCAGCCGTTTGCAAGCCGTGCAGTCAAGGGCAACAAGTCGATACCTCGGGGCAGCAGCAACAGGGGGCAGCAACGTTCGCACTCATAGTCTCACCTGCTGTATCTCTCCGTACAGCTGCTCGTACAGCTCGCCGTGTACGGCCTCGTTAACGGCGCATGCCGCCAGCAGCCGCTCCGCCAGCGCCGCCACGTCAGCCGCCAGCCCGCCGGCACCCACGCGCGCCAGCGCCGCCGCCGCTGCCGCGGCGGCGGGGCCCGACGGCGCCGCCAGCGCGGACCCGACGGCAGCTGCCGCCGCCGGCGCGTCGGCGGCGGCGGTGGCCGGGGGGATGCCCGACCCAAAGGCGAGGTGGATGGACAGGGCGGTTCCCAGGGCGGAGGTGATGGAGCGGAAAGCGGGGGAGGAGGGGTCCACCAGGGTCTGGTGGGGGAGAACAAAAGGCGCAGGAAGCGGAGATAACGTCAATACCTGCCTGTATGCAACAAGGACCGAAGCTCCAGCCACTCCAGCACCACCATTCCGGGACTGGCTTTCCCCACCCGCCCCCATCCGCCTCACCAGGAACGCGCTCCGCAGCCGCGCCTCCGCCTCCGCGTCCCCCGCCACGCCCGCCATGGCGGCCAGCTCGGCGCTGATGGCGGGCAGCGTGACCCCCGGGTCGGCCGACACCACCAGCAGGCGGCGGGCGGCGGCGGAGCGGGCGGCGGGCGCCCAGGCGCCGCCGCCGGCGGCGGCGGGGGTGGAGCCCGGGGAGGAGGCGGCGGCGGGCGCAGCGGCGCGGAACTGGGACACGAGCAGCATGCCTGCGGGGTCGGGACGGGGCAGAGGAGGTGAGGGGCGGGCTCCCTTGTTCGCATCAAGCCGAGGCTTGAACCGGTGCCAAGTCAGGCCCTTGCGCAGATATATGTATTTGGTCGCACCTGCCGCGCACACCAGCAGCTGCTGGAACTGGTTCTGCGCCGAGTGCAGCGCCCCGCCCTCCCACAGCAGCGTCTCGGCCAGCCCCGGCCCCACCGCCGCGCCCTCGCCAGCCACCAACCCCGCCACCCCCACCCGCACAGCCCAGCGCCAGCCGCCGCCCGCGCCGCCACTCTCCGGCCCGGCAGGCAGCACCGGCCTGAGCCGCATGGCGGCGGCGGTAGCGGCGCCGCCAGCAGCGCCGCCGGAGGCGGCGCTGGCGGGCGAAGCCCGCAGGCCGGACCGCAGGTTGGCGGGCACGCCGGCGGCGGCGGCGGCGGCGGAGCTGGCCTGAGCCAGGGCCGCCAGGTCCACGCCCTGGGCTGCGAGGCGGGAGGCCAGGGCCGAGGCGGCGGCGGCGGAGCGGTGCAGCCAGGCGGCGGTGCGGGGCAGGGCGCGGAGGAGGGGCACGGGGGCGGGGGCTGCAGCTTGGGCCTGGGAGGGTGAGGCGGGCGAAGCCTGGGCCTGGGCGTGGGCCTGGGCTGCGTCTTGGGCCTGCGGAGGTGCGAGCTTGAAGATCGTGGCGAACTTGGATCGGAGGTACGACACGGCTGAGTCACCCGTCATGTTGGCCGCGAGTGCCTGCGGTTAGGCGGGGAAGGAAAGGTCAGGGATGTCACCTCACAGAGACTCTCCCCCGCCCGTCCACGGGTCCAGCCTCCCAAGCTGTGGCGATGCTACCTCTAAGGTCAAAGTCTATGCACAAGTGCAACAACCAAGAATGCAGCGCACGCCTTCTGCCTAACACCCCCCCCCCCCCCCCACACACACACACACGCACCTGCAGGCGGCCGTTGGCTGCGTCCAGCTTGAGCAGCTTGGCCTGGGGGACAGCAGTCGTGAGGGAAGAATGGGTGGGAAGGCGCGAGCGGTGCCCAGTGCTATGGTAGCGTAGCGCGTGCGATTCTAGCTACCGTATTGTGCATCGCTCCGACCGCCAAGCGCCAGCCCTGCTACGGCCCCCCTTGCTCTTTGGACCCTCCTTTCATACACAAAGAGAGTGCTGGCCTCAGGTCCGACGATTCCCGCTAGAGCTCCTGGCCGCGACACAGGTTTCGTCCCTTGCACCTGCCCACACACCCACACACCCGCATACCTGAGCGGCCAGCAGCCGCACCGCCCGGGCCAGAGCGGCCGGGAGCGGCGGCAGCGGCCTCTCCCTCCTGCGCCCGTCTCCCTCCTCCCGATCCTCATCGGTGCTGTCACTGCTGCCGCCGCCAGCAGCCGCCGCCGCCAGGCCCTCGGCCCACGTCGCCGCCGCCGCCGCCAGCTGCTGCCTTACGGCGGCGTGCGCCGCCAGCGCCGCCGCCTCGCGTGCGGGCGCGCCCGCTGCCACCAGGACGCTCGCCAGGCGCTCGAGGGCGCCCAGGGCCCGCCGTACGGCGGCGGCGGCAGCCGAGGCGTCGGCGGCGCCGCCACCGCCGCCGCCGAGGATGCCGGCGCGGAGGCCTATCTCACTGAACTCGGATCTCAATGGTGCGGCCTGCGGAGAGACAGCAAGCGATGGGAGGCAGCCGGCGAGGCTAACTAACCACTAGAGGATCCACCAGGCGGCACGGGTTCTGTAGAATAACTACCGTACCTACATCCCGCTTGCTTCTTCCCGATAGAATCCAACGCACCTGCTGCGGGCCCATGACGCCAGCCACCTCTGACGCCACCTCAGCCAGCAGCGGGGCCGCCGCCACCGCCAGCGCCGCCGTCGCCGCCGCCGGGCCGCGGGAGGGCTGCAGCGCCGCCGCCAGCCCCGCCCCCACGTTGGCCCAGAAGGCGGCCTCGGCGATGGCGGCGGTCCTGGGGTCAAGGGAGAAGGGATCACGGAGTGAGTCAGGGTCCAGGGCGGATGGCAAGTGAAAGGGGCCGTAAGAGGGTTTTCCTGTTATAGGGCCAGGACATAGGGTACGGGGTAGACACTCCCTCCGAGGGCAGGGCAGCCCGCCGCCCTCAACCCTTTGCCCTGCTACTCTGTAAGGCAGCACTCCTCCACACACACACACCCCACCCCTCCCCCGCACCTGCTCCTCAGCGCCGCGATCAGCTCCTCCTGCCCCAGGCCCGCCAGCTCGTCCAGGTCGGGCGGGGGGGGCAGGCCGGCCAGGCCGTCAGCGCCCTGCGGGGGGACGGATAAGGGACGGAGAAGGGAGGGGGCGGGGGATCAGCGGGGGCAGATAGGTGAGCCGGCACGGCAGGGTTTCCTGTGTGCACTGCATGGGAGCTGGCGCGAGCCTGTACGCGCAGTCAAGCGCTTGCGCCGCTAGCCACCCACCTTCTCGACCGCAGCAACAGCGCGCGCCCACGCCGCCTCGGCCTCCGCAGCGGACAGCCTGCGGCGATGGGGGATGGCACAGGAGTATGACGCGACGCGGATGTCAGGGCAGGTCTGCAAATGGGTCCGCTAACAGCTCTCGAGCTGCTTGACTACTTCAAACCGCCCCGGCCACCACGGGGTAATCTCCGTACCTGTACGGCTGTCCCGCCACCGCCGCCGTGAGCATGTCGTGCACCATGGAGGCGTTGCTTAGTAATGCGGCGTCCAGGGGTGGCGCGGAGGGTGCGTCGACGGCGGCCGACAGCAGCGCGCCGGGGGACCTGGGGTGGGGTGGGGTTGGGGGTTGGGGGGGTGGCAGTTGGGCGGGGGACCACGATGGGAAGGCAGGAGCCGTGATCGACGCAACGACGGAACTGGAGAGGTGAGGCGAGGAAGAGTCATTCGAAGGAGAAGAGCTGGGCAGAGGGCCGGGACGTTGTTAGCAAAGGCCGGCTTCGCGCTCAGAGGCGAGGCGAGGAAGGGCAAGAGCTGCCAGCAGGACTAATTTCCAAGTACTGGCCGACAGCAGGTTTGCGCCCAAGGGCGCAGCTCTAGAGGCGACGAGAAAACGGCATTCCGGTACAAAAAAGTGACGAGACGGGGCGTGTCCGCCAGGCCTTATCCCTCACCTGGGGCTGGCTGACAGGGGCGACGGCGCCGTTGCGGCCTGGCGCTGAGGGATGGGCACGGGCGCAGAGGCCGGCAGGGGGGCCACGCCGGCGGCCGCCGCCTGGGCCGTGACGCCGGTTGCCTGCTTAGGCAGCTGCAGGGGCGCGGGGGCGGGGCTGCGGGTCGGGCGGCTGGCGGCGGCGGTGGGGGAGGAGGTGGGGGAGGTGGAGGGGGAGCCGCGGAGGCCGTTGGGGCGGCGCAGCGGCGGGGAGGCGGCCGAGGGCGGGGAGGAGGCGCCGGTGGCGGTGCCGCTGCCCGCTCCGCTGCCGCTGCCGCTGCCAGCGCCGGTGCGGAGGCGGCCGGGGCCGCGCCTGCGGGTGTTGTGAGGGGCGGAAGAGGAGGTCAGGATGGGTTTCCTGAAGGTTTCCGTTACTCCGCCGCGTTGCCGGACGGGGGTTTCCTGGACCGCCACAGCTGCGGGTTCCCCAGGCTCCAGGCCCTCCCTCGCCGCCTTCCTCCGCAGTCCGCACGCCTCTGCCTACCATCCACCAGATCCTCCGGCCTCTCCGTCCCGTGGCCCTTCCTCAGCCCTCCTCCGTTGCCTCCCCCCCCCTCACAATTCCCCTCACTCCCCGCTCTCCCTACACTGCACCCACCTGGCCGGCGACTCTGCGTCCGTGGTGTCCGCCTCGCTGGCGGTGGCGGAGGCCGAGGCGCTGCCCCGCTCCGCCACCTCCGCAGCCACCGTCTGGCGGGCGGCCTCCAGGGCGGCCTGGGGGAGGGGGGGGGAGACGTAAGGGGGGAGAGTAGTCGACTCGGTTGCATCAGTGGGAGAGGGTCAAGGGGGCACGGCGAGTGCGCGTGTAAAGCAACCTAGGCTGACCGAGTCTCCCTGGGAGCTCTCCACCCCTCCTCCCCCCGGACCCCACCTGCAGCCTGCCCAGCCCCGCCTCCCCCCCCAGCTTGGCGATGCGCTCCCGCAGGAGGGCCTGGTCGTGGGCCACCTGCGCCACCACGGACTGGGTGTGTGTGTGTGTGGTGGTAGGGGAAAGCACGATAGAAGTGTGGGTTGTGTAAGTCACAGGGGACGGAAAGAGGGGCGGCATGGGCACTATGCTAGCACAGAGCGCAGTCCTTGGAGGTTACCGCAGGCAGCTAGCACAGGGCACAGACCGGTACCGGTGCTAGGCCCCCCCTGGATTCCCAGATCCTTCAGTGACTGGGCATGCCGATACCCTCAGGCGTGCCACCACCGCCACCCCCACCTGCTCCCCCTCCCCCCCTACCTGCAGGTCGCTGCTCCGCTGCACCCGCTCCGAGCCCGGGTCCCCCCGGCACTTGCGCAGCATCGACAGCTCCATGGCGGCAGCGCACTTGACCAGCTCGGACTGGGGGGGAGGAGGGTGGGGAAGGGGCGGACAGAGGGCGGCGTGGGCTTTTAGGCTGACTGAATACCTTGGTGATGAGCAGCCCGTGAGGCGGCCTGCTACCGATGACGAAGACCGATGCCTGTCTGACCCCGACTCAGTACCGCCACACGCACCCCTTTCGCATTTTGCATGAAACTCTCAGCAGCGCCTTGCCCTCCCTCACAAACCGCCGGCTTGTGCCCGTACCGTCAACAAGTTCAAGGGGAGAGCCTGCACCCCTGTCCCCCACCCGCTCCGGTAGCCCCGCTCGCCCACCCGCCCCCGCACCTCCAGCGCCGCCGCGTCCGCCCCCTTCCACGCCACGAACTGGTCCAGATAGGCCAACCAGGCCTCGTCGAAGGCCACCAGCAGAGCGCCTTTTGGGGGGGGGCAGGGTGGTGGTGGGTTTGGGCGGAGCAAGGGGGACGGGTATGTGCAGAGAGAAAGCTGGACTGGGGTTGGCGTGGGGCAGCGGGTGGGGCTCGAGGTAGGAAAGGGAGGGAACAGGAAAGGCGGACGCAAGGGCGCTGGTGCTAGGGAGGATGGGCATGCAACAGGGGCGCTGGGACGACAACCCGACGGATGGCCTCACCGATGGTCAGGTAGGGCGAGCCAGACGACGGCGACGGAGGCACGGGCTCCGCCGCCGCGGCCGCGGCGGCAGCGGCAGAGACCCCGACGGCGCCGCCACCCGAGGTGGCAGCCGCCGCCGCCGCCGCCGCCGCTCCGCTGCGCCGCCGCTTCATCAGCTCCTCCATGCCCCGGGCCACCGGCGACGCGCACGCGTACGACGGCGGGTAGGCGCCGTCGTACGGCGGCTGTACGGCGACTGTCGTACCGTTGCCGTTGGTGTCATACAGCTGCGCGCCGGTTGGCGGTTGGTCCGCAACCACCCTCTCCAGCAGGGCCTCCAGGCGGGTGACCAGGTCTCGGGCGGCTGCCGCCAGGGCCGCCTCGCGGGGGCCTGCGGGGTGAGAGGGGGAGGAGGGGTACGACCGGATCAAGATTCGGATGGATCAAGATCTGGATGGAGGCCATCGCCCGCCACAACCCCCTGTGGCCCTCCCAAGCCTCCGCCCGTGCCGCCTGTGCCCGTGCCATTCCATCTGATGTAGCACGCGGCGTCATGCCCGGACCTGGGCCCAAAGGCACAACCTCTGAACCCCCGTGCACCCCCACCCCACCCCCACCCTCCTCACCTGCGCCCGAGAACACCACCTCGGGGTGCCGTACGACCATAAAGGCGCACAGCAGCACGCGCGGGGGGTAGCGCTCCAGGGGCGCGTCCCGCGGCGCCCGCGGGAACAGCCGCCGCAGCAGCCGTACGGCATTGTCGCCGCCGCCGCCAGCGCCGCCGCCGGCGCCGCCGCCGCCGGCGGCCGAGGAGGAGCCGCCGGAGGCGGCGGCTGAGGAGTTGCCGGCGCCGCCGCCGCTGGCGCGGCCGGGCTTGGCGCCGTGGCCGTTGGCGTGGCCAGAGGTGGCGGCGGCGGCGGCGGCGGAGCGGCGGGTGTCGGTGCGGGCGGCCAGGCGCTGCTCGAGGCGGCGCATGAGGGCCTGGAGGGGGGGACGGAGTACGGAAGGGGGGCGGAGAGTGAGAGAGGGTTGAGCCGCACTGCGGGGCACACTGCACGCGTGCTGAGAGAATGACCGCTCGCACTCATCGCAGCGCAGCGCATGCCGGCGAGAGGGCAGGCGAGCTGACGGGCAGGTGGGAAGCAATGCAGGCCGGAAGTGGGCACCGCTGTTCGCAGCTTGCTATACCCTTGCTACCCATATATGTAACCCTTTTTGCCTTACCACCACCCCTCTGCAGCCGTCCCGGTTCCCACCTGTGTGGCCTTGAGGGTGGCGGGGGAGCGCAGGGCGGCGGCGAAGGCCTCGAACCCGTCCTCCACCTCCCAGAACACGGTTCCGGAGCCGCCGGCCCCGGGGCCGGACCGGACCGGACTGCCCCGGACCGGACTGCCCATGCCGCCAATCACCAGCGCCGGCGGCGGCGGCAGCTGCTGCCGCGACGCGCCCCCGGCGGAGCCCTCGCCGCCGCGGCGCGGCGGCGGGATCGCCACGGCACCCGGCGCCTCCGCTGCCTCCACCGGACCCGCCGGAGCCGCCTCCGCCGGACCAGCCGGACCGGACGCCGGACCGGATCCGGACTCGGGTAGCGTGAGTCCGGTCACTCCGGTCTGGACAAAGGCCTCCGCCAGGGACCGAGTGGTCTTGCGAGCGCGGGCAAAATCCCGCCAGCCCTGCTGCAGCCGACGGCTGCTGACGGAGCGACGGAGGCCCTCCAGCGCCGCCGCCGCCGCCAGCGCGCCCTCCTCTGCCGCCGCCGCCGCCACCGCGTCCTTCGCCGCTGCCGCCGCCTCCGCCGCCGCCGCGGCGGCGATGACCACAGGCCCCGCCGGCGGCGGCGACGCCCTGCCAGATCCGACTCCAGATCCCGATCCCGACCCCAATCCAGATCCCAATCCAGATCCCAATCCAGATCCGGACACTGACACTGACAGCGATGTAGAGCCGCTGACGGCGGCGGCGATGGCGATGGCGGCCCGCGCCGCCGCCGTCGGGGAGGTCAGCGGGCTGCGGAACATGCTGCTGCCGCCGCCGGCCGCCGCCGAGGGCGAGGCCGATGGCGAGAGGGGCCCCCGGAGCTCCTCCCGCCTCTGCCGGGCCGCCTCCAGCTTCATCTCAAGGGCCTGCGGGGCAGGGGTGTGGAAGATCATGGTTGCACTGTCGGTCTCCGGCACCGCCTTGCCTTCCGCAGCTGCTGTTGCTGAGTTGCCCTGCGCCCTGGTGCCCGCCGTGAACCACACTCAGCGCGCGAACCCCACCGCCACTCTATCCGACGGCTCATCCGTCGCCACGTCGCCTACCGCTCTGCGCGACGCCACCTCCTGCTGCTTGATCTCTCGGGACAGGGCGCCCACGGTGCGCGCCCGCTCCACCTGCAGGGGGGGCGCAGCAGGAGAGGCGCGCAGCGAGAGAGGTGGGCGGCAAGAGATCTGGAGCAGAGACCTGGGCACCAGGGCGGCGGCGTCCTCCCTCCCTGATCCCAGCCCCACAAGCTCCCCCCTCTCCCTCCTCCCTTCCTCCTGCACCTCTCTTCTCCTCAAACCCCGCCCCTGCCCCACCTTGCTCCCCGCCTTGGCCGCCCTCGCCGCCAGCGCCGCCTCCCGCTCCGACGCCGCCGAGGCCAGGCGCTCCGCCAGGCGCTGCCGCTGCTCCGCGGCGCCCTGGACGGCGCGCTCCTGGCTCGAGGCCTGGGCGTCGGGGGTGGGGTGGGAGAACAGGGGTGGGGAGGGCTGAACGCAAGGCCCGCAGGGCTGGGCAAGCGGAATCGGCGAGGGCCCATGCCGCTTTGCCGGCCCGCTCTCAGAGTAGAGACTAGAGACCAGAGCACCACGGCGGCAGCGGTGCAGACCCTCTCCCCCTCCCCCACCCCAGCCCCACCAGGCTTACCAGGCGGCTCAGCACCAGCTCATGCTCCGCCCTCAGCCGCTCTCGCTCCGCCTCCCGCATCGCAGCGCGCCGCCCCTCGGCGGCCGCCTGCGCCGCCGCCTGCGCCGCCGCCGCCGCCGCCCGCTCGGCCTCGGCGGCGCGGGAGCGCTCGGCGGCGCCCGCCAGGCGCTCGTGGCGGGCGGCGGCGGCGCGCTGGCGGCGGGCCAGGCGGGCCTCGCGGTGCGCCTCCGCGGCGGCCAGCTTCTCCTGAGGCGTTAAGATGGGTACCGCGGGTGAAGTGTCGGAACCGCAGGTGGAACGGGGGATGGGGGCCGGGGGCTGAGTGGCCACCAAAAGGTCCCGGTAGGCGAGGTGGGTGGTTGCGTTTAGAAATGACGCGTTACAGAGTTTCGGCCAGCGTGTAGAGAGCAACGACGGGCCGCGCAGGCCTGCTAAGAGGCGGTAGACATTGTGGTGGTGGAAGTGAGATCTGGTGGTGGAAGTGAGATCCGACATCTGAGGCCTTCAAGAGGCGCTCATATCCGCACCCGCGCCTCTGCTCGTTAACGCAGCCCCACACCGCCGCCTCCCCTGACCCTCTCCCTGACCCGTCTGCACCCCTCGGCCGCCCACCTGCAGCCGCTCCAGGCGGCGGCTCCTGCGCTCGTCCAGGGAGGGCCTGGATGACGTCATCGGATCTCCGGCGGCGACAGTAGCAGCACCGGCTTGGCCTTGGCCTTGGCCTTGGGCGTGGGCGTGGGGTTGAAGGTGCACGTGGGCGTGGGGGCGGCCGTGGGGGTGGCCCCGAGCGCGGTGCGAGAGCCACGCCCGAAACTCCTGCGGGGAGGGAAGGGGAGATGGGAGAGGGCGGCGATGAAGCGAGGAGGGGGGGGAGGAGGGGTGCAGGGAGCGAGACAAGGGGGCAAGACAAGGGGGCAGGGGCTGATGGGACGTGGGTGCAGCGCTGGCGGGGGAAGGGGGTGATGGGACCCGGAAGGTGCCCGAAGCAAGGTGCTGCCAGGGGCTACGGCGGGTTGTGGCCGCGTCACGAGGCGACCGGGAATTGCTAGGGAAGGAAGAGGTGTCTAGGAGGATGTTGAAGCGGTTGTGGCTGCTTGGGTTTGCGAAGGGCGGGGGTGGCGGCGGGGGCTGGTGACGTGGCGGCAGGGCTCAGACAGGCGGCGCTTGCCGCAGGCGGGGCGCAGCCGGCAAGAACGTGCCTCTCGCCCCGTTGCAGGCCCGGCCCCCAGCGGCTGGCCATCTGGGTCGGTGTATTAGCAACATAGGCGCGGCTATCAAGGTTGCTGGGGCTCGGGCACCAGGGACCGGTGCCGCCGCGGTCCATCCCGGCTGGCGGTTGTAAACAACAAGGGCTTCGTGCCGGCTGCGCCGAACGACGCCTTGATCGCTGCAATACATTGCTTTGATGGATGTGAATTGCGTGGTGCTGGTGCGCAGGGCCCGCCGGCCTCGCACGGCCCCGGCCTGGACTCGACCTGGCTTCGCAACCGCCATCGCCGAGTAAGCTGCGCGCTACAGAGACCGGACTCACCGCCCGTCGTTGCTCCACAGCTTCCAGGCGAGAGGTCCGCGGTTCGCGCGCGGGTTCAGAGGGTGCAGTCCCAGACGCCTCGGTGGAGGGGGGCCCAGCCAACGTCAGGTTTGCTGCTGCGGGCTCTGAGCCGCCCTGTGCTTCTCCTGGGGCTGCATCGCGCCCCAGGCCTAACGTTGGCTGCATTTCAGCGCCGCGTCGTGCACGGGTCGTGTCACAAATTGCGCACTTGCACGCTTGCAGCGAGGCGCAAGGCACCGTGGTATGCAGGTAGGGCAGGCTGCAGCGGAAGGTTTGCACGTTGTTGCCGCTGCTGGAAGAGCGAGTCTCTTGGGGGCTCTATTGACGAGGACGTCCGGAGCGACCCGTGCATGGGCGGGTCACTGGGGGTCCAGTGCCCACAGGACGCACCGCCGACACCACTGAGCCTGTCTCAGATCGTAGGGTGGAAAGCAAGTGCACAATTTACAGTATACTGGGGGTTCCGTTGACCATCGAAGGCCCGAGTTCAACGAGGGCCACGCCTGCGGGCCAAACCATATTTTGTGGAGCCCTACTGAACACTGCAGCTGTAACAAGTAACGCTGACGCGTAGCTTCTAGGTCGGGGCAGGGCGCCATGCCCCCGAAAGCTCCCCCCGCCAAGGGGAAGGGGAAGAAGAAGAAGAAGACCAAGGAGGAACTCGAAGAGGAGAGACGGCAAGCCGAGGAGGCAGCCCGTCTCGCGGAAGAAGGTTAGCGGATGCCTTGCATGTCGCGGGCTGGGCAGCGGATACCCGGCTTCCCCGGTGTCGCGCAGCTGTTGGCAAGGGGAACATCAGTGCAATGGGCCGCTGCGGGGGGCTGGGGGGACTCTCGGACGCGCGTGGCGTCAAGGGCACGCGGCCCCTGCCATGGCCACCCCGACCCTTCCCCCCGACATCCTTCCTGCCCCCACCTTTCCCATGTCACACGGTACCCTTGTGCACCTTCAGAGCGGCTGCGAGCGGAGGAGGCCGAGCGGCAGCGCCTCGCGGAGCTAGAGCGGCAGCGGCTTGAGCTGCTGGGGCAGTACCTGACGGTGGAGCGGGCACGGCTCGAAGCCGAGCAGTGAGACGGGGCCGCATGGGGCTGGGCATCTAGTGGCGTGGTGGCATGGACCCAGCGTGGACCGTTGACCGTCCAGGGGGTGTCGGTCTTTTACACAAGCGACCTGACGCCGGCTGGACAGCAACGTACCGTACAGACGGTCTGGGGAACGGCGGGTTGGAAGGCACAGCCACAGCCGTGACGCGCAGGACTCCCACGCTGCCTGGCCTCAACTGCCGCCTCGGAACAAGGCTGTGCAGGGGTGGGCTGTGCAGGGGTGGGCGCAGCCAGGTCCGCAGCAACCTGTATGCGCACCGTGTACGGAGCAGTTGGACGAAGGGTACGGCAGCTGTGCCAGCCAGCAGCAAGAGGCGCTCCCAGGGCTTAAGCGCCGAGGATGGGATGGAGAGGAGGCAGGCCGGTCATCCGTATCCGTATCCGACCCGAGCTCTGGCCTGGCCCAGCTCCGGAGCAGTTGAAGCAGGCGCGGTCGGGGCGCGGAGGACCGGCCCAGGCCCCAGGCACAAGCGCCTACCGGTGCCGAACTCCCCCTCCCCCCCTTCCCCACCTCCCCTCTCCCCCTCCTCCCCCCCCAATCCCCCTCCTCCCCCTCCCAATCCCCCTCTCCTTCCCCCTCCTCCCCCAGTGCCGAGCTGGACCCCCTGCTTCGGCAGTTCGAGCACGAGCGTGTGCGCTCCCGCACCGCCGCCGCCGAGGCCGCGGACTGGGACCGCTTCCTGCGCTGCGTGGCGGTGCCGGCGCCCCGGCAGCGGGTGGCCATGGCCGAGGCGCTGGCGCGGCTGGCGGAGGGCGCCAAGGAGGCGGAGAGCAGGGAGCTGGACGAGGCGTTCGCCACGTGCGAGGTGGGGGGGGGATGGGGGACTGGGGGTTGGGGGAGGGAGGAGGGGGGGAGGGGAGAGGAGGAGGGAGGGTGGGGTGGGGGAGGGGGGGTGGGAGGGGGCTGGGAGGGGCGGGAAAGAGAGGTGAGGGCTGATCGTGGGAAGGAGAGGGGAGGCGCTGAGAGTGGGCGGGTGGGTAAGGAGTGAAGGGAGAAACCATGCCTCAGCTGATGTCCCTCCACATCTCAACCCACACAGGAGTGCCGCACCATGCTCCTGGAGTGCCGCCAGGCCCTGCTGGTGGCTCGCCACGGCGGCGCCGGCAGCAACAGCTCCACAGCGGAAGCCGCCGCCGCACGGGCCGCCGCCGCCGCCGCCGAGGCCGCGGCGCTGGACGCCGCCGCCGCCGCGGCAGCGGCGGCCGCCGCCTCCGAGCCCGACCCCAAGGCCGCCGCCGCGGCCGCCGAGGCCAAGGCCAAGGCGGAGGCGGAGGCCAAGGCTAAGGCCGAAGCCGCCGCCGCCGCTGAGGCTCGCTCCGAGGCGGGCGACGACGCCGCCGACGGCGCCGCCACCACCGCCGGCTCTGAGGCCGGCGACAAGGTCCCGCTGCCCTCCCTGTCCGCCAACCCGTCCACCATGACGGTGGGGGGCGCGGGGGCGCCGCCGCTGTCGGCCCTGGCCTCGCAGGTATCCGTGCTGGGCCCCCCTCCCACCACCGAGTGGGCTGCGGCCCTGGAGGGGGACCTGCGGGCGCTGCACGGGGTCATTGCCACGCGCCTGGACCGACTCACGGCCGTGGTGCTGCACGTGAGGCGGATGTGGCGGGGGGTGGGGGCGGGGGGTGTTTGAATCTGAGAGCGGGAGAGCGTCTTCACGCCTGCGCCAGGAAAGCTTAGCTTGCGATAGTACATGGGGGCTGGGGGGGGGGGGGGATGGGGGCTCAGCAGGTTACAGGTTGGGGCAGAGGGGATGAGCGATCGCCACGGATGTAGGTCAGGTCTATGGGCCAGCTTGGGTAGTTGGTAAACATTCCCCAACCCTCCATCCCCCCCCAGCACTGCGACGAGTACGCCAACGACAAGAACGAGATCCAGCTGGGCACCACCGCCGGCAGCTTCAAGTGGGGCGTGTGGGTCAACACAGCCAAGAACCCGCGGCTCAAGGTGGGGCGTTTGGGGGGAGGTGTGGGAGAGGAGTCGGGGGCCCCAGCGGGGTCACGCCTGGGGCCTACGTCTGACTAGTTCACGGCCCTTTACCCGCCCTCTCGCTGGCTGCTGCTCCCACTCCCGCTCGAAAGCACATCCAATTTCAACCCCCCTGGCCGCCGCCTTCGCTTCCCGCTGTAATAGATACCCCCTTGACCCATTGCCCTCACACCCTCCCCCCTTTCCCTTCCCCCCCTGTCAGGTGGTGGAGATGCCGCAGCTGGGCGTAACGCTCGACATCCCCAAGCAGATCGCGCTGGCCAACGTGGCCCTCCGCGTGCAGCACCGCTCGGGGCCGGGGTCGGACGAGACCTTCACGCGCTGCGCCAACCACTGGATGGCGGTGGGGGGGGTGCTGTCCGTGGACCTGCTGGCGCTGCCGCCGGGGGCCAAAAAGGTGCGTGCGGAGGTACCGTAGCAGTCGCCCATGCAGAAAGGGTCGGGGGCTGTATACGACACCGTGCGTTTGGATCTTCATGGCTGTCAAACGTGCTCTCACTCTTCTGGTGCTAGAAACCGCATCCGTTACCTGTGCTCACAAAGTGTTTGAGAAAGGGTTGTGAGCTTGTGCGACAGTGCACAGGCACGTGCCGGTATGCGGTTTGGACTTACATGGCCGTGCCAAACACACCCAAACCACACGCACCATCGCACCCGAAACCCGGCCATCTCATCCGCCCCTCCCCCGCCCTCTCAACCCCCAGGTCCGCGGCTGGACGCTGCGGCAGGTGACCCCCCTGGCGTCCAACGTGCAGCGAGTGCCGTACCCCATCCCGCCCGCCGGCGCCGACCCGCTGACGTGGCAGAGCGAGGAGGAGCCGCCGCCGCTGGGCGTTACGGCGCCGCTGCCGCCAGAGGTGGTCCTGCTGCAGGTGGGGACGGTTGGCGGTTATGGTGGTTGGTGGGCGGTTCATGCAGGCTGCATCCCGTCCCTGCGCACGGCATCCCATGATCGACTCATGGCTCATGGCGGATGCCATGATCTCTCGCAACCTCCCCAACACAACCTTTCTGTCCCCATCGTCCCCGCCTCCCTCAGGACCCGCTGCAGGTGGGGTGGTGGGACGAGGCGCGGAGCATCTGGAACACGGACGGCATCAGGTGCGTGGCGGGGAGGAGGGGGGCGAGGTGCTTGGAGGTGGGCGGCCGGGACGGGCCGTGCCCCTGACATGGTCATGCCCAAGCAGTCCCCGTCTAGTCTCGCCCATCGCCCTGTGCAGTCCAACCCCGCCGTCAGGGCCTCAACGCAAACACCCCACCCCAACCACACACACCCCATCCCTTACACCGCGCCACTCCATCCCGCCGCCCCCACGCAGCGACGTGTCGTACGACTCCTCCACCAACACCTTCTCCTTCCACACCACGCACCTGGCGCCGCTGGCCTTAGTCATGTCCCGTACGCGCCTGCTGCCGTACAAGGCCTGGACCGTACGGCCCACGGGCGGCCGCAACGGCGCCTCGGCGGCCATCACGCTCGAGTGCCCCTCCCTGGACGCACAGGTCATCATCGAGGTGAGGGGCCGCGAGGTTGTGGGGGGGCACGTGGGGCCTGTGGGCTGAGAGCTTGGGGAATGATGTGCGGATCGGAGGAGGCAGCTAGGTAAGCCTGTGTAGAACGTACGGGCCTGTCTTGTATCCTGCCCCTTCCCAAACACCTGTGGCCCCCCCGCCTCCCCTCCCCTTCCCCCCCCCCCCCCAGGTGGGTACCTCCACCGCCACGCTCACCTCCCCCGTGTGGCCACAGCTGCAGTCGCTGCTGGGGGTGCCCATGGCCCCGCTGGAGCTGCTGCAGGTGGGCGGTGTGTGTGTGGGGGGGGGGGGGGGGGAGGGGTCAAGCGCGGGCGAGGAGGCTGCCGTGGTCGCCGTCGCGGCTAAGGCATCAACGACACTCCTTGACACCCCTCACTCCTTCCCCAATCCTTCGATCCGCCACCTCGCCCCCTCCCTCCCCTCCCCCCCCCACCCCACCCCCCAGGCCCTGTCCGACCGCGGCCTGCACCTGCTGCCCGAGGACCGGGACGCGGGCGCTGCGGGGCTGGTGGCCAAGGACTGGGGCGCGGAGGAGGCCATGTGCAGGGACCTGGCGCTGCTGGGGTGGGTCGTGGGGGGGGGCCTTGGGGGGGGGCTTGGTGGAAAGGAGGGTCTGCTTGGGGGGGCCTAGAGGGGAGGGTGTGTATGAGGGGAGGGACTGCGGCGGGGAACTGGCGCTGCTGGGGTGGGTCGAGGGGGGGGGAGGCGGGGGGGTGATTCTGCGGGCTGGGGGGGGAGGCGGGGGAGGTATGTTGGTTTCCCCAAGGGGGCGGGGGCCGGGAGGGAGGAGCTGTTCGCATGCCTGGGTCTCAAAAACGCACTCCACGGATGTGTTGGGGGGTGGCAGTGAACACAGCGTCGGCTCTCCCTGCTCACCCCTCCCCCTCTCCCTCCGCCCCCCCAGCGGCACCTTCCTCATGGCTTCCTCCCGGTGGAACCAGACGGCGGGGCCGGACGAGTGCCTGGCGCGGGTGTCGGAGGTGGGGCGGCCGGGCTGTGTGAAGGGCTGCTCGCATGAGCCTGGGAGTCGTGGGTGCGGCCGGACTGTGTGTGTGGGGGGGGCGGACTGCTCTCTGTGGGTGCCGGGCCAGCAGTGCCCGCACGCAAAGGGGCCATGTTGCTCGCAGGACCCTCCGCCCCTGCACCCGAGCCCCACCTCCTCCGCTGCGCTCAGCGCCCCGCCCCACACGCGCCTGCCCCCCACACTCCCGCTCACGCCTCCTCCCCACCCCCACCCCCAGGTGACCGACTGGGAGGAGGGCGGCCGCACGCTGCCGCACCACGCGCTGCGCATCTTCGAGAAGGAGAAGGAGGACGGAGAGCGGCGCGTGCTGGTGGTCATGCGGAGGGTGGGTGGGGAGGGGTTGCGGGGGGGTGGGGGCTGTTGGGGTTGGGGGGCAGGGGCCAAGGGGCGCGCGCGGCTTGGGCGGTGCAGGTTGGTGGGTGGGATGCCGCGGGGGACACGCCCTGCCAACCCCACCCGCCAGCCTTCACACACACCTCCCCTTGCCCTTGCCCCTCTCCCTACCACCCACCCCCACCCCCCCAGGGCCCCAAGGGTGTGGCCTTCTCCGACGCGCTGGACCGCCGCGAGGCCTACCCCGCGCTGCCGGGGGTGGGCAGCGTTGAGGCCGTGCAGGCCACGGCCGAGAGCATCTTCGGAGAGGTGGGCACAGAGTCGGGGCCTTGGGGTCGTCAGGGGGGGTGGGGGGGCCAGCTGCAGGTGGTGCTCTGGCCGGGCGCGGTGCAAAGCGGCGCACCGGCCGGCTGTCGTGGGACCGCGGGGCAAAGTGCATAACGGCAATCTGGACGGGCGTGATGCAAAGCGGAGTACGAACAACCGACGCTGCCAGCTTCAGACCTATCGCCCTGCATTCACCTGATTCCCATCCCCCCGCTTCCCCCCCAACCCCCACCCCACACCACCCCACCACCCAGATCCACTCCTCGGTGCTGTCGCTCCTGCGCGGCCACTTCGCCGCCCCCGGCGCCTCCGAGTCCCCCCTGGCCCTGCGCCTGGCCTGCCTGCCCGAGACCCTGGAGCTGGCGCGCACCACCTCGCCCCTCTTCACGGCCACCCTGGCAGACACCATGCTGGCGCTGCGGCTCTTCAGCTTCAGCTGAGGCGGGGGCTGCGCGGCGGTTCGGCTTCTGCTGAGGCGGGGCTCCGCGGCGGTTCGGCTTCTGCTGCGCCCGAGCTGCGGCTCTTCAGGTTCAGCTCCCGCTGTGCTGCGCCGAGTCTGCGCGTGCGTCTGCGCGCTTGCGGCTGCGGGCATGAAGCGTGGCCGGCGGCAGCCGGGGAAGGCTGCGGGCCATTGCAGGTTCGTTGGCTTGGGTCGTTGGACGGCGTAAGCGGGGGGGAGGCGGTGCAGAGCCGGCCGAGGAGGGGGTGCGGCTGTGCGGGTTGGGCGAGGCAAAGGCCATCAAGCGAGGCGGAGGAGGGGAAGAAGCGGAGACGGGAATGAGCACGGGTGGAGGCTTGTCCTGAGCTGAGGCGAACGGAGCAGGAGGCCGTGTCGAGGAGTGATCCGGGCAAGAGCGTCGCCTTTCCGGGACAACTCGTGGCACCGCGTCGGCCCTGCAGGGCTGCAGCTGCGATCTTCACGGGCAGTGTTGCTATCATAGTTACAAAGTTACCGGAAAGTTACGCACGCTCGAACATTTCCGGCCATTACTGCCGGAATGTTCTGGCAGATTGTAACATTTCCGCCCCGAATGGCTCAAAAGTTCTGCCCGCCATGGAACATTTTGCCCCGCAAGGCCCCAATGTTCTGGCCCAGAGACCCTGTGTTGGCAGTGTGGGATGCTACGCGGGGGGAAGGAGGCCAAGCCAGGGCCTGCCAGGGGTGGGCAGCTGAGGTGACGGGGTGCAGGGAGGGGTGGGCGGGGCAGGGGTGAGCAGGCCCCACCTCCGCCGCATGGAAACCCTGTTGGGGTCCTCAGGAAGGTGTTCTGGCTGTAACATTTTGACCGCTAGCGGCGCAAAAGTTCTGTCCGCCAGGTAACTTTCTTGCCCGGCCGGCCGGGAAAGTTCTGGGATTTCAGAACCCTCCGCCACGGAAGATAGCAACACTGTTCACGGGTGCTCCCAGCCAGGGACCGGGGCGGAGGCGGAAAGGGAAGGCACGATTGCGCGGAAGCGCTGATGTAAGGCGAACTTGGACGTGGGGGCTGGCCAGACCGCCAGCGGTATGGCTCCATGCAACAGTCCTGGCTGTGTCGGCAGTTGACACGCTAGGTGCTCACGGCTTCGTTGCCAGTGAAGGCCCTTGGTGTGTCCGGTCGGCCCTTCGTACACATCTGTGTGCTTGGATACCCAGCACAGAGTCCAGACGCAGGGTGACGTTCACCGCACGGCGGGCCGGCGGCTGCAACAAGATCAAGCGGCCAGTTCTATGAGATGGCAGCATGCTGGATGTAGTCTTGGAGCGGCATACGAGTCAGACGGGTGGGATCACGCTACATATCCGGCCAACCTCCTGTGATCAACCAAGGCCCACTAAAGATCCGGCCATCAGCGCCGCCCCTCGCCACTCAACTCATCTGGCCTATGCCCTCAGCCCGGACTGCGCCTCCCTCCTCGGCTGTATTCCTTCCTTCCTGCACTTGCAGTGAAAGGCAGTGACGCCAGACTCGCCCGGTGTACGGTGCACAACGCTTCGGTGCTCCAGCCAAGCAGCTATCTCACTCAAAGTCCGCGCCTTCGCTCTCCAACTGAACAAAACTGCCTAAGCTATACCTGTTTACCGCTCTCAGCAACCTGCAACTCTGAACATCAACCCGCCACCTGCGTTCCTCCAAACCCGAGCGGCTCTCTCTCTCGCAACTTCCTGCACACCATTTCTCTCTCACGTCTCAACCCGCCCCGCCCCGCCTCACCCACCACCCTTGCTCCACGTTCTCCACCGCCCTCCAACTCGCTCCTCAGAACAAGCCGAAGAGCTTGCCCTTTGGCGCCGGCTCCTCGGGTGCGCTGCGGCCGCCCTTCCGCCCCGCCGGCGCCTGCTTGCTGCTACCGGCCTTGGCGCCGGCGCTCAGCTTCCCGCTCCCCGCTACCTGCTTCCCGCTCCCCGCAACCTGTTTGCCGCTTCCCACGACCGGCTTTCCGCCGGCCGCCTTCGCGCCCACAGCCTGCTTTCCGCTGCCGACCGCTTGCTTTCCGCTGCCGACGGCCGGCTTGCCCGCGACCTGCTTCGCGCTGCCGGCCTTGGCGCCGCCGGCGGCCTGCTTGCCGCTGCCCGCCGCCTCCGCCGCCTTGGCGCCGCCGCCGCCAAAAAAGCTGAAGGCCCTGACCTTGACGCTGCCGTCACCGCTGGGCCCGGCCTTGGCGCCCGCACCCACGCGGGCCTTGGCGCTGCCCGAGGCCGCGGGGGCGGGGGCCGCGGGGGCGGCCTTGAAGAGGCCGCCGGCGCGGGGCCCCGGCGTGTTGCTGTTGCCTCCGTCGTCCTCGTCCTCCTCCGTGCCCTTGGTGGGCAGGCCCTCGCGGCGCCAGTCGGCCAGGCCGCCCTGCGTTGCGGGTTGCGGGCGGGGGCCGGGTTGTATGTGAAGGACGGGGGAGAAGGCAGAAGGCAGAAGGCGTGCCTTTAGCCCAGAGCCGGTGCAGGGGAGGAGGGCCTGGGCTTGCAGGGTGCTCCGCGGATGCTGATGCGCTCTCAGTCATGCTGCACATGCTCGGTCGTGTGCGCGTGCCGAGCACTGGTGCAGAGGCGGGCTGTGGCTTGCAGGATGCTCTCTGAGGAGGCTGACGCGAACCCAGCCCTGCTGCGCGCACAGCCCTTTGCCTAACGGGGGTCGCTGCGCACCTTCATGTGGAGGACGCGGGTGAAGCCTGCCGTTTGCAGGTAGTACACCGCCTTCAGGCTCCTGCGGGGTATGGAATGGAAGGGGGAGTTTGTTGCTAAGCGGTAAGGGGAAGAGGAATGTGTACATAACCTGACAACGGCAATGGCAGAATTGCGGGGGCCGCCAGAAAAGCCACTGAGGGCACCGCCGCCTTCAGCACCGACCGCGCTTCGCTGTTTCGACTGTGTTTCAACCCTAAGAATAAGTGACGCTTCCCTGCTGACTGATGCGGACGCCTCGGCTCCGAGGTCCCAGTGGAGGAGCGGTCCCTCGCGGCCAGGCTCCCCCCGCTCTCCAGCGACCCCCCGGCACCACCCCGGAAGGGCCCCCTGCCGGACCCACCTGGACTCGAAGCCGAAGGGGGCACCGGACTTGTTGTCGATGGAGCCGCCCCGGTCGTCGAAGACAATGATCTGAGGGTCAAGGCAATGCGCAATCGAGGGCAAGGCATCGACATGGAGACGTGCGAACGTGCGAAGGTTGTGCAAGGATGACATGTGGCCGAAATCTGTCGCACGCCATACGCCTTGCCAGGCACGGGGCTTCCAGGCTAGGCGCGGAACGAGCCGAGATGCCATGCGCAGAGGCCAGCCTCCTCACCGCTGCAGTCCTCAGACGTCACACCTACACCGCCGTCTACCCCTCAAGCCCCAACCCACGCCCCTGTGCACGATATCTTCACCCCTCGCGCATCCTCTGCCTCATCAGACGCCCCCCGCCGTTAACTCCTCGAGCCCTTCCTCCTGGGCCCCCCGCCCGGACCCCATCCCCTGCCCCGGCCCCCACCTCCTTGTTCTTGGGCAGGCGCTTGGCGTCCAGCAGGAACTGGCTGTTGAGCTCTGGGGCGCAGAAGGGAGGGGGGGATGAGGGGCAGGCAGGGTCACAAACGGGCCAGGCAAAGAGCGCCTCATGTACTCCAAAGCAGAAAGCGCTGCTCGGCTCTCCGTTTCTCGGATACCACATGCATCCAACGCCTTCACCCGGCTTCACAACGTGCTCCCCAGCCCGTTCCAACTGTGCGGCGTCGTCCTCCCCTAGGTACTCACCGGTTCCGTAAATGCCAAAGAACGCAAAGCCCAGGCGGCGGATGTTGGGCGCCAGGCCCCAGCCCTGGATGGGCTGGTAGAGCGGCAGACTGAGGGCGCCGCTGGCGGTGGATGCCTCGTAGGCCGAGCCCAGGCGCACGTCCACCAGCAGCGCGCCGCTGCAGGAGGAGCGAGCGGGCGGGCGACAGGGTTTGAGTCAGTCGGGATCAGTACATGGTAGAAGTTGGAAACGGGGTAAGGGCCATCGAAGCACGTATATGCCCATGCCACGCCATGTGTGTTGGCGCTTAAGTTAGCGCTGAAAGGGGGCCTTTACTGAGGCTGTGTGGACCGATGTCGGCATGGCATGATTCAGAGCGGCTTTCCCGCTGACTTCCGCAGGGGACCGGGCTGACGCAAGCAAGTGGATACAAGGCACGCCACACACCGTTCGCCCTTTGCCGCCTTCCCAAGCCCGCCCAAGCGACTCACCCGCGCTTGGCCCGGTTGTAGGCGTCCTGGGGGGTGACGCTGTTGACGCCGCGAGCGCGGAGGGCCGTGTAGATGGCCTTCCATTCGAGCGGCTCCTGAGGGGCGAAGGCGGGGCGGCTCAATGGTGAGTTTGGTGAAATGGGGCAGAGGACTAGGGCCATCGGGCGTGGCTGTGGCATTGCTTCCGCTCTGGGCAGGACGGAGTGGGCCGAGGGGCGGCTGATCGCAGCTCACGGCCCACGGCAGCCGGCCCTCCTCCCGCTGCTGCACCCGTGCGGCTGGGACATGGCCCATCAGCCCACCCAGGGCCAGGCCGCGGGGGCTGCGCAAAACGCGAACCCACTAATCTCAGCCCCCAAAGCCCAAACACAGCACGCCACACCTGTTCCGAGCCACACCTGCCCTAGCGGAAATCCTGATCCCATCAACCTCGGGCCCTCGCTCTAAACCCCAAGCACCGCCTCACCTTGAACGCATCCTTGAAGCGAGGGGCCACAAAGAACGTGGCGAAGAAGGTGGCGGCAGTCGCGCCCAGGCCGGCGTACGTGATGGTCTGGACGTCGGGGCCGGAGGAGGAGGTGGAGGCGGCCGCCTCATCGTCGGCTGCCAGGGCGGGGGCCGAGTAGGAGGTGATGCCGGAGAGCGAGGTGGCGGCGCCCTGCAGGTCTGTGCCCGAGCTGCTGGCGGCGGCCTGCGCCTCCGCCTCGGCGGCCGCCTTGGCAGCGGCAGCGGCGGCCTTGGCCTCCGCCTCGGCCTTGGCCTTGGTCTGTGCCTCGGCGGCCGCCTTGGCCTCGGCTTCGGCCTTAACCCGTGCCTTGGCCGCCGCCTTGGCGTCGGCCTCCGCTTTCGCCTTGGCCCTGGCTGCCGCCTTGGCGTCTGCCTCAGCCTTTGCCCTTGCCTCAGCAGCGGCCTTGGCCTCGGCCTTGACCTTTGCCGCCTCCGCCGCCTTGGCCTCCGCCTCTGCTTTCGCCGCGGCCTCCGCCTCCGCCTTGGCCTTAGCTTCATCGTCGGCCTTCGCCTTCGCCTCGGCCGCAGCCTTGGCCCTGGCCTCCGCCTCGGCAGCAGCCTTTGCCTCGGCCTCTGCCCTGGCCTTCGCCTCTGCCTCCGCTGCCGCCTTTGCCTCCGCATCAGCCCTTGCTGCAGCTTCTGCCTTGGCCTTGGCCTCCGCCTCGGCAGCAGCCTTGGCCTCGGCGGCAGCCTTGGCCTCCGCCTCGGCCTCTGCCTTGGCTTTTGCCTCAGCGGCAGCCTTAGCCTCGGCGGCTGCCTTGATTTCTGCCTCCTCCTCGGCAGCCGCCTTGGCTTCCGCCTCCGCCTTGGCTTTGGCCTCCGCCTCGGCCTTGGCTTTCGCCTCAGCAGCCGCCTTGGCGTCGGCCTCCGCCTTGGCTTTGGCCTCCGCCTTGGCTTCCGCCTCCGCCTTGGCCTTCGCCTCCGCCTCTGCCTTGGCTTTCGCCTCAGCAGCCGCCTTGGCCTCCGCCTCGGCCGCTGCCTTGGCCTCCGCCTCCGCCTTGGCTTTTGCCTCAGCAGCCGCCTTGGCGTCGGCCTCCGCCTTGGCTTTGGCCTCCGCCTCAGCAGCCGCCTTGGCTTCCGCCTCCGCCTTGGCCTTAGCCTCCGTCTCTGCCTTGGCTTTGGCCTCAGCAGCCGCCTTGGCCTCCGCCTCGGCCGCTGCCTTAGCCTCTGCCTTGGCCTCCGCCTCTGCAGCAGCCTTAGCTTCCGCCTCCGCCTTGGCTTTGGCCTCGGCAGCAGCCTTGGCCTCCGCCTCTGCCTTGGCTTTTGCCTCTGCCTCTGCCTTGGCTTTGGCCTCGGCCTCCGCCTTAGCCTCCGCTTCTGCCTTCGCCTTCGCCTCGGCAGCAGCCTTGGCCTCCGCCTCTGCCTTGGCTTTGGCCTCTGCCTCCGCCTTGGCTTTTGCCTCGGCAGCCGCCTTGGCCTCTGCCTCCGCCTTGGCTTTTGCCTCGGCCTCTGCCTTTGCCTTGGCCTCGGCAGCCGCCTTGGCCTCAGCCTCCGCCTTGGCTTTGGCCTCCGCCTTTGCCTTGGCCTCGGCAGCCGCCTTGGCCTCCGCCTCTGCCTTGGCTTTGGCCTCTGCCTCCGCCTTGGCTTTGGTCTCGGCAGCCGCCTTGGCCTCCGCCTCAGCAGCCGCCTTCGCCTCGGCCTCCGCCTTAGCTTTTGCCTCGGCAGCAGCCTTGGCCTCAGCCTCAGCCTTGGCTTTGGCCTCAGCCTCAGCCTTTGCCTTGGCCTCCGCCTCGGCCTTGGCTTTAGCCTCGGCAGCCACCTTGGCTTCCGCCTCTGCCTTGGCCTTGGCTTCCGCCTTGGCTTTAGCCTCCGCCTCGGCTTTCACGGCCTTGGCAGCCTCCCGTGCCTTGGCGTCAGCCGCAGCCTTGGCTGCCTTGGCCTCCGCCGCCGCCTTGCTGCGAGCCTCCGCGGCAGCCTTGGCCTCCGCTGAGGCCTTCTCCGCGACAGCCGAGGCCTGCGAAGCCGTGGCGGACTTGGCCTCCGCCTCGGCCGCCAGCGCCTCCGCCGCCTTCGCCTCCTCGGCCGCCTTGGCAGCAGCCGCAGCGCGGGCCGACTCGGCGGCCTTGGCGTCCGCGGTCGCGCGCACCTCCAGCTTGGCGGCAGCGTCGGCCTCCGAGGCCGCGGCCGCCGCGGCCTTGGACTCGGCTGCGGCCTTGGACGAAGCCGCGGCCGCGGCCTCAGCCGCGGCGGTCGCCTCGTCCTCGGCCCGCGTGAGCTCCTGGGACCGGAAGGTCGCCTCGGCCTTGGCCGCCTCGGCGGTCTTGCCCTCCTCGGCCGCCTTGGCCTCGGCCTCAGCCTTCGCTGCCGCAGCGGCCTGCGCGTCCGCGAGGGCCTTGGCCTCGGCAGTGATGCGCGCCTCCGCCTCGTCCATTGCCTGATCTGCGGCGCGGACGGCCTTGGCAGCCTGGATGTCGGCCGCAGCGACCGCCTCCTCGGCCGCCACCTGTAGGAGAGGGCGCAGGCAGGGGACAGCGAGGAAGGAAGGTAAGCGAGGAGGCATGGAAGGGCCCGACGGCGGTGTGCGGGTGAATGCTAAGTGTAGGCTGCTTTCAAGCACAGAAGCCCAAGCCCATTAGCAAGGCAACGGCTGGGCTGCCTGGATGGTCCCCACGCCCCAGGCTCCACAGGTCACATCCCCATAGGCGCGCGCTGCTTAGCACTCCTCCTGCATACGATTTGCTGCTGCATCATCTGCCCGCGCACCCTGCCCCAATGTCAAGTGTCGTCTCGCGCTCCCCACTCCACCCCACCTGCACGGCCAGCTTCTCCTTGACGACCTTGGCCGCCTCCGCCGCCTCCGCCTCAGCCTCTGCAGCCACGGCCTCAGCCTTGGCCTTGGCTTCGGCCGCCTTTGCGACCGCCTCCAGCGCCTTCGCCTCCGCCTTCTCCAGCTTCTCCACCTCAGCGGCCGTCGGCGCAGCCGCATCCACGTCCGCCGCCTTCGCCGCGGTCTCGGCCGCCGCGCGCGCCTCCGTCGCGGCCTGGGCCTCCTTGCGGGCCTCCTTCTCGGTCTCCAGGGCAGCCTCGGCCTCCGCCTCAGCCGCTGCGGCGGCCTTGTTCAGCGACTCCGCGCGCGCCTTCGCCTCAGTCACCTCCTTGACCGCAGCCTCGCGGACCGCCTGCTTCGCCTCAAGCGTCTGCTGTGCAGCGCCCGCCGCCTCCGCCGCCGAGGAGGCCTTGGCCACGGCCGCCGCCTTGGCCTCAGTCGCGTCGGCCGCCGCCGCCTTGGCCTTGGCCTCTGCTGCGGCCTTGGCATCCGCCGCCGACTGGGCTGCAGCCGCCACCTTGCCACGGGCGCTAGCCACCTCAGCGGCAGCCTTAGCCTCCTCAGTGGCCTTCGCCTCAAACTCGACCGCATTCTCCGCAGTCATCCGGGCCTTGGCGACGGCGGCGGTGGCAGCCTCCGCCTTCGCGTCGGCGGCAGCGCGTGCCTCCGCCGCTGCCTTGGCGTCAGCAGCCGCCGAGGCGGCGGCGGCAGCCTTGGCCTCGGCCTTGGCCGTCGCCTCGTCCAGGGCAGCCGCCGCGGCCTTGGCCTTGGCCTCCGCCTTGGAGCGGGCATCCGCGGCTGACTTGGCCTCGGCGGCGGCGGCGTCAGCGGCCTTGCTGGCGTCCTTGGCAGCGGCCTCCTTCTCAGCCGCCGCCTGCGCCGCCTCCGCGGCCTTGGCGTCGGCCTCCGCCGCAGCCTTGGACTCGGCCTCCGCTGCCGCCTTGGCCTCCGCCACCGCCACGGCCACCTCCTTGTCTGCCTTCCCGGCCTTGCTGGACGCCGGCGCCTCTTTAACCGCCTCCTCCTTGACGGCGGCCGCGGCCTCAGCCTCAGCCTCGTCCTCCGCGGCCGAGTAGCGCGAGCCCACGGGCTCGTTCAGGGCGTCCGCCAGCATCTGCAGCATGTCCTTGAGCGACTCATCTGAGGAGTCAATCACCACGGCCAGCTCGGCGACGGGCTGTGTGGATTGGGTGGGTGGGCGGGGCGGGCAAAGGGCGGACAAAGGGAAGCGTCAGGAGCGGCGTCGGTGCCTGTGGTGGGAAGGGGCGCTTCGGTGGGGTGCATTCTTTGGTGGGGTGCTGTGGGGGTCGGGGGCAAGCAGCGGGGTAGCAGACGAGGGCAGGAAGTCCCGGAAAGGATGGGGTCCTCCGCACAGCCCCGGCAGCGTGCACGACAACGTGTTAACGCAGAGAAATTCGTACTTAGGCCGTGCCAGACAGCGGTACGCTTGGGGGTCGGCGCACGCTCTGTGACTCAAAACAGGCTCAGGTGCAACTGGCCAGCGGGTGGTACCGTCGAGGATGGGTTCCTACCCACAGCCCAGACTCCGTGCTGCACGCTTCATAACCACGCGGTAACGCACGGCACTTCGTATCGGGGGGCTGCAGCAGGCTGTGCCAGGCCGGGGTAAGTTCGGTACACGCGGCTCTGTGACTCATTCCGGTGGACCCCGTGCTCTTCAGAAAGTCCTGCGCTGCCCTCAGAGGCAAGGCCCCTTGTCAATGTGCCTCGCAAACTGATAGGTCTGAGCGCTGGCTGGTGCTGCGGCAACAAGATTTGATGCACGCAGCGTGACACCTATCTTTGTTCGACGCGGGAGCTGGCTGAAGTGCTGGTCCTACGGTCTTCTTGTGAAGGCGTGCGTGGTACCATCGTGGTGCCCGGTTCCCTCGAGAAACCTCACGGCTCCACCCACCTCTGCCACGGAAGGGGCCACGTGCGTCGGTGCGACACGCTGCGCAGCTGCGAGGTCCAAGAGAGGTGGGGAGGGGGTCAGCGGGTGCCGGGCACGGGTGCCGAAGGGCGGCGTAAAGGCAGGGCAGTCGGGCAGACGTGGCTGACGACAGACGGCAGAGGCTCCCGCCGACCCATATCTTCGTTGCGACATCGAGCATGTAGCGACTGCAGTTTGAGCTACGCGGGGCCAGGCGACGCGTACGGAGCGCCGGCCGCGAGCGGTGCAAGCCAGTCGGTGATTCGCGCGAAATCGAAGCACCGCGACGCACCCGGCGACATGATGACCTCCGAAGCTCCACGCTCGTTCATGCTCACAGAACCGGCCATCGGGCCAGGCTCGGCGATAGCCGGGGCCGACGCGATGAGGGAACCCGCGAGGAGCGATGCGAGCACAGCCTGTCCTCCATGGCCCTCCGAAGGGCCCGTCGAAGCTCGGGTAGTGACGAGAGAACCGCGCTGGGACCGCGCCAGGCCCGGGCCCCCGCTCGCGGTGGTCACCACCGCGCGCATGGTTCGGGCTTGCACGCACCGCTCTGCACCAAGCTGAGAGCCGATCAAGCAAGTAGTGTCAGGACTATGCTGAGAATGGATGGGGTGGGGCCTGCATGGATGGCCGAACGGTTTAGGCGCGTGCGGATGCGGATGCCCTACCACACGCCCGGGCCACGCCGTGGGTCGGCACAGCCCAGGGCGTTGCAATGGCAGGTTGCGTCGATCTGCCGCGTAGCTGCGTGGAGAGCTAGCTTGGGAAAGGGGAGCAGGTGGACTAGGGAACCGCGGTGTGATGGCAGCAGATGGCGGAGATGGCCGCCAACGGACCCAGCCATTGTACCTCAACAGGGTCCGTGACGCTTCGGTATGCCCCGGAGGTCGTCACCCGCACAGGCCACCCCCGGTGAGCTGCATAAAATGCGGAAGGTTCATAGTGAGAGCGTCGGACTTCGTCGTGGCGGCCAGGCGGGGGCACTGCGAGGGGCTGGGTGGGCGGCAAGCCGTGTCGTGTGTATTGGACTCGGCGCGGCACGCTGTCCCGACACACGCGGTCACACCCCCTGTGTAGTGTAGCAGGAAAGCACATAGAGGCTGAGACACGGCGGCCAAACGCGGGTGACGGCCGTGCCGTGCTGAGTCGGGATGCAAGTTGGGAGCGCCGAGCCCAGCGTGCTGTGCCTATTCTGCTTTTCGCCTTCGCACCATATAAACACACGCATATATAGGTAGTAGCGATGATTGTACGCTCTCTGTGAGACCCCGCGGCCCCCGACCCAACACTTGCGCGCGACCCAGGAACAATGGCGTCGAGGACGGTGGACGTATATGTGACAGGAGCCGAGCTGGAGCAGGGTCTCAAGCAAAAAGTAGGGCATGTTTGGTCATCGCTCAAAGCTCTCGCGGGGCTTCGCCAACAAAAGGGGCCAGAACTATCACTCATACGCACGTTTCTGTGCTCCCTGCACAGCAAACGGCATGTCTCCGAATCAACCCGAATGACCTTGCGCCCGTGGCGTGTGTGAGCCGACAAGGCGTCAAGTGAGTCCCAGAGGCACAAGCTGACAATAAAGCTTAGATGGGGCTTGGGAACGAGGCTGTATGCGCGGGTCACCGCACCTGGCCCTCGGACATCCTCTCTCCCCACCCGTTTCACCTCGCGCTGCCCTCGTCCCCGCACCACAGCACCGGGTCGCTCTTCACCCACTCGGAGCCGCAGCCGACGGGGCGGAATCTGACAGATGCGGAGATGGGGGCCATGTACGACCGCTGGGTGGGGCCGGCCAGCCTGGGCAACGCGGCCCAGCGGCTGGAGGCGTACGACCGCGGACTGCTGCCCTCCGGGTGAGTGCAGCTGGGAGTGTGCTTCTCTTGGGCAATGGGCCATTGTGGTGATCACGTTGGACGGCGAGGGAGGGTAGCACCCGGGACCGGCCCTGTTGGGCCCTTGGCCGGCCTGCGCAAGGGGTCGGCGAGTCAGCCGGCCGCCAGGCGTTGCCATCGTGCCGGGCTGCTGGTCACTCGTCGGGTCTTACGGGGCTGGACAGCATGGTCTATGGCGTTGAGCGTCACGCAGACCGGTCATGGCCGGCCAGCGGGTTGCTCCTGGGGCCTCCCGTGTTGCCCAGCCCCCACCAGTCCAGACCAGACCAGCCCCGGAGGAGCCTCTGTGAGGCCCGGAAAGGCCACGCTGCCCGTCTGGCTGTGCTCCAATAGAGGTGCTCACACAGGGCCTCATGTTCGCGGGCCCTTACCAGCGGCTGGACAGCGGGACAGGTGTGGCCGTCCAGCCCCGGGGGCACCCACGGCTGCCTACGGAGCCGCCGGCTCGGTTGAAGTGGGTCCGTCCTGCGAGCCCGAGCGTTGCGAGAGCTGTGGCGTGCACGCATCTTACCTGAGAGGGAGCAGCAGGGCGTGTGCGCGCCAAGCGGCCGGTCAAGCGGCTGAAGGGGCCCTGGGTCTGCGTACGGCTCAAAGGACAACGCGTTCGCAAGCCTCCTGTCACACCACCCCACACTTGCACCTCCGCCCTCAACCCGCACCCACACCCACACCCACACCCACACCCACACCCTCGCCCTCGCCCTTGCAGGACCCCCGACGGCAGCTCCCGCGGTGCGGCTCTGGACAGCGGCGACCGGGGCCCCGCCAAGCCCTCCCCCGCCATGGCCGTGGCCCTAGCCGCCGCCAACTCGGCCATCCGCGGGCCCCTGCTGGACGAGCTACACGCACAGCGCGCCGCCGGCGTCACGATGAAGTACGTGGCGCCGCACATCGCCAAGAAGTACGGTGTACAGCAGTCGATACGGCCGGCGTCGGAGCGCGCCGCCGCCGCGGCGGCGGCGGGCCCTTCGTCCATGTCGTCTGCGCCGTCGGCGGCTGCCACCGGGGCGGGGCAAATCATCATGGCGTCAGACAAGACGCCCAACTTTGCGTCCTCGGCTGCGGCGGCATCGCGGCCGCCGCGGCCAGCTTCCGCCACCTTCTTGGGCGTCAGCCGCGAGCACGCCCAGAAAACCGGATCCCGGTTCCTGTACGGCGGCAAGCAGGACGTGCCGAGCGTCGGCAAGTACACGCCCAAGTACGGCGCACTCGACAAGGCCACACAGCTCGTACGGGACTGGTCCAAGCAGCCCGACCCCAACGCGAACCGTGATGCTTCTTCGTCCGGGCTGCGACGACCGGGGTCCGCGCCCGCTGGCAGCCGCCGCGCGGGTGTGTCTCTGGAGCCCTCTCGGGTGTCCGTGGCTCCGTCCATAGCTGCGGATGGCGAGCGGCGGGGAACGGCCAGCGGGGAGGCTGGCGGGGGGCCCAAGCGGAGCCTGTCGATGACCAGTGTGGCGGGGCCGGCGCAGCCCGCGCCGCAGATGGACGCGAGGACGCAGGCGCAGGTGCGGGCCGGGGGTTGGGGGGGAAGGGATCTAGGGCTCTGGGGGCTGGGGCTGGGCGACTGGGGCTGGGGCGGCTGCAGGATTGCTGTGGGCCGTTACAGGGGCGGTCCGCTTCCTCTTTACTCCACGCCCCAGAGCTCCTCGCCCACGTTTAACCGCCCCAACCGCCCCAACCACCCGTCTTCCCCCTTCCAGGTCCGCCACGAGGAGCTGTTCGCGGGGGCACACCGCGTGCACGAACCCAAGCCCCCCCTGCCCCCCGGCACGCCCTGCTTCAAGGCGCCCGGCCGCAAGCCGCCCGACAATTCCACAACCGCGGGCCACCTGTTCGGCGCGTACTACCAGCAGGGGTACGACAGGTGCGTGCCGTACGACATGCACGCGGATGTGCACACGGACGGCGATGCCGTCAGGGCTAGCTCGACGAAATCTCCCGAAACCCAGCCCGTGAACGTCAAAGCACAGCCCTCATGCTCTCTACTCCCCTCACAAGCCTCCTCCTGCTCCCCTCGATCCCGCTCTCCCTTTCCCCCTCCTTCGCCCCCCCCCCCGCCCCGCAGCCTCACGAAGCGCTCCTCGCGCCCCTCCTCGGCCTTCCACGTCCAGGTGCCCCGCCCGCCGCCCACCAAGCTGGCGGCGCAGGGGGACACCAGCCCCGCGCTCGGCCCCGGCACCTACAACGTGGGCCGCCCTCTGCCCGCGTCCAACACCGGCAAGCACGTCAATGCGGGTGAGCATCGTGGGGGCGCGCACGGCAGAGGCCCTGAGCCTGGGGCGCGGCTGTGATGGGACAGTACCGGTATCCAGGGAGCAGCATCAACCCGCAGCTGGACATGTCAGGGTCCTGCTGGATCTACCGTACATTACCTGTGGCTAACCTGTCTCCGCCTGCCCCCCTGGCCCCTGCCCCCTGCCCCTCAGGCCACTCCTACCTGGCCCAGACGGTCGACTTCACCCGGCGGGGACCGCGGCCCGTGTCTGCGCCCAACGCGCGGGGCCCGCCGCAGGGCGCGATGCACCACGGCTACTGGGTAGGCAGGGCACCGTCATCATCGGGCGAGGGCAGGGGCCGCGGAACTGCAACCGCCCGCAACTGCAAACCGGTTCCTTGAGGCTTGGCCCCGCTGACGCCCCCCGCAACCCGCCTTGCTCACCCTCGTCCCTCCTCTCCAGGGCCCCAACGGCCCCGTGACGTCCCTGTTTCCCGATGAGCCTGAGTTCGATGGACTCGTGGGCATCCGCCACCTGCAGGCGAGCAAATGGGGTGTTGGAAGGGGGCGGCGTGGAGGGAAGGTCTTCCAAGGGGTGACTCCTGCAAATGGAGCCGGTACGTTGGAGAGCACGCGGAGATGCTCGCTTGGTGCCAGGGTTTCTCCTTAAGCCTGCTATGCCTCAAAGCTTGTATGTTGTTTCCCGTTGTTCGCCCTGCAGGAGAGGGTGCAGGCTCAAGAGGACAAGCTCCGGCCCCGCTTGGCGGCGCAGCGGCAGGCGGCGGAGGCAGCGGCCGGAGGCGGCGGTGGGGAGGTGCCGCCGCCACCCGGCCTGGCCTTTGCAGCGCCGGTGAGCCGCCGTGCCTGGATGCACCGCACGCACACATGTGCCTCAACTCCTTGCCTTTCGCACGCAGCGCTCTTGCGGAATTCCGTGGCAATGCCTCTCATCGCAACCCTTGCCCGCTTTTTGCCCCGCTTCCTCACAGGGCGACGACCGGCCGCTGACGTACGTGGGACCCGAGCGTATGGGCGACTTCGGGTCGGCGGGCTTCGCGCGGCGCGTGCCCGGGGGGACCTTCAGCGCCACCACACGGGCAGGCACGGTGAGGCGGGATGGGGGCGCGGCGCGGGAGAGGGCGGGGTGCAGAAGAACAGGGGAGCGGGTGGGCAGTGGAGGCGAACGAGGCGAGGGTGCTGTTTGGGTGGGCAAGCGGACGTCGCAGTCGTCCCTGGAGCAATGGCGATGCAGCCGTGGAAGGGAGGAGAAGAAGGCAGGACGCTCGCCGCTTCTGGTTGAGCAGGCTAGCTGCGCTGCCGACTGCGCTCAGGCGGCTCGGTGCGACCTTCCGTCACCCCCCCTTCCCGCGCGCAGGCCCAGGGCATGCGGGTCATGGCGGACGGCAAGGTCATCCCCCCAGCGGCGGTGTCCATCAAGAAGGGTTTGGACCTGGAGTACGATTTCGATCCCGCCGTCGTCAAGCCACGGCATCCGTCGTGGCAGTTGCCCCCGAACCGCCAGGCGCTGAGCCAGCGATGGATCACCACCGCCGCTACTGCGTACTTGGACTGAGGCGGCGCGCTATGGATGGGACCAATGCAGGGCTAGTATGGCGGTTGGGCGGGGGGCGCGCTATGGATGGGACTCCAGGGCTGAGATAGCTTTTGTTGTTGTGAACGGGGATGACCCGTGCTGCGTGGCGGGCGTGTGCCTCCTGCCCGCCTTCGCGGACAGGTACCCGCGGGCAAGGGTGTGGGTGGACGGGAAGGGGGGCAGGGGCAAGGCGCGGTCGCCGGTGTGCTACCGCCTGGTCAAGCAGGAAGAGGTGCTGGCGATGGAGGAGGTGTAGCCTGGCGTCGGCCCGAGGAGGGGGCGGCCGGGTTTTTGGGCAGGGGAGACTCCCCTGTTTTTGGGCGACCAGGGTTTGGCTGGCATGCGTGTCCGCGAGCACAGTGCACGAACTGACAAGTACATTAACACTGCGGCGACCTGCACATATTTTCACAGGACCGTTGCTATTGTTGGCCCAGTGTGCAGAAGGCCCAAACGCAATTCTTGCGAGGCTCTTCTTTCGCTGACCGAGTGGTTGCTAACTGTTCTTAACTTGTGAAGCTTTAAGCTATAGCTGGCATTAGCACTAAGGCTTCGCTCGAGCACCGAGGCCGGCGCGATCTTCTTTTGGCTGTGCCCGCTGCCCGCTGTGACAACCGCGAGGCCTCAGACGATGGCTCCTGCTGTAAAGCTTAGGGAAGGCCTTGCGGCGAAGGGAAAGCAGTCAGCCACGGCGACGACTCCGCTGCCGGCATGGAAGTTGCGCTTGCAGGCCCGCACGCCCACAACGGCAGCAAAGACCAGCGGTCAAACTGCTGAAGAGCCGGAGGCCCAGCCTGCGGGTCAGGGCGAGTCGGCGCCATCCCCCCTCCCGCCAGCCGCAGCTGAGCAGCAGCAGATAAAGCTGACCGTAATCCAGGCGCCGCTGCTGCCCAAGCCAGACCTGTCCAGGTAAGGGACAAGAGGGACTGACGACTTGTGTGTGACGGGGAGGACAGGTGAAACGGGGCGCGCAGGGGGTCGGCACTCCCTCTCGTCAGGCACTGGGCTGGCCGCTCGGGACGGGTGGCCAGGACAGCTATCACCTCTGGCCACCAGCAATGCTCTGGCTGCCCCACCACCTGATCCAAATGCAGGCCCCAGCCTCCCTCGGACCGTGCTGCCATGCTACGGAAGCTTCACGAGCTCCGGTCTGCGGGGGCAAGCATGCTGGCCGCCCAGACCTCTGGGCCAACGGGATCCGCACCTCCTGGGCCAGGCGACCCCAGCGCCCCAGCCGCCACCTCTTCTACCTTCGGGGCCTCGTCCTCCGCTTTTGGCTTCCCCTCTCCAGCTCCCGCGCGCACCGCTGCGGCAGCCCCCGCCTGGGCCGCCGAGCCCCAAACCCCGGCCGGCGCAGGCCCCTCCTCCTCCCCCTACGCCTCGCCCTACGCCATGCCATCCAGCCTCCGGCAAGGCGGGGGCATTCTCGGAACCCCGTCCCAGCCGCCGCTCAGCCCGCCGACGCTGGAGGCCCTTCGGCGGCAGGAGTACAAGGACACGGGCGGGGGCTACCTGACCCACTTCGCTGACCCAGGGGACCTCGCCACACCGCTGACCCCCTCGGCCCGTGCCGGGGGCGGGGCAGGAGCGGGCTGGACACCGGGCGGGGGGGGCAAGCACAACACGGCGCTGGGAGGCACACCAGCGGCGGGCGGGGGCGGCGGCGGCTCCACGCCTCTGTCGGTGCTTCGGAGCATCCACAAGGTGCGGCCGGCTGTGGGAATGGAAGCTTGGGAGGGTCCTGGAGGGGCTGCTTGGTCACGTCGCATTCCCGCTAACAGCCCAGGCAGCACGGCGAGGCTTGAAACCCCAAGCTCATGAGTCATGACCGCTCCCTGTCGTCTGGCCTGCCCCACCCCTCACCCCTCAGGTCCAGCAGCTGCAGAGGCTGCAGCGGGAGGGCGCATCGCTCGTGGCGTCGCTGGGGGCAGAATGAGGGAGCGGCCTGGCTTAGAGGGGGACTGTGGAGGAGCGCCGAGGCTGGAACGTGCAGGGTACAGGACAGCGGGGTCTGCAGCTCAAGAGCTTGACGGTGGCGGACCGGTACGAGGGGCTGGCGTGACGTTGAGTAGGACGTGCCCAACGGTGGTGTGATGTACATGGGGTAGCGGGACGATGTAGTCGGTGATGCGGCTGAGCACGGCTATGCTAGACGTACCGGCATGCTGTTGCTGGCATTGATGGTGTAGAGCTGAGCCCTTAACTGCTAGCAGTCTGACAGATGCTACTCATGGGGTAGTGGGAGTTGTAACGCTCTGACGGGCTTGTGGCTAGCTGGAGCCGCAACAGTGTTGCTGCATCCCTCGTCGCATAAGCTACGCTGCTTGGTCCCGAGCCCAGCATGTTAAGACCTATCGCCCACCTAACGCGAAGGGGCTCGAGTGTCTCAGCCATATGGATTACAGAGTCTCTCCAACAGGGGACACTGCACTCCTGTCCTAGACGGCACACCCTCCAGCCTCCACAACACCGACACCACGGGTACCGCCCAGACTCCTGGCAGGTCCCGAGCCAGCTGTCGTTCCATCCGGACGGCCTTGCTCCTCACTGCCACCTCGCCAAGTACTATGCTATGCACTTCTACTGCGACATGAAGGGTCGCCACACGCACCCATATGGAAGGGAGGCAACAGGGGACGCAGGACGCGGGTACGGCTCCCCGGACCGCCCTTAGGCACGGACGGGGTAGCGAGTGCCGCCCCCAACACACTGCTGCCTCCGTGGCTCGCTCAGTGGCGAGGGGCCCTTGCGGTCTCCAGCTAATAATCTGGCGCAGGCATGGGTGTGGCGCCGACAAGGTACCTGCCGTCCACCAGGTCAGCGGTGAGGAAGGTCTCCACTCGCCGCGTTGAAGGGCACCAGCCGGTGACGCGGGCTCGCCCACGTCCCACGGCGATCCGATGCCTTCGCCTGTTGAGGGCACCCTGCGAGATGAGCTTGCAGCGCGCCTCGGGGACGTACTCCACATCCGAGATTCGAATCGTGTTGATCGTGTTGCTGGCGGCGTCGGTCCACGCCAGCACCAGCGTGCCACGGCCGTGGGAGTGGGCGACCCGGCCGTCGGCCCGCAGCGCTCGTGATTGCGGCTGTGGGTACGGCCGGTAGTCATGAAGGTGGCTCCAGCTGTCCGTCACGTGACAGAGGGCGCCGGAGTCGAGGACGTAGGCCGTGCCTAAGGCGGGGCCGGCGGGGCCTGCCCCCCGCGCCTTCCTCGGCAGCATGCGGTGTGAGGGGAGGCCTCGTCGCTCGGGACGGTGGCTGTTGGGACCGAACGGCTGGTGCTGTCTTGTACCGTTGAGGTTCCGCTTCTGGCCCCCGGCCTTGAGGCCAACGGGCGTGCCGCGGCATGCGCAGCCCCTGTCAGCGGGAGTCCCGTCGCACGCGCAGGAGTCGCTTCCTGTCCCCGGTGTAGCGGCACAGCACTGTTGCAGCTGTTTGCTCCGTCGCAGCTCTGACGCTAGCAGCAGCTCCGAAAGGGCCTCCCGCAGGGTCGCCACGGGTTGTACGGCCAGGCTGTACTGCGCAATCCCGTATGCCGGGGAGAGGCCCCGGACTAGGGCGGACACCACATGCGCCTCCGTCACGGGTGAGTCGACCGCCTGCAGCTGGCTCAGGAGGCCGGTGGCACGCGCCACATAGTCGAGAGGAGTCTCTTCCGGCTCCTGATGCAGTGTGGCGAGGTCTGCCAGCAGCGTGGCGAGGTCCGCCATCGCCGCATGCCCTTGGCTGTGTGTGTGCACCTGAGCGTGCAGATACTTCATCTGCTCCAGCCTGTCACCACGATGTGTCTTGCTTTCCTGCCGGTGACGCTCTTGCCGGTTAAGTCGCGTTGGCCCGTTTGCAGGTGGCATGCGCTGCTGCACGTCCGAGAGTACCAATAGAAGCCGCTGTAGAGGCTGCTTTAGAGGCAGCTAGGATAATGTGCGCCTCGGCTTAATGCGCAAGTGGCGCGGATTGGTAACCGTGGCTGGGATGGCGGTTCCGTGTATCTGAAGCAGGCTTGCGGTGTCTGATAATGGTGAGCTACGTTATCAATAGAGCAAGTGAGAGAGGTATTTATATCCGGGCCGGAGGATGCGTGGACCACCGTACAGGACGTGCCGGTCTGTTCCGGTCTGTTCCGGAATGTTCCGGAGCATTCCTGAGTGTGATTGCTCAGCGCCCCCGCCATCTCATAAAGCCCCCGCAAACTCCCGCAGCCTGGGGGGTTTCCAGCAATCCTCAGACGAGTCCACCTTGGCTGAAGCCCCGACTTGCGACGACACACACAACGGCTCAACGTGCCTGCCACTCGTCAGCCCATCACCTGGTGACTCCTCCCGCCTCCCATGCTAGTGTGTTGCACAGGGGCTAGGTCTACCGCCTCCGGTACGTACTCTTCAAGGTTCACTGCAGCCCACACCAGGAAATCACCAGGTCCCTGTCTCACTTCCACAGCGCCAGATGAATCTGCGGCGGCGGAGCCCCCTCCGCCGCCAGCCTCGCCTGCACCCCCTCAATCACCTCCCTCGCCCCCCTCGCCGCTTCGATGGGGGCTGTGAAGCGGACCGAGGCCGCCGGCCCGCCCGGCGCAAGCAGGCTGGCCAGGCCAGCTGCCGCGTCGGTCAGAATGCTGCCGCCTCCGGCCTGTGCAGGGGAAAGTTGGCCGGGCCGGGGCACGTGGCAAGCCCGTCATATGATCGGTCGGTTGGAGACTTGGAGTACAGTGCACCCACGATGGGTCGCGTGGCAGAGCGGGTGGGGGGCTTGCTCAACCTGTGTCTGTGTCCAATGCACGTCGTGCTCAGAGCGTGCACCATCGAGACTTGCGGTCAATTGGCTCTTTCGACCAACCCACCTGTCCGGGGCTCTCCCACTCGGCGTCCAGGCTCAGCATGGTGAGGCCCGTGAGGCGGCGCAGGCGGGGCAGCGCCGAGGGCGGCACCACCATCAAGTCCTCCAGGTTCAGCTCCTGCGGGGCGGGAGGGGGGAAGCCGGAAGGCCGAGAGAAAGGAGGGGGCCTGAAGGGGGAGCAGGGCGGGGAGGAGCCGAGGGCTCCTGCCAGGAGTGCCAGCGGTACGTGGCAGCGGCTGGTCAAAGGGGCGCGCAGACAGAGGCCATTATTGGCTTGTGTGCAGGTCAAGTTTAACCGAGGTCGAGTTTGAGCACGAGGCTAGCATCGGACGTCCCAGTCTGGGACGTCCGCGGCGCATGCCTGGACCCTGTGCTCCCCGTGTCCCCACAGCGCCCCCTTACCTTGAGGGTGGACAAGCGCTCCCCAATCACCCCCACGTCCTCCGCACTCAGCCGCACGGCGAACAGCGTCAGCACCTCCACCCCCACCGCCGCCAGCGCCGCCAGCCAGCGCCCGTGCCCACCGAGGACCCGGTCGGGCCCCAGGCCCAGCCCGCCCTCCGGCTCCGGCGGCGCAGTCAGCAGCGTCATGCCGCCGCAGAGCCCCACGCTCAGCGCCCTCGGCCGACCCCCCGCCTCCGCCGCCGCCAGGGTCGCAGCCGCCAGGCACAGCGCTCGCTCGCCCACGGGGCTCAACCGCCCGGAGCCCTCCTCCGCATGGCGGCCCACCCGCGGCGCCATCCGTAGAGTTCCGCCCGGGGCCACCCTCAGCTGCAGGCGGTGCGCCCGCGTGCGTCCGTCCCCCTCCCTATACCCCGCAGCCGGTGCTTGGGCCGCCGCTGGTGCCAGTGCGACAGCCGAACCTCTGGCCACGGGTTCCACCGCCGCTGCCGCCGCCGCTGCCGCTGCCGAAGGCGACAGGCCAGACGGTGCTGGTGGTGGCGCGCAGCCCGACAGCCCCATGGCCAGGCCCAGGGCGGCCAGCAGCTCGAAGGAGCCACCTTCCGCCAGCTCCAGCCGCTCCAGGGAGGGCGGCAGCGGCAGCGGCTCGATGTGGGTCAGCGCCTCCTCCGGCTCGCCCCAGCCGCGGCCCTCGGCGGCGCCCGAGTCCGAGACCAGGCCCCGCGCGGAGAGGGAGGCCAGGCGGGGCAGGGCCGAGAGCGCCGCCAGCAGCTGAGGGCTGAGGTCCGCCCCTGGGAGGCACAGGGTCCGCAGGCGCAACCCGGACAGGGGGGACGGCGGTGCTGGAGCGGGGGTCAGGGCCGGGGCCTGGGCCGGGGCAGCGGCTGGAGCGGCATGCGCGTATGGGCAGCTCTCTCCATCGCCTGGAAGGGTTGCGGCTGTGGCATCTGGGGCGGAGCGGGCTGGAGTGCCGCTGCCCGTCCCTGCAAGGAACTGGGGTAGGCCCGGCGGCGCTTTGCCCTGGAGCGAGGGCCCCAGGACCAGCTCCTCCAGCCCCGCCGACACCGCTGCCGCCAGCAGCAGCGACGGCAGGTCCTCCCAGCACCCCGTCGTCAGCTCCAGCCGCCGCAGAGCCGCAAGCCCCGGGGCACAGCGTCCGGCAGTGTCGCTGCGCCACGTGACCAGGGGGCAGACCAGCGCACCGAGCCTGGGCAGCGCAGGGCCGCCGCCGGCGTCCCCGCCGCTCAAGAGGATTCGTAGCGCGTCTCCCAGCCGCTCCCGTGCCTGCTCCTCTGTCTCTGCTTCCGATTCCGCGGCGAGCCACTCCGAGCTTTGTGCTGCGTCTGCCACGTTTGCAACGGCACCGCCGGCCTCAAGGCTAAGGTTTGCCAGCGCCCCCTCCACTCCGGAGCTCCCAGTCGAAGCAGCCGCCTGTGGCGGCGGCTCGTCGGCTGCCGTCAGCGGTGGTTCCAGACGTGGGTCTGGGGTCGCAGCTGGCAGCAGCCGCAGAGTCTCAAGGCCAGGCATGCCTCGGAGGATGGCCCAGGCCACGGGGGGGCAGAGCAGGTCCGAGGCTATGGAGAGGGAGCTCACGGCAGCTGGGCCGGCGCGGGTACCAGTGCAGGGGTCGGGCTCAGCCGAGCACATCGACGTGGAGACCTCCCGCGGCTCGGCTTCCGTGAGTGCATGCAGGAGAGACACCCTGGAAGAGGGGGGAGGTGGCCCGACGTAAGGGGCGCAGTCGGTAGTGTGTGCCCTTGACGGCTTGAGGCCCTCCCTGAGCTGAGGCAAACGCGCTCCCCCCCCGCCAGCGACGAGCAGCCCAAGCTCACGCGGTCGCCCTGCGAGAGGACCCGCATGTGAGCTCCAGACGCAGCTCTTGCGGTCTGCATCCGCGGGCGAGGAAGCCTCGGAAGGCACGAATGAGCTCGGCATGTCCGCCAGAAGTCTCTCCAAAGGTCTTATCGTGGAGTTTGAGGCAGGTAATGTGGCTATCGATAGCCGTCCGGAGCTCCTTGTCGAGAAGGCGCAAGGCCAGGTGCTCGGCGTTGTCAAGCGGAGCATGTGCAGCGATTAGAGCCCGCAGGTCGGCGTCCCCTAAGACGCGCGTGGCCATGCTACCAAGCTATATGTGCGGGGCGAAGGCATTGACCATCAGAATGGGAGCATTGACCATGGGCGACCGCGGCTGCTGGATTTCAGCCCGGGCCGGGGGCCGACGGGGGCTGAGGACGGCATGGGCGGCATGGGGGGGTTTAGCCCCAGTGCCTACCCCGGCCCTCCCACCGGTTGGAGCCGGACTAACAGGGGGCATACGCTCACCACCCTGCAGCTACCAAGTACCAACCCCCGGGCCAAGGGAGTCCAGTGTCTTGCAGGTCGTCCACTGCTTCTTGCCGCGAGGGCAAGGGCTCACATCTATTCCTTTTCTCGTCTTCTGCTAGTTATCCACTAATTGGCAACTGGGGGAATTCCTTTGTTGAACAAAACGAAGGTGGCTTGGGGTACGGGAGAGCAGGGGGGCGCAGGGGCCGCAGGTGGCGGGCAGGGGCGGGGAAAGCCGTGCGAGGGCACAGCAGGGCAGCGGGACCCCGCTCGTGAACAGCCGGTGTTGCTGCATCTCGCAAACCCCAGCCACTTGTAGTCGCTCCCAGTTGTACACGATTGATCAAGAAATCCACACCTGGGCAAAGGACAGAAAGCTGCCGGCACGCTGCTGCTGCCGCACACGAGCCAACTGGCCCAAGTCGCCCAACTGCGTCAAGGCCGGCCGATCATAGTTGTTCCAGATGATCACATATGCGCTCTTCACTCCGTGACACTGCTGTATCTGCCTCCATACTGTTGCGATGACTTGAATCCGCGATGCGGCCAGCTCTGAGCAAACGAGGTAGCTGAATTGCGCGACTTGAGATGAACAAACTTGCGCTACTATTGCTCCTAGGCGTGGCTGCCCAGGGCGGCCTCGCGGTTAGCGATGCTGCAGCCGGCGAAGCGCTCTCTGCTAGCTTGGAGGAGGGGGACGCGGAAGAGTCCGTACCGGGGGTGGAGATGCCCCTGGTGAAGGGGCGCTCTTACGTCTCAGGGGACCCGGTGGATGCGTCTTCCAAGCCCCTCGGTGTGGAGGACCTGGTCATCATCGTGCCGACGTTCGTTAGCAGGCTGCCCCTGGTGCACGCCACGCGCCCCGCAAGGTGGGATGTGTGCGAGGTAGGGAACCCCAGCGTCACGGGCGGAAGGAGCCGAGCCCTTTCTGCTCCAGCGCCTGGGGATGTTTGTGGCGCCATTGGGGATGAACACACTGCATACACAGCAACCCAGGAATAGGGCAGGCAGGAGTGCGCAAACAACCAGAACCCGCTAATGATCTGTCAGCTGATCTTGGCACCCACCGTGTGGGCTAGAGTGCAGCTGCCGGCGTTGCGGCGGCCCCTTGGCAGCCCGTACACGTACCCATCCGCCTCACGCGCCTGGGGAGGCATGGGCCTTCGCCTCCAGGGCGATAGTCGCAGGGCGGGGGTGGGGGCCCGGGTGGCAAGCGAGCATAATATGGGGTTAGAGGCCGCAGGGCAGCGCTGAGAACGTGAAGGGCTCCTCCAGCGGAGGCTCCAAAGCCCGGGGCCTGAGGTTTCCCTGCAGCGAGCGGCTGCTGAGGCACAGTGCCGAGGGCCATTGCAAAGGGCTTAAACCGCGCCGTGCGTTAACCGCATGACTGCCTCCCTGTCGCTGACACGGTTGCTGGGAGCTAGCGTGCATGGCACTCGCGGCCAATGGGACGGGTCCTCTTGGGATGGCTCCTTCGCACGGGCCGGGCCTTTAGTCGCTTGACCTAAGCAGGGATGCAGGGTATGCTTATCGGGACCATCCATGCATGCCCGCATCCACCATGCCCGCCTCCGCCAAGCTGACTCAGGTGCCGAGTGCCGACGCTCGCCCCTGGGCTATGTACCGCGTTTATCTGCGCAGACGTGGCGTCCGCACCTTCATTGTGGTAGAGAACGGCACCGAGGCCGCCCGCCTCAACGAGATGTACGGCGGTCTGACGGGGCCGCACAACGAGTCGTACATCTCGTGGGCTAACTCGGACGGAGCCGGGTCCTTCATGGGCGGCGTGTACGGGTCAGACCCGATCAAGATCACGCACCCGCTGCACGTGCTTGGCCCACGGCACGCCATGGCGCCCGTCATGGCCCACGAGGTATTAGTAAAGCTGGCGGCGGCCGCCGCCGCCAGCGCGGCCGGCGGCGCGGCGGCGTCATCCCCGCCGCCACCACCGGCTGGCAAGAAGTCCCGCGGCCCGCCGCTGCCGTACAAGTGGATGCTGGTGGCTCGTGACGACACGCTCTGGATCCCGTCCGCGGCGGTCAAACTTCTGTCCCCGTTCAACGCCGGCGCCGCCGTTGCGGCGAGCGACCACCTGGTCGATTTCAACGGCATAAAGATCATGTCGCCGTCACGTGCGCCCGCCACGTGCCTGCCATGCCACTACAACCTAACCGACCTTATGGGTCGGCGCAAGCCCCCGCGCGTGCCGCAGCCCGCCTGCCCCGTGTGCCGCCCCGCCAAGGGCTGCGAGTTCCGCTTCGATCTGTGCATGGGCCTGGCGGGCGGGCCCGTGTGCGGCACCAAGCGGTTCCTGGGGGCGGTGGACCGGTGCCACTTCTCGTGGCCCGCGGGCGGTGCGGGGCTGGCCATGTCGGCGGCGCTGCTGCACTACCTGGACAAGGTGGGGAGGGGGAGGTAGGGGGTTGGGGATAGAGGGGTCGGGGGGGCAGGGGAAAGGTGAGGTGAGGGGCGGAGGGGGCGCTGGCTGCTGCGCTACCTGGATAAGGTGCGGGTGGAGGGCCGGGGAGGGGCGGGGGCAGAGGCGGGGGAGAGGGCAAGGGGAGAGGGGAGGGCAGGAGGAAGAGGAGGGGAGATGAGAGACCAGGGGAACCCACGAGTTGCCGCATCCTTCCCTGACCCTGACCTCCCTCAACGCCCTCCGGCCCGTCCGCCCCCAGGAGCGCTGGGTCGGGTGCGTCCGTGACACGCAGCCCACCACGGGCGAGCGGGCCATCGGGCGCTGCATGTGGCGCAGCGGCGTCATTATTAGTCACGTGGCGGCGGGCATGGCCAACCGCCTGACGCGGGACCCCTTCGCCGACCGATTTGTCATCTTCGGCAACCCCCTGGCGCGGCCGGTGAGCGAGGGGGGGGGGATGGACTCGAGGGAGGGACTGGAGGGACGGCCGGGGCAATGCGACGAGAAAGCAGGTTCAAGATATGCTGATACCGGCAGGTGGCCAAGGCCGGAGCAAAGCAGGCCCAGCTCCATCCCTCCGCGTGGCCCCCGGCGCTCAGAAGCCCCTGCCCCCACCCGCCTGCACAGATGGTGTTCGGTCCCAAGGTGGAGGAGGTCATGGGCCCGGCGTATGCAGGTGGGGTGGGCCGAAGGGCTTGGCGGGTGCTTGAGCACTTGGGCACCACCACCGGGACGCGGGCGGGTCTGTGGCTCTCGTGGCTGGCGAGGCGAGGCCGCGACTGCAGCCCGCCAAACCCCTACCTCCGTCAGCCTCAGCTGTCTCCTCCTCGGCCCTCGCGCCTCGCGTCCCCTTCGCCATGGCAACCCACCCCTCCCCACTTCCTCCGCAACAGACCCCCCCACCCCCTATCCTCTTTCCCCGTTGTTCCCGCCCCCTCCCCCGCTGTCCGCCCGCAGCCCAGCTGGAGGCCACCAAGACCGCCTCCGTGGCTCTCGCGGAGGCGGCCAAGAAGGCGGCAGTGGACCGGGAGGCAGCGGTCAAGGCGGTGGGTGGTGACATCAGCCCGTGTGCGGCCCGCTTGCGTCGCGGTTGCGGTCAATTCGTTCTTATTGGGACGGTATTGCCGCGACCGGGTGCTGTCTGGTGTGTCTGGAAGGAGTACTGGCTTCCGAGCCTTCCTCCGCATCGGCCTGCACGCTCCGCTCAAACCTGCTCCTGCTCCCCCGCACCCCGCACTCGGCCGTGCCCCCACCCGTAACCCCCACAGGGCCGCGCGCTGCCCCAGACCCTGCGCCCCGGTGCCCACTACATCCCGGGAGACAGCCCCACACTGGATGAGATCATGGGTCCGCCGCCCTCCACGCGCACCCGCCGCGCGGACGCGCCCGAGCCGTGCGATGCGCAGTGCATGGCCTTCCTCGAATCCAGTTCCGTCAGCGTGCACCTGGATCTGCCGTACGAGGCCACGGCCGAGCAGGCCAAGGCGGCGGCGGAGCTGATGGAAGCTGCCGCCAAGAAGGTCTCGGCCGCGCCCGGGGCGTGAGGGCGTGCGGGGTGTGCGGAGCGTGCTGGGCTGGTGCGTGTTGGGCTGGCGAGCGTGATCCAGGGCGAGCGTGGGGTGGGGCATGAGATGCAGCTGTGATGAGTTGGCCAGAGGGAAGACGTGCGGGGTTTGCGGAGCGTGCTGGGCTGGCACGTGGTGGCTGGGGCGTGTGGCTTGATCCGGGGCATGTGTCAGAGCTACCGTATTATTAGGCCTGGTGGGACCCGCGCCCCCATCGCTGACCTGACCCAACCACGAAGGAGCTGTGGCCGAGCCGTCTGTAAGCCCGACGGCTGGTGGAAGTCTCACGTCCGTAGTACTGGGCAAATGGCTGCGTTGTATGGACATGCCGGCAAGCGTGTGCAGCCGGAGGCGGTGGGGCTGCTCGGGGCCTGCTGCTGGGCAGTGTGCGGGACGCTTGGGAAGCGCCGTGGCGTGAAGGAAGGAATGGAATGGAGCGCTGCAAAGGGGAGGGCGGCGGGGTAAGGGCTCCGATGATCTCTCTCAATTGGTGGCCTGATGTCTGTTTGGCGTGTAAGGAGAAGGCCGACTCCTGGATTCATTGCCACGGTTACGGATCCGAACTTCCGAAGACATCTGCGGCGGGCAGCAGGCGCGAGCCAGACTGCGGGCGTTGGGGCCGGGGGTTGGAAGGTGTGACACGGGGTCACACCGTGTCGTAGGAATGACACTGGGGCGGATGCCGGAGTCGCATCGATTCAATAACATTGCAGACATGTAGCGCTATATATGTGACACCTCGCGGTTGGGTAGTTGGTCTGTCGATCGGCATGTTCTTCGGGCCTGAGCCATCCATCCTTCAGCCCCTGGGCCCCCGAAGCCACCCATGCTAACCACGATGCGTTTGCTCCGCTCGGCACTTTCCTGCTGCACGGCTGTGTCGTCGCGACGAGGCTTGTGGTAGAGTATGCGCGCCGGGACCCGCGGCTACGAAAGGCCCGCCTCGAGCCTGCCGCGGGCCTGCCTCGGGCTGGCCTCGGGCCCAGCCAGCTGGCCCACCCAATCCGCGTCCTGCAGGACGTCGTAGGCCCTCGAGGCCCGACTTAAAGCGTCGAAGTGCACAACATTTAACACATAATTTGTGCCCCTCCACTGCTGCTCTAGGCGCTCACTGCTGCTGCGCATCCACCCAGTGCGCGTCACGAGGGACGGACCGCCTAGCTACCTCGCGCGCCCGTCTTGCGGGCCCTCGCACCAGGTGAGCCCTGCCACTCGAGTTTCGGCATACAACTTGAGGTCGAGCGCGTGTCCTTGTCCTCTCCGCCCGCCGTGAAGCGTTGCAAATGTCGCGCTTACTTGCAGGGTCGCTCGCTTGGGCTACTTGGGCTCCTCGCCACCGTCGTCCCCACGGTCGTCATCACCAGGTAGGCAGCTGCTGCGCATAGCCACATCCGCCAGTGCGCGCATAGGGCATGTCCACGGGCTCCCGCTCATCACCCGACCATGCTATGCATGCATACTAAGCAGCGCGTGCCTACCTTATAAAAGGAGCTTGCGCGTCGCCGTGTCGGCGCTCCACCTTGCTTGCGTTAGTTGTCGGTCTGTATTTGCGGTTAGCCCCCCAAAACTGATCGACCCGCCGGAGCGCACTTGACATGTTGGGACCGCACATCCTCGAGGGCGGTTGTGGTACGGGTCGTGTATGGCAGGGGGTTGATACACGGCGGGCCTCGTGGTACGGGGATGGGGGGGTCGGAACACGGGGCGTAGCACGGGTAGAAGAACATCAACAAGCAAGCGCTTGGTTGTGGTGTGGCGTAGGGCGTAGCACGGGACCCCACTACCATAGGGCTCGCGCCCATCCAGCCCGAGGAGCGATTCTTCATCAGAGGAGTAAAAATCAATAAAAACTGGGGCGGCAGAGTATGCGAGAGCTGAAGGCCACCGGGGCGTGTGGGGCGGAGGGGGTTGGGCTTCGGCTCCGCCAGCATGTCCCCTCAGTCGCTTCAGCACGTATGGCAATCCTCCCGCCCCCGCCATGCATTTGCGCGGCCTTCTTGCCTATTCGGCACGGGCACCGCAGCTTGTAGCAAAGTCTACCTGGGTGTCGCGCGAAACCTGTGCCCGCGCAAAGCGCACATGAGCTACATGAGCATGGCCATGCGTCTGCATGCTCTGAGTGCGGGGGCGCTGGGGGATGCATCCGGCCATGCGAGCCATTGGCTTGCTGGGCGTGTTGGGATCGCTGCCCGGCAGAGAGAGACCTAGCTGCAAGCGTAGACGTCCATGTACGGGCTACCTCTCGACCTGCAGCCAGAAGATTGTTCATGGCGTGTGCCCGAACACACGGTTGCTGTACTGAAGTCATCCATTGCCGCGCTGCAGGGGGGCAGCGCTAGCGCTTGTTGAATCTTGGCTATGCATTGCTGCTCTTGCTGCCTTCATGAGTGTCTGCCTGCCCTCCGTGCGTTGACACCCTGCCTGCTCAGGTCCAATGGCTCACCCACCTCTGGAACTTGCGGAAGTAAGCGAGCAGATACGCGAGGAGATGGATGAGGGCATCTCTCTCGACCCAGCCGTCGAGGTCAATCCTGACCTGGGGCCGGACGAGCCGGAGGAGGTGGACAACGGTGGCGATAGCGGTGGGAGCGGCGGCGGGGACGGAGGGGGGGACGGTGGCGGTGGCGGCGGCGATGGCGGTGGCGATGACGGTGGCGGCGGCGGTGGCGGCGGCGATGACTGAACGCTTTGCGGCGTTCGTTGCCTAGTCATCCCCTAGTCTTGGGGGCGACTTATGGCTATGCAAAATGGTGGAGAGTGCAGTGCACGTATTTGCAGGGCACGCAGGGTTGGTTTGAGCAGGGAAGGACAGGCGGTGCGGGCCGCTGCTGTGGACATGGAAGGTATGCCGACGGCAGTCGTGAATACCGGTTTGCTGCCTAGCGGTCGTTGGGACAGGTTGAGAGTGTTTGTGCAGAGTGTAACTGGGCGAAGGTGGGCGGTACCCTGTCGTAGTTACGGCGATGCATGAGGTCGGGCCCGGCCCGCGCCCCGGCTGCAGCTTCACATAGGGTCATTGATGCTGAAATGAGGTTGTGCCGCGTGTGGGAACAGTCGCTGGCGCTGACCACGAAGCGGCAGCGCAGGGCTGCGTGAAGGGAGGGGGGACTTTGACTCTCTCCCTGGGTCCTTTCCCCTGTGCCCTCTGCCATGCCTTTGCCTGGAGAAGTCGACTGCCAGTGTAAAAGGAGGGCTCTGGCACGTGCCACTGCATCCGTGCTGCTCCCCGTTATGCAGAGCAGCTCCAGCTCCGAACCTAGCACTTGTGCGTGTAGAAGAAAACAACGAAGCGAAGTGGGTCCCTGCGGGTCCAGCAGCGCGTGTGTGCTGACTGCCCCACCAAGGGCCGGGCGGCGGGGTTCGGGGCTAGGGCCCCCAGGATCTCCCTCATATGGTGGTCTGCTGTCTGGTTGGCATTTAAGGAGTAGACCGACTCCTGGATTCATCGCTATGCTCATGAACCCGAAGACATCTGCGGCATGCAGCAGGCGCGAATCAGACTGCGGGCGTTGGGGCCCGGGGTTGGAAGGTGTGACACGGGGTCGGTCACACCGTGTCGTAGCCGTGCCCGACTCGCATCGACCGGCAACCGCGACTTGAGCTCTGCTTACAGGGTTGACGGCTAGCGCCACAGCGTGGCGACAGCCCGACAGCCCGTTGTCGGTCAGGTCGCCTGCGTACCCCCATCTCATTCATGAGTCTCCAGTCACAGCGGTAAAAAGTATTAGCACAGAACAGGGCGTACTTAGGGGGCCCATAGCTCGGGCTAACGGCGACGCCTCGCGCAGGCGGGCATTGCCGCGGCAGAAATGCGACGAGCCGCACAGCTGGTCGTAGCCGGTAAGCCCTGCGCCTGACTGTAGAATGCACATTAGAGACATGCTCATGGTGGTGTGGAACCCGGAAGGACAATGCTGAACCTTGGCGAACTTCCGCAATGCGCGTGCACCTCGCCCGTCGCTTGCAGGCCTGCTGATGGCATTCGGCTTAGCCATGGCGCAGGAAGGTATGCAATAACGCACTCGGCGTGCTGGCGGCCGCCCGCCCGTGCTTACCCCTCCGGGAGCCCCGGGCTGGCATGTTGGGCCGCCCACAATTTCCCTCCCCTACCCGCGCACGTGTACCCTCCTCACCTTGACCTGGCAGAGGCTCCGCTTGGCGGTGGGTTCGGGCTGCAAGGATTTTGCAGAAGGGCAGAGCCCGGGAGGCAGCGGGCGAGCGGCATCTAGACTGCACCCACAGGGCTTTGCGCGCCTTGCCAGTCAAATCCACACGCTCGGCTAACCCCAACCTTGCGGCTACCGTCCACTTGCAATCACCACTGACCAAAATCTGAATCCCATCTTTTTACTCCGGTCGGCCAGAGCTGCACAACCGAATGCACAACACATGCGTTGTGCACACCGGTAGTTGCCACATGATCAAACCCGTGCCTGCCGGCTCTCGGCTGCTGCCCCCTCGGCTCCCCCCAGGCCCCTTCGACCTGGTCGTGACCTTCTCCCCCGAGGATGGGTCTGACATGCGCGCCACGGTGTCGAGCACGGGCCTCCTCGCCGAGTCACCCCCCTTCCAGGCACAGTTTTCGCTCCACCGGGGGTCCGTCATCCGCCTGGTCCTCACCGGGGTGCCCCTCGGCCAGCTGGCGATCTGCGTCGTAGATCCCATGGGTCACATGACAGATCGTCAGGATCTCAAGTACATCAGCCTGTTGGCGGATCTGGATTTCGGATTCTATGAGGAGCAGATCGAGCCCACGCTTCTGGCGATCAAGCTGCAGCAGCCGGCGCTGGCTGAGGCAGCCCGATGCGACATGAGCCAGGGCGGCTGGGTGGAGACCATTTCGACGGAGGGAGGCGAGAGCGGTATCACGGTGTTTGCGGCGATCCCCGGCCTGGGTGAGTGGGTTTGGGTTTGCACTTTCTGAGGACAATTGTGCGCGGTCTTCTATTCGTAACGGTGGGTGGGGGAGGGAAAGGCGGGCATGCGGGGTCCGGGGTTGACCGCGTTGACCATGCCGCAGGGTCACGCACTGGGGCCAGGGAACAAGAAGCTCTTCTCGGCTCAGATTGTCGAATATCGGCGCTGTGCATCGCTCGCCTCAACATGTGGCCCCACCTTCCGCCACGCCCTGACCCAACAGGCCGCTCTCCTCCTGCGGAGACCTCCCCGGAGGAAGGCACCGATGCTCCCCCGACGGAGGCGCCAGGGGATCGGCCCATCAGGCCTCCCGAGGAGCCCTTTGCGGACCCCCCTGCGGAGCCGCCCCTCAGTCCACCTACACCTCCAGCCTCGCCTCCCTTCCCGCCCTCTGAGCCCTTGGGCCCGGGTAGAGACTCCGGTACGTCCTGCACAAGCTCGAAAGCGTGCATGCTCTGGCGCACACAAGCAGGCAGTATCCGTACGCCTTACCGCCAGACTTTCCGCCAAGCCCGCCCTCGGGCCCCTGTTATGTGGCCATTCTGAATCCCACCGCCCCTGTGTCCTGGACCTCCCCGCTCTCTGTCCACCGATCCCCACTCCTGCCCCACGTCCCCCACCCCGTGCTCTCGCCCTTTCCACAGTGCCGTTCGGCGTGGCCGTGACAATCTGGATGCAGGAGGGCGACGCCCGCCGGGAGACCTTTGTTGCCACAGCCTTCTCGGAGATCTACATGGAGTACGGTACGACAGTACGGTACTACTACGAAGGCGGTGACAGCATCGCGGTGCTCGTAAATAACCCGCCGCCGAATTGCGTCTTTGCAATGTGCTTCATCGATACGACCGGCGTGCTGCCCGGGTGGCAGCGCTACAATTCATGGGGCGTGGTCGGAGATCTTAAGACCGCGCAGAGATTGCACGACACGTTGGACGTCACGGACAGCATGCTCAGCAGCCCTGCCGTGCTGGCCGGTGACGTGGACGACGGCTGGACCTGTGAGCCGGAGCAGAGCGGCTTCGTACAGCAGTACACGTTCCCTGCCGAGACGCCCCACAGGTACATCACGCTCAAACTCATTGGCCTCGACATCCTCCCACGTGAGCCTGGGGGGGAATGACAGGGAGAAGGGAAAAGGGCGGAGGGTGGAATGCGGAGAGGCAGGGAAGGCCAGAGGAAGGAGGAGGGAGGGGTGGTGGAGCATGGCAGGAAGGTGGTCCAAGGGGCAGACGAGGGATAGGCAGCCTGACCGTTACGGCCACAACTGACCCCACACGTCGTTGCCCCCCTCCTTGTTTTCCACGCAGGCGCCCCCTCTCCTGGCGAGCCCAGCCCAACTCCGGAAGCCTCGCCTTCTCCCTCGCCCGACCTGCGCCCTTCGCCCTCCCCTGCTCCGTCCAAGCCCACGCCCACGCCCGCGCGTCGGCCCGAGTCCCGCCCCAAACTGGGCCCCAGCCGCCACGACAGGCTCCCCCACAGCTGGGAGCTCACCAACCTGCGCCGCCTCCCCCCCGGGTTCAAGCTGCGCCCGCCACCCCGCCACCGCAAGCGCTTGGTGTAGGGCGAAGCGGAGTACCAGGGCCTGCACGTCCCTGGCTCTGGCATCAAGCATACCGTATGCAAGGGTGGTACGTACCCCAATGTGTCTGAGCTTGGGGAGAGGGGTTGGCCTTGAGGCCGGGCCCACACGGTCCCACGTCCGTAGGGATAGGAAAAGCATCTCAAGACGTCCCACTACCGGTATGCATGGCCAGACATGGCCACTCACCTCCTAGCCGCCTACAAACACGCTTCATTGGGGCAAGCTTCGTGTGAGCACTACTGCCAACATGGCAGGTTATTGTCTAGTTGTTAGGGTTGTTGCTGCTGCTTACTGCCTACTGTACTAGTTCTGCGCCGAAAGGCGCTCAGTTGCGCGCCACCGCGCGGTACTGTAGCAAAACGCCAGATTAATTGAGGACTGTGGCATGAGCTGACATCTGGGTTCGGAGCACGGTTGCTCGTGCTGCTGTCGAGCCTTGTTAGCTGCAAGCAGTCAGACCCCTGTGGCTGCAAGTGTCATCGGGCAAGGGTCAATGTGCAGTGAGCTAGGTCCGAATGGCCTGGGGTCTGGGGTCCACCGTCCACGTGCCGTAGTAGCTCCCCCGCAGGCTCGCCAGCGCTGCTCGTTGCCTCGTTGTTCGCTCCTACACCCCTCGCTAGCGCGTGCTGTGATCTGATTGAGGGGCTAGTGCGCCAGCACTGTGTGCTGACGAGTTTTGTGTCCCACGGGTGTACCGTTGCAACAGCAGGGGCCGTCCCTAACAGCCCCAACCCCCACCGAAGACACGCATGCGGCATCCCGGCATGGCTCAATACTGGCCTCTTGAGCCCTTAGTGACATCCTCCGCACCGCCAAACACGAAAGCTACGCACCAGGCCCGCTTTACATACCGCTTTCTGTGGGCGACCAAACAGCATGAGCGGCGCCGCCGCGAAGGCCAGCACTGCCGTTAGGCGGGGCCAGACTCCGAGTCGTCTGAGAGTCATTAGTCATGGCCAGCGAGGCAGGCGGGCTGCAGCAGGGTATGTGTTCCTGCTCTGCCAGGTCTTTGAGGCTGGGGTTCGGAGATGAATGACTGGGGCCGAGGGCGAGGGCTGGGGGCGGGCCGGAAGGAAGGGGTTGGGTGGCGACAAGTGCGTGGTAGCGGCGGAACACCCGTGAACACCTGTACAGCTTATGACCGTGAGCCCCTCGGAGAGAACAGCAGGAGGGCCGCCATGAAGCGCGCGCCGACTCCCGCCTCTACGCCTCTAGTTCATCCGACCCACGTCGGCCTGCCTCTACGCCTCTCGGAGCTCCGTTTTGGCGGGGACCCCAAAGGGCGGGCGGGGGAATGCCATGAGCGGCCTCATGCTGCGCGGCCGACGCTCGCATACAAGAATAAGTTGATGAAACGTTCACGCTGCGCAGAAAGATAGTCGCATAGCTTGCGGCGATGGCGCGTGTACACGCGGGGACGCGGTCGCTTCTCGCGAGTGGGCAGACCTGTCGACTCGGATACTTACAGTACCGCTGAGCTTGAAACACTGCAAAGCGACATCGTTTGCATTCTCCCGGCCAGTACACTGGTGGGGCCGACATGAGTGAGCAGCTGTCGCTCCCGCTCATAGGCCTTCTCGTCGCGGCCTTATGGTCGTGTTGTGGAGCAGGTATGATGCCATGGACACGCGCTAGATTGCTGCCGACCGAAGCCCCGGGCGTGCCATGCCTTGGACCATCCTCGACCCCGCCCTCCAGCCCTGCTTGCCCCGGCGCTCCTCTTCCCGCAAATGTCTCGCAGCCAACACAGAAGACACCTTCGTGCTTTCATTTGAGGGGCTGCCGCTGGGCCGGCCAGAAGCTCGCTATCTGCCCCGGTCGTGGAATGAGGCCATCAACGGGTTTTCGGGTAACCCCTACCTCTCCGTGGTCGACTGCGCAAGAGGATGGGCCAGTGGAGGAGCTACGGCCTTCGCCAGTAACTGCAGCAAGGTTCTACGTCTTTCGAACGCAGAGTGAGTCCCGGTCCACATACCGGGACCCACGCGGACGTGGGTGGACCGGCCTGCGGCTCGACCCTTGGAACTAACCGAGATCATCCTGGTCCTTGGAACGCCCCCACCATGCCGCCCTCCTTAACGCCACCCACCCATCTCCGGCCTTTCACGCTCTTCAGGGCGCCATTCGACCAAGGAGGCGCACTGCTGCAGTTTCCGCTGCGGCGGCCGGCGAGGGACATCGTTGTGGGCTACCGTCTCGCATCGTTTCCTGGCTTGGACGACCGAGACCACAACGGCGATTGTCGCACCGCATGTACATGGAGGTGTCTCCTTTCCGTCGGAGCGGACGGTCTGCCGCTGGTCACGCCGTACAGACCGCCCCTCGAGAACAACGGCTCGTGCATGCCGCCGAGCACCAGCGAGTCGTACCCGGGCGCCTCTGGTTCCGGCCGTTACGTGTACGGCAGCGGGGTGGGCACGTTCAGCTCGACCGGCGTGGAGTTCTGCAGCAATGAGCCCCTGACGGTACTGTGGGTCCAGGTGCGTACGTCTTGTACGAGCGAATGCGGTACTTCCAGGCCAAGGCCTCAAGGCCACGTACCCCTTGCTGTGTGTGCCTAGCCCCCGGTGACCTACAGCTCGAGCCCACCTCGGGCTTGCGCGTGGCTTGCTCCGCCGGATGCCTGCTTCAGCAGCACAGCCATCGTCCTGTCCAAGCATCGTCCTGTCACCCCTCACAATGTCACCCTTTAGACCTCAGCCTGCTTTCCCATTTCACTTTTGTGTTCCTCCAATCCCCCAGCTCTTTAACGTCACCGAGATCCTAATCGAATACATCCAGATCAACTGGATGCCCTCACGTGCGTGCGTGCGTGACTTGGTCTTGAGGGGCGAGGGGGTAGAGGAGGCTCTATGCGACGTAGGGGGTCGCATGGCCCTGGCAATACCAGTATGGGCGAGATGAGGGATGATGAGGAGGGGTCAGGCGTGGGCGAGGGCGAGGGGCAAGGTGGAGCATGCATGCTCCATGCCGTGACTGACTGCCCACTCCCCTGCATCCTTGTCCGCAGCGCCCTCGCCCCCGGCCCCGTCTACCCCGCCCCTGCCTCCATCCCCTCCCGTGCCCCGCGGCGCCCAGCCCTCCGACTCTTACGTCCTCGAGTTCAGCGAGCTGCCCCTGGGCCCCCTCTCCGCGGCCTCCCTGCCGCCCTACTGGGCCCAGGCCGTGGCCTCGCTAGGAGACAGCGCCGGGCTGCAGGTGGTGGACTGCGCGGCGGGGTGGCAGAGCTCTTCATCTACCATGTCGTACGCTAGCGGCTGTAGTAAGCTGCTGCGAATCTCCACGGACGGGTGAGGCTCCGCGGCGACCGGGGTCGATGCGCTTTGCATGTGCGTCAGCGCGCGGCGGGTTGGTGCGTGCGCATTGGCTTGCGGCAGTAGCACTACCGGTAGTGTCGCGCTTCTCAAGCGGCAAGTCATGGGAACGCACAGGCAGGCCGCCGCAGCGAAGGGCAGCTCACCGGCTCTCTCGCGCCGCGCACAGGTCTGACCCAGAGTCATTCCAGCCCGAAGCCAGACTCGTGCTGACCATGAAGGCGCGCGTGAAGGGCGTGGTGGTGGGCTACCGCCTGGCGTCGTTCGCGGGCGCACAGGAGCTGAACGCTGAAGGGCAGTGCGCGAGCTCCATTGGGTGGGAGTGCATCATGGGAGGCGAGGAGGGCTGGCAGCCCATTGCGCTCGTGCGGCCCACGCCCACCGAGAGCAATGGCTCCTGCGTGCCTCCCAACACGGAGGCTGGGTCGCCGCTGGACGTCAGCCCGGGGGTGTCTTTCACCTACTCTGAAGCGCCCGCGACGCTTAGCTCTGGCGGGGTGCAGGGGTGCAAGGACTACCGGCAGCAGTCCATCAGGTTGTACGCCTCCAATGTCACGGAGCTGCTCATCGAGTACATCAGGTTCACCTGGGACTACGACGGTGCGTTGCAGCTCAAAGGCACGGGGCAGGAGAGGCACCGGGCGGGAGGCGTGGGGCGGGCGGGCTTGATGCTTGAGGCTGCGGGGTTGGGGGGAAGCACAACATGCCAGATGAAAGCGGAAAAAGGGGGCCGTGGGCCGCAAGGCTTGTCGCAGGCGCTGGAGTGCTGCTGAGGTAGTTCACTCCACCAAGGGCCCCTTTGCAACGCCCATGTGCCCACTCCACTCCCCCGCCCGTCCCCGCCCTTGCAGCGCCCCCACCCCCGTCGCCCCCTCCCGCGCCCCGCGGCGCCCAGCCCTCCGACTCGTACGTCCTCGAGTTCAGCGAGCTGCCCCTGGGCCCCCTCTCCACGGCCTCCCTGCCGTCCTACTGGGCCCAGGCCGTGGCCTCCCTAGGTGACAGCACCGGGCTGCAGGTGGTGGACTGCGCGGCGGGGTGGCACATGGACCCGGCGCTCCCCACCATCTCGTACGCCTCGGGCTGCAGCCGGCTGCTGAGGTTCGCCACCGGCGGGTCAGTGCGGCTTGTGGTGGGAGTAGGGGGAGGGAACGTGGAGGGCGGGCTAGGGGGGAGCTTGGAGGGCCGAGGACTGGGGTGACATACATATAGACCGAGGAGACGGGTGACGTGGGGCGCATTGGGGTCCAGTGCTGGCGTGACACGTGGCGGCGCGGGGGCTGAAGCCTGCGCACGCCACCCGCGCCTCGCGCCCACCCGTTTCATCTTGCACGCCATTTATTCCTCCAGCCTCCCAACGCTCTCCTCACCTCAGCCCACGACTTCACACCCTTTGCCCCCCTCCACTCCTCTTGCCCGCCAACATACAGGCTTAAGCCCGGTGACCCGGGCACGGAGCTCATCCTGAACATGAAGGGCCGGGTGCGTGACGTGGTGGTGGGCTACCGCCTCGCTTCCTTTGAGGGCCTGCTGGAGCGCAGCCTGGACCCGGACGCAGAGCAGCCCTGCCTCAGCGGCCTCGCCTGGGTCTGCATCGTGGGCGGAGAGAGCGGCGCGGGCGCGATCGGCATCAGCATGGTACCACCTGCCGAGAGCAAGGGCGCATGCGTGCCGCCGCGGACCGAGCTCGGCGTACCGGGGATGACGCTGCAGCCTTTCCCGTACGCCGCGGGCCCCGCAACGATAAGCACCAGCGGCCTAGAAGACTGCGGCGTCGGGCGGCAGGGCTTGATCTGGCTGCGGGCCTGGAACGTTACCGAGGTCCTGATCGAGTACATCAAGTTCAGCTGGGACCATGGGGGTGAGCGGTGCGGGGCGGTGCGGGGCGGATGTCGGCGGGGAGCGTGCGAGTGGGCCCGTGCCGCTGACGGCTGCTTGTTTGGGCGGAGTGAAGTCGCTGGCGGTGATGGTGCCCTTCCTTGATCCTCCCTGACCTGCCTTGTGCCCCACAATTCTCTTTGGTGCAGCGTCCCCGCCGCCGCCGCCGCCCCCGCCGCCGCCGCCGCCCTCGCGGATCCGCGCCCGGCCTCCGCCCAGGCGCCGGGCGGGTGCCCTGCCGCCCCCACGGACGCTTCTGGACTTGCAGCGGCCCCCGCCTCGGAGCCGCAAGCAGCAGTAGGCGGGGCAGGGCCAACCTGCTGTGCATCGATGCGGGAGACAGAAGGGCAGAGCTTCGTACGGCAGGGCCGAGCTGAGCCAGCTTGCTCCCAGGCACCGGCATGTCCAGCTGGAGGGAGGGTGGATGGGCTGCGTGGCGGCTGGGGCCTGCACACACGCTGTGCAGTGTGCACCGTACGGCAGCGTGCTTACGGCGGCTGTGGCGCGGGCGGATGCCTTACAGCCCGGGACATCGCTGGCGAGCTTCTGGGGCCCGGACAAGGCGGCTTAGACTGCCTGGCCTGCCGGATAACGCAGGCTGGCTGGGTATGCATGGGCGGCGTGGCGGATGGGGCCTGCACACACGCTGTGCACCGTACGGCAGCGTCCGTACGGCGGCTGTGGCGCAGGCGCATGCCTCACAGTCCTCAGAACCGCTGGCGAGCTTCTGGGGCCCGGACAAGGCTTTTCTGGCTGCCGGCGGTATGAGATAAAGCTGGCTGGGGCCCTGCCGCCGTGTGGACAAGAACAAGGGGCTTCGTGCTGTACGACATGCGTAGTACGGCAGCAAGGATAGGGGCGGATGCCTTGTGTGTAGCAGCGCCTGTGAAAAGGGTTCCAGGGCCAGGGAGGCGGCGTGATGGTAACGTGAGGCATGATCACCGGACGGCGGCCATGGTGGGGCTGCCCCCCGTCAGGGTTGCCGATACGTATTAGTTCCCGTTCGATTACGGATACGTATTGATACGGATACGGCCTCTCGCTCCCGTATTAGTACGGCATGCGGGGCGGGGCGCGGGGGACCGGCCGGGCAGCCGGGCGGGGGCCGGCGGAGGTCGGTGGTGGTGGTAACGTTGTTCCTGGCACGCTGCGCACGGTCGTGTGGGCCGGCGGGGGAGGGCTGGAGAACAAATCGCACCGAGGGCCTGCCTGCGCACCGTCCGGGGTCGGGGCAGCTTTGCACGCGCACGCTGCAAGGGCCAGGAAGCCGAGGGAGGAGGGCTCGCTAGAGAACAAACCGCAACAGTCCTGGGAGCAGGGCTACGCGACGGGCCCGGGCGGGATGGTACCGCGTGGGTGGAGATCGGCCAAGATCGGCACAGCCGGCAGCGTGGGCGGGCTGGAGGTGGGGCGGCGGCAAGGGGGGGAGAAGGGCAGGGAGGGGAGGCTGGAAGATGATGCAGCAGGGGCGCACGAGCGCATGCGGTTGCTTTCGGCTGAAGCAAGCCCGTCACGCTGTTGACACAGTCATGGCTTGCTTCAGATGATGAAGATTGATGGGGCTGCGGGGGAGCCTTGTAGATAGCAGGACAGCGCACCCGGCAACGAATCTCCTCAGGGGATTTCCGGGGATTTCCGGAAATTTCTGGGCAAATGGCCAGCCCGGGGAGACAGGGTCCCTTTAGTCCCTTGCTTGGGGACTGCTGAGGGTTTAGTGAAAGCAAAACTGCGTGCCACAATACGCCGGCCGCCAAACGCAGGGTGTGACGGGCGGTCGGGCACATGGGGTCTGCCAGACCCAGTGGGCGGGGCAAGTGTCCGCTTTAGGAATGACGCGTTACAGGGTTGCGGCCAGCGGGCAGACGAGCTGCCGGCCCCGCATAAGGGGGAGAGAGTCAACTTCCCCCGACCCCAGGCGCTCCCTAAGGGTCCGCTTTAGCCACGAACCCCAGGCCAGGAGGCCTCCTGCCCCAGGCAGGGTTCTGGATGTAACATATGACCCATACCGGCGCAAGGCGTTCTGTCCGCCAACAAACATTTTTGGCCCAGCCGACCGAAGAAGATCTGCGACCCCGGAACTCCTCGCCAGGTCCACTTCAGGTCAGACGAACCGGCATATCCTGCCTTCAGCCACCGGGCCCTGGGCAGCAGGCAAGCAAGCAGTCACACGCAGACTATGACGACGCCGCACGAATGCCGGCCTCGTCGTCCTCCACAGGTAGTGCACAGCTCCCAAGAAGGCATGGAGCCGTCCAATAGCACAATCCGCTGCATGAGTTCAAGCACCCCGTGCCGGTGACCAAGGAACTATCGCTTGCTTGCTCCCTTTGAGCTGAGCCGCGTTGCCTGTACTGCGGAGGTTTCCGCCTTAGAGCTGGACGTGTCTTAGCCCCGTCGCGGCCAGGGCCCTGCCGTCACCCCCGAGGGCGGGCCAGCGATTCTGTCTTAGTCCTGCCCGCCATGTCCAGTACGTACTGCAGCGACGCCAGGGGCAGCCCCACGTGCCGTACAAGTAAGGCCGGCGGCGGCCTTGAGCGCCGCCAGTGGGGAAAGCGTTTCGATCACAACCTGGGGGGCAGGAGCGGAGAGATGGAGGTTTAGGGGAGCGAGGACGCTAGGGACCTAGTAGACCTAGCTAGGCTGACAATTTGATTACAGAGCTATGCGGGGTTTCTATGCCAGCCCACTGAACGACTTACCACGTCAGGGTGGATGGAGAATATCCATGTGCCTAAATGAATACCGGTAGGTAGGTAGATGAGTAGTGTATGTGCAGCTGGCCATGTAGATGAGAGTGCAGCTCAATTCGTCGCCCCATGCATCTGAGCCGAGGAATGAACGGAGGTTTATTTCGAATCCGGAATGGCAGCGGTCAGTACTGACATACTGCTGCGTGCAGCAGACAGTGCGAAATGGTATGCACCTGCCTCGCAACGCCGGCCTCAGGATAGGTAGTATCTCACCGCGTACTACGCGTACACCGCGCGCGTAGCCGCTCACGGGGAGCGCAGGCTGAGGAGTAGGGAGCCGTCCTGCAGGGACCTCCACTCGTCCAGCTCCCAGATGGACAGCAGGACGGCCGGCAGGTCACACAGCACGCTCGTGCCCCCTTCACCGACAGCCCGGACCTACGCACGTACGCAGGTGGCAGGGCAGTAGCGGGCGGCGGGCCGTGGGTGGTGGGTGTGCGGAGCGGGTTGCATATTCGGAAGGAATGTACGTACGTGCTTCGTGAACTGCGCGCATACTCAGGCTTGGTCAGCGCCAACGCTCAGGGTTGCTCTCACAGCTACATCTCTCATGCCCGCATCGCTTACCCTGCAGCGGAGTGCCTCCTCGCTCACGGGCCCCGTGCCCAGTCGGAAGCGCACCCACACCCACGCCGGCAGCCGCTCAGCGGGCAGCAGGTCCGCGATGTGGGGCGGCACGGGGATGGGTGGCGCCGCCGCCGTTCCTGCTGCTGCGTCCAGGCCCCGGCCCTCTTGCTGGGGCGGTGCAAGCTCTTGTGCCTCCTGCCGCCCCTGCCGGTGACGGCTGGAGTAGCCGGAGCCGCCACCGTATCCGCTGGGCTTACTGGGCTGCCGAAGGGCAACAGAGCTGAGGTCCAGCACAGCGCCGCTGAAGCGGGCAGGCGACGGCGGCAGAGCGTCAACGGTCAGTGGCCCCGGTCCCGCCACTGGCAGGAGCCGAGACGGGGCAGCGGCCGGTCCATCCACGCACCAGCGGTCGTCACCCGGGCCGCCACGGCCTCGACCGAAATCCGCAAGCGGCCCAGCCGCCACCGCAACGCTGCTTGGCAGGCGACTGCCGGCCTCACATCCCCGCCGCGTGATCAGCCGAGCTAGGTCGGACAACTGCAGCCCCGAAAGTTCGCCCCCGGCTGCTGCGCGGCCGCCCAGCGAAGTGCTCAGCCTGCCGCCGCCGCCGTGACCGCCGCCTGCGTTACTCCCGCCGCCGCTGGCCGCTCCCCTGCCGGCAAGCGGCAGCGGCTGAGGGGTGTACGGCACCTGGGCGGAGGGGCTGGAGGCCCCGCACAGCGCGGACGTAGCGGACGTCCCCGCCATGCTTGAGACTTGCGCCAATGCTTGGGCCGAAACCCCGCTGTGCCCGGAGCTGGAACGTTCCAGCAGCTGCTGCAAAACCCCGCCCGCCGCTCCCAACGGGGGCGGTAGCGGTCGGCCGTGTGGCTCCGGGAGCCCCCTGCTGTCGGGGCCCCCTTTGGAGGCACCGCCTCCATCCCGCGCACATGTTCCTATGATGCCGCCCCGTTGCCCGCACGGGATCACTCCGCCCACCCTCCCCGTGGCCTCCGCCGTCTGTAACGCCGCGGCAGCTCTCGCCCACTGGCCAGCCATGGGCCGGACTTCCACCCACGGTGCCGCCAAAGAGACACCGCCCGCCAGCGGTGCTGAGACACCGGCCCCATTAGTGCCGCCTTCCGCTGACATATGGAGCCGCGCCTGCTGACCTGCCAGCAGCAGTGCCGTTGACCGGAGTACCCCGTCTGCCGGCAGTAGCGGCAGGAGCGGCACCGCTTTCGTAACCACGCGGCTCCACTCAGTGCCTGCTGCTGCTGGGTGGGGAGAGCTCGGCGGGGAGCCCTCCTCCGCCTCCCGCTGGCACCAGCCGCTGCCCGACGCTTCTGCCCCTGCGCTACTGGCGCTGCTTGCGTGCCACGTTTGCTGCTGCGCGGCCGTCTCCTTGGCGAGCGGCACGCCCTCCGCCTTGGCCGCCCGGACCTCGGGGTCCTTGGGCGACCGCAGCAGCAGCACCAGGCCCTCCCCGGGGGTGTGCCGCCAGCCCATGAACCACCGGCCCCTGGCCGCCCTGCGCAGGCTGGTGCCGGTGACCCAGTAGTAGTGCGCGCCCTTGTTGTACATCAGCTCTCCGTTGTGCGGCGTGGGCTGGAGCCGGTTGTCCAGCATCACCTGTAGAGGAGTAATAAGTGAAGCGCAAGCAAGTCTATCCGGCAGGAAGACGAATAGTGCTGAAGCTGGGCACGGGGAGCACGCATCCGGGCAAATCACAACGCCCCCGCCCTCCCGCCAGGCAGTCCACTGCCTCCCTAAACTGCTTACCTTTTGTTCCTACAATTATGCTGCGCGCCCTCCTCGCTTGAACTTCCTCCCTCGACCCTCACACACACGCACGTACCTTGACGTCCACCTGCCGCCGCTCCTCCACCTCCCCCAGCCACTCCCGGACCTGCGCCACGCCAATGTAGAGGCGTGTGGTGATTGTGACCAGCTTGGCCACCCCCTGGGTGCCGCACTGCGGGAGGTTAGGCAGACCGATAGGCAAGGAAGGTTTGATTGGGCCAGCAGAGGCGAGCAAGCAAGGCAGCGAAGGGCCCAGCGGTAGGCAGGCCAGCTCCGTTAAATATCTTTTACAATTGCGGACAGCAGTGCGGACCTTGTGCCTGATAGCCTCACGGCGGGAGGACTTTGTGGCGGGAGGCGGCGCCCGTTGCTTTGTGCCGCGGCCTCTGCCGCCGCCACCGCTCATCACAGCCTCGCTGGCGTCGTCTTCCATGGCCATGCCATCCGAGCACGCGTCGCCATCGCCGCCGCCACCAGTGTCTTCAGGCGGCACCACTGCTGCCGCCGCCGCCGCGTCAGCTGCGGCGGTTGGCGAGAGCTGCAGAGGGCCAAGGGGATGGAGGCGGACCTGGTCAGATGCAGCATGCGCTGCGCAGCGCACGTGCGCTTCATTTGTCACCCACTTGCATCGATAGATATGCGCTAATATGCGCCCCCAGACCTCACGCCCTAACCGCAACCCTCTGACGCACCCGTATGAGCCAGGGATACCCCTCCATTTCCTCCACCTACGCGCGCCACCCAATCAAGCTAGATAGCCACCACCAGCCTTGCCTCCGTCTGCCTCCAGCCAAGCGCTACGCCTCCCTCACCGGCGGCACCCAACCCGGCTCTTGGAGGGGTCCAGCGGTTGACGCGTCATCATAGTAGTGGGCGGTGGCTCTCGGAGCCTGCTGCTGGAGGAGCTCGAGCCCCGGCCCTGCCGTCGCCCCACGGTGGCCAAGCTCAGCCGCCATAGCGCCGGCCCACAGCCCGAACCTGCAGGGAGGAGCACGTGCGCGTTCAGCGTCCAGGGCGATTGCCTGAGCTTTGCAAAGGAACTTAGCAACTCTGCACATTCCACAGGCAGTTCTTTGCTATACCAGCATGTCTCTGAGCCTACAAGCAAGCCACTCACGTCTGCTTCTTACGGCCCGCCTGCTCTACGGCCAGCAGTGCTGGGTCGGGCAGCAGCGGCTGGGCCAAGAAAAGAGGCCTGGCGCTGGCCCCGCCTCGCTCAATGCGTAGCATCAGCCCCTACTGAGTGGCAAGCCGGCGCCTCGGGTGGGAGCGCAAAACTCCGCGGCGATGCGCTTGGCTTGGCCTGTTTCTGCCGTGCCGAACGTGCTGAGCATATGGTTTCGAGGTGATTGGCTATTAGCTACATAGACAGAAACCGGCTGTGCCGCCTTCGCTTCGTGGGCAAACCTTTCCCGGAACGTTCGCGGGCGGTCAGCAACGGGCGGTCTTAGGCCCGCTGGATAATAAACGTACCCCAACAGTACCACAGGAAAGGACTTGGCATGTTCTCCGGTGTGCTGCATGTCAAGAGTCGATTGGCCAATTTCACACTTCGCACCTGCCCGACATTTTGCCCGGGGCGTTGCTAAGCACGGGTGATTGTGGGTCGCACACGCTACGTGAAGGTCCAGCTTTTGCGGCAGAGGAGAGGCGTATGACAAAGTGGCGCGTGTCAGCCGCGTGCCCGACTGGTCCAACCGGCTTTGTTCCGTACCGTGCCCCAGCCGTAACCTGGCCCCTGCAGGCTGGGGGGGTTGGCCTGCCCGGCCTTGGCGCTAGATGGACACCTCCGCGAACCGCAGAACGCGTGATGCCCAACGGCGGCAGTCTCCCCCCCCTCCCCCGATTACCGCCGGCTGGTAATGAAGGGCAAGGCCCGGCGATCGCCCACCCGATGGCCGGGTCAGCCCCGTCAGCCTCCCCTGTTCGTCCCGTGCTTGCTTGGCCACGCGTTCCACCAGGGACCATGAACTTGATTGCGCTCAGGCAATTGATTATCATCTGCTCAAGTGCTCCATGACGTGCTTTCCGCTGGGCCCTGGGCAAGCAAGCACACACACACGGCTTCGGGAGCAGCAACTCGGCAGCTCTTCCGCGTTCACCGCTCCACGTATCCGCATGCATCGAACGATTCCCCAACAAGGTAGCGAGCCCTCCAAGCGCACACTCCGCTACGCTCAACCACCCACTGCCGGCAATAAGGGAACACCCAAATCGAGCACATGAAAGATTGGGGAATCTGCCGCCTCTTATGCCCACCCGCCCGGCCGCTAGCTCCCGCCCGGTTCGTCCCGCCGACAACACCGTTTCTGCCGTCCTCTCCCCGTTCCGTTTGATGGCTACCCATGTTGATCATCAGATGCCGCTTGGATGTACTTAGAGCACGGTCTCCTCCTCTTCCATCCCACATTCTGCCCTTGATGAACTCTAGCCACGTCCCTTGCTTGGGGCCGTGGCCCTCCAGCCCGGCCCTCGCCCGCTTGCTATTGCGATCTGCGTCCTGCTGACGCAGTACCGGTACGGCAGCACGTGACCTTGGCCTAGTCGTGGCCGGGGCCGAGGCCCGGCCTCCACGCACCAAGGGCGGGCTCGCAAGTACGTCCGTTCCGCTCCTCCACGGCGGCCCGCCAGCCGGCACCGACCCTCGCATGCACTCCCGCGGCCTCCACTAGAACGTGTTCGGCCCCTCACGCTGCCGTGGGCAGAGGCCGGCCCGAGGGCCAGGTCAGGTCCTTAACGGGGGCCAGCAGTGCCTCGACCTCCGCCAGAACCTGAGGGGGGGCCGGGTTGGGGTAACGGCAGAATGCAGGAACGATGCAGAACTATGTAGAGTTGTTGACAAGGTGGGTTGAGCAGCCTGGACGGATCCTCGGCCTCGTGACGAGAGTGACACGCGCCCAAAGACCCCTGGAGCCTCCGTCTCGCTCCTCCTCGCCACGCTCACCTCACCCCACGCCCCACACCCAACGCCGCAACCCCTTCCCTAGCCCTCCCTCGAACCAGCCCAACCCCGCCAAGCCCAGGCGCCCCTCCGTGCTCATCACCTGGTCGGGGCCCGCGCCGCCGGCCTGTGGCGGCGGCGGCGCATCGGGCGCCAGCCCCAGCGCCCTCAGCGTTGTGTCGATGTTCACATCCACCATGGCCATCGTGGGCAGGCCCACGTAGGTGGATGCGACCGAGGGTTGCCTGTACGGCAGATCGTGGAGGGCGGCAGGTGAAGGGGTACGGCACAGATGATGAGTCATGGCCGTCATCGCTGGTGCGAGAAAAAGGGCCGCGGCGACGGCACGGGGGCAGACCAGCTCTGGGTGAGGACTGCCGTGGCTGCTGGGCCAGACGTGCCCAGATGCTGCAGGTGACACCTGAGCCCTCACCGCATGGCAAGGACTCAGCGGTTCAGGAAAGGGGTCGGGGGTGTACGCCTAGATGCCGAACCTCTGCGCGTTTCCATGCCCCGCACCTATGCCCGGCCCCCGTGCCCTCACCGCATTGCGAAGCGCAGCGCCAAGTCGGCGATGTTGTAGCCCCGGGAGGCGGCGTGCGCGGCGGCCGCCTGGGCAGCCTGCCGCAGCTCCGGAGGGGCGGGGTGCCAGTCCGGTGGGCCTGGGGGGCAGGGGACGAGGAGGCAGGCGGGGAAAGCGCGCGTCATCCGTTTGGACATGCTCAACTCCTTGGCCACTTGGCCCCTTCCCTCAGACCCTGTGTACGTGCGACCCCGTAGCGCATCTGCCAGGCTTGCCCACCCTTCACTGGACCAACCCCAGCCCTACCCGCGTTCGTGAGCAGGCCCATGGACAGGGGCGATGCCGAGAACACGCCCAGCCCGGCCGCCGTCCACTTAGGCAGCACAGAGGCGAGGGTGGTGTCGTTGACGCAGTAGTGGCAGTACGACAGCACCGTGTCCACGGAGCCTGCCGTACGACAGGCGGCAAGGGAAGGAAGTCGACTCTGGTCAGCTCTTGTCAGCCTGCCTCCGAGTCGATGCGGCACGCACTCAGGCATACGACGTGCTAACCCAACCCAATTCCCTCGTGCATTGCCTCATGCCGTTACGTGCGCTCCGGAACCTCCGCCCCCACTTCCTTGACGCGTTCTTGCCCATCATCCTCCCATTCCTGCCGTCCCCACGTGGCTGGGCTCACCCGGCGCCACCCTGTCCAGTACGTACTGCAGCGCCGCCAGGGGCAGCCCCGTAACGCCCACATGCCGTACGAGGCCGGCGGCCTTGAGCGCCGCCAGCGCGGGGAGCGTCTCGGACACGATCTGAGGGGCAGGAGGGGAGGAGGTCAGGGATGGTGTAGAGGTAAAAGAGCAAGGGAATGGGGCAGGAGCAAGGGCTCAAGCGGAACAAAGGATCATGGCTGCCGGACAGGGACCGCACCTGATCCAGGTCGCCAAACTCAATGTCGTGGCACTGGATGACGTCGATGTACGGCACCTGTCGGCAATAATGCGACGGAGGCGGGAAGGATGCGGGGGGTGGTTGGCAAGCCAGCCCTCAGCACACAGCTAGCCTGCGCCTAGCTCAGCCCTCGCAGGACTCCAGTCCCCGCCTGCCTCTTTCCCCAATCCTCCGCCCCTTGTAACCTCAACCACCCCTTGCAGCCGTTGCGGGGAATCAATTCACGCATGCCCCCACGGCGGCCTCCCACCATGCCACCTCCAGCCTGCCCACAAGCACAAGCACGTCGTCACCCCTGCCTCTTGCCCGTCTCCTGCTCCCACCCACCTGCAGCCGCTCAAGCGACTCCTTGACGCTGGCGGTGACCCGCGCGGCGGAGAAGTCAAAGTCCCTGTTGCCGTAGCGCCCCACCTGCGGGGTGAGGCCGCGCGCAACCGGCAAGCAGGCGTTGGATTGGGCGGGGGACGGGCGGGGAGGAGTTCGAACAGCGGGCTTGCCCTTCCCAGACCTCGAGGAGTCCTGGCGGGGATCGCGGTGTGCAGGGGATGTCGAGCCTTCGCCTGCCATCCGCGCTGCCGACCGCCCATAGATCCCGCTGTTCCCCGGTTCCGCGCTGAGACGTCCGCACCGCCAGACTGCTTGCCACTGGCTGCCACCGCGCTGGTGACCCCGGCTGCAGCCGTTCCTCGCCCTCCCCCATACCACCGCATGCCGCTGGGCGACTGGGCCCACAGCCAACTTCCCCTAAGCATGCACCTGCTGACCCCACAACCGCCCTCCGCCCTCCGCCTTCGCCTCCTAGCAACTTCGACACGATACACAGGCTCTGCCCTGCCGCCTCAGCCAAGCCTAGGCCCACCCAGCAACTGTCCAATCCCAGCCCCAGATGCGAGCCCCCATGTGCTATCTGCCGTACCTTGGTGCACACCACGATCTCGGAGCGGGGCAGGTCCTTCAGGCCCTGACCCAGGACCTGGTGGGGAGGGGGGACCAAGGCAGGGAGAGGGGGAGTGAGGCCTGGGCAACCCACGCATGACGGTAGGAACTCAACACCACGTGCTTGGCAAACGGGCCCCCTACGACTCCTTCCCCTTCCCCTCCTTCCCCCACGCACCTTCTCGGACTTGGTCGCTCCGTAGAAAGGGGAGGTGTCGAACACGTTGATGCCCCGACGGAAGGCGTGATGGACCACCTTGACGGCCTCGGCCTCGTCGATGGGCTGTGGGGATCCGGGGAGCGGGCGGGACTCAAACGGGGGAGTGATGTGGGGGACATAGGTGCACACCCGCGCTCGGGGAGGCAAGGGAAGGGGGAGGAAGTGGTCCTTGCAGCAGAGCAGGTTCGTGTGGGGACGGCACAGGCGTGGGGTGAGGGGGGCTGCATGGAAGGCGCATTCCCCCCGTGCCTCCCTCCAACTTGGCATGCGACTCCCCCTCTCTAACGTGCGCTTATCCCTTGGCCGCCCTTCATCCCGCGCATTGTGGGTCGAAGCCAGCGAGCTGACAGGATCAACACGCACTCCGAAAGCGCCGCCGAAGGGGGACGCGCCAAAGCCGAGCACGGACACCTCCAGTCCCGTGCGACCGAGCGGCCGCCGAGGCAGAGACGGTAGCTCCTCCTGTGTCGCCATAGCGCGGGGCCGCAAACTGGAGTGGCTGCGCGTGCGAGCAGGCGCCCGCTCGCGGGATTGTGGTTGTGCGCGGCTCAAGCGTGTCCAGGATTGCTTGTTAGAAAATGACCGTGGTATAAGCAGCTTTCCAGTCTGCTGGGTCAAGAGCGTGACAGCAAGTGCGTGAAGCTTGGGATTTGCGTAGCCGAGGATAACTTTGCCACCCAAGTTACTGTACTCGAGGTTTTGTGCTGTATGAGCATTGAGCATAGCTTTGAGGCTACAGCTGCCTGTTAGGTGCCTGTTTGATGGCCATCCGGCGACACGTACCCGATTGCTTCCCCGCCGCCCCCCGACCTCGACATTGTCGCCCCCCGACCCGACCCCACCGTCCATCGCCGCAGTGCATCAGGTCACCCCACATGACCAAGAGATGCCAGGTAAGCGGCCACTCTTCCACGCACGCCACCCTCCCAAGCACGCGCGGCCTCATCCCGCCCTCTCACGGTGGTGCGCCGAGCCCGCAGCTCTTCGGAACCTGTTTGCCCCTCTGCCACATGTATCCACGACTACGCCCACACTGTCTGAAGGCCATTTTATGGACTGTAGTGCCAGCGCACGCCGTACGCCGCCAGCTACCCATCAACCCGAGGTAACCGACCAAGGTCCTCACGGTAACATGCGCGCGTGCTCTCTGCGTGGGCTGCTACTCGCTTCCCACTGCTTGCTTTAGTTGTTGCCATGCCCTGGGTGGCTGGTTCCCTGGGCCGTGCCCTTGCGCACTCGCTTGCATTGCACTCCTGTTATGAAACCCATCAACCAAGGTGGTTCCCCCTCCCCCTCCTCCCCGGACGCCGCCTCCACCAACTCCGCCACCCCGTCCCCTCCGCCCCAGCCGCCGCCACCGCCTCCTCCCCAGCCGCCGCCACCGCCTCCTCCTCCTCTCCTGCCGCCGCCCCCGTTCTTGACCCCCCCCCCCGACGGACCCACCCACGCACCCACCCATGCCGTACGGCGTACAGCAGCACTGCACAGGTACGCAACGTACGGCAACCTCTTTCATTTCTGCGTCTTCGGACAGCTCCCCACGTGAGATATTGCTTCTTGGGGCGAAGGCCCAGCTCAGAGTCTGTCCAGTGACCATGGACGCGGACCATCGACCCACCAAAAAGACGGTCCTGCCGCACCAATGGTGGCTGGGCTAACCAACCCGCCCTCCCTCACCCCGGCCAGGGCGCAAGCCCGGCGTTGAGTCTATTCATATTTCCTGCCGCACCTACCCCTATATATAGCTCTCAGTGCTTTCGACTCTTTACTTGTGTGACCAAGCGGCGGCGTGTCACACAACACCGGTTAGCGGGACTGGCGCCCCACGTGTTCCGCAACGAGTGGCATCATGGCATGCCGACATGGCGAGTCATGCCCGGCCTGCTGGACCCCCTCCCGACCGTTGTACGTGGTGCTCTAGAGGTCATACCAAAGTTCAGACCTTTTAATACAAGCCTTGCTTGTGGACCCCTTGAAGAGTGCAGGAGCTTACGGAAGGGACCCTGCCCGCCGTGCGTGACGAAAGATCCTCCCAGACCCCCCGACCCACCCCCCCACCCGGAACTTTGGGGGCTTGAATCTCTGCAACACCGGTAACAGCCTTCTGGAAGCGGAAATAGGCTCCTTTTCCCAAGCTCTTTACAAAAGAAGCACAGGGTACTCCTACATTACCTACATCCTCAATCCACCCCCCCGACTACACTACACGGCTATGCACCAGCGCCGTCCGCCATGCATGTACAGTACGTAGGGTGGCACCTTGCAGGCTGCAGCTAGCTGTTGGACTCCTTGTGATTGTAGGGAACATGGAGGGATGTGTATGGCCTGGGTCTGGACTGGTTCCGGGGCAGGGGCCAATCGAAGGTCTACTATAGACAACGGGTGTGGGCTATCCACCCACCCACCCACCACACATGCCCGGGGAGCAAGCAAGCCAAAGGAAACTTTGTCCAATAATGAACTCACGAGTAGTGCGTGTCGTGACGACACGGTGTGATGATACTCTCACTATCTTATTGACAACCAAAGCATTGAAACCCTCACGCAAAGAGGGGCTACTCATTAACTGCAGATGCCTGCAGAATTAGCAGAAATGAACCGCACAGAATCGGTTAGGTAGGTGGGGAGCAAGCCACTGCCCAGCTACCTCCCCCCAAGGCCAGTCATGGCAAAGGTAGCGCCGCTTTAACGCTCCAACGGCCAGAGGTACGCATTGAGACCATGAGGCGCATGGATACAGCCGCGGTTAGGGGCCTCTCAGGCGGGTGTGCGGCGGTGCGGGCCTGGGATGCCAGGAGACACGCACGGATAGGGCGGCGGTTGGTGAAGGTTGCCCGTTCCACGTACGCACTTGCTTTTAGTTATACATGTAACTTTAGCCAAAGGACCTGGCAATAATGTGGCCCAGTCCACCCGCGCGCTCAAGAAAAATAATGGCAAATTATGAAAACCTCAGGACTCACCCCAGGCCAGGCCATCCTGGCCGGGAGTGTCCTTCCTATTATTCTGCCCCATATGTACCTGATCCCCATGTAGCGCTATGGTGCTCTCACTCGCCCTAGCCGGAAGCCGGAAGGTAGCAGCACGCTATCTGCAGTCCGTTGAGGGTGGTGTCGTCGTCTACGCCAGAGCCCTCGTACCGCACCCTCATGCCGCACAGGTACTGCCCAGCGGCGCACGACTTCCAGCCCTGCCAGCTGCGGAGGGGAGGGGCAAGGGAGGGCGATAGGGCACATGGGGATGACCAAGAGGGAGGGTAGCGTTGAGGAACGAAGTACAGGCCGAGGGGTCCTGCGGAGGCCTGCCTCCCGTGGGACGCGGGCCCTTGATGGGAACCGCGCTTGTCATAAGCCATGGGGCCACTTCCGTGCGTGGAGTCGAACGAATTAAGTACCCGCGGTACCTTCCTTCCTGCATCTCTGGGGCTCTGTTAGACCACGCACCCCGCCTTACTGTACTGTATCTCACCTTCCCCAGTAGCCGTCGTTCGGCGCTAGGACGGTGTCGTCACTGCACTTCAGCCGCACGCTGTTAGCAGCGGTGTCGTCGCTTCCGGCTTGGGCCGATTCCAGACGAAGGTCAGCTCCCACGGCGTACCTGGGCGGAGGCCGGGCAAGGCGGGAGGGTCCCGGGAGCCGTGTTTGAGACCACACGCAGGACCCAATACTACGCTCCAGGTTACAGGGCAGATGGCATGGAGGAGACCGGCTCACGAAAGAGGCCTGACGACGCGTGGGAAGCGGCTCCGTCCAGCCAGCATCCCGGCCCATGTGCCTGCCCGCCAGACTCGTACCGGTACTCACGAGTTGCCGGGGCATCGCGCCATAGCGCTCCACATGCCCCAGTCGCCCGCCTCCACCACGAGCTCGGTGCCGCCCGGCACTGGCGAGCAGGCGATGGCGATGCCGTTGAGGGCGGTGTCGTCGCCGCTGCGGAAGGGAGGGAAGGGCCCTACGTCAGTGTTTAGGGAGGTAACCGCCCAGGTTCATTCGGGCGGGTCCAGCGGAGTGCCGATCGAGTTATTACCGGGCAAAGCGGTGAAGCTATAGCTTTTACGTGCACCGAGGCAGTTGCAGGAATACCTAGGACCTGGTCATGGTCGCGAGCCTGCTTTGTTTCCGGCGTGATTGCCTCACCTCCCCTGCTGGGCCTCGACCCTCAACTTGAGACCGTGGACTAGTGAAGGCCGCCCCGCAGACAGGCAGGACTTCCAGCCACGCCAGTCACCCCTGGGGCAAACACGAAAGTCGGGCCATACATTGCTTCGGTCGTGTTGCTTGTTGCATGTAACCCCCGGGAGGTGCCAGCGGGTCCACCGATGAGCTTCAGAGCGTGGTGACATGGCATTAACGTTTCAGCCCACCTACGAAGCTGCTCCAAGCCCACAAGCAAAGTTTTCGCCCGCCCACAATCCCATCGCCCCACGCGCGGAAACATACCAGAGGCCATCAGAAACAATCAGAATGCTGTAATAGTAAAGCTGTACAGGGGCTGCAGGGAGTGGTAGGTTCATGCGGGGCGGCCGGGCGTTCAGTAGCAAGATAGAACACACGTCAAGGTCATCAAGGGCTGTACTGTTGTACGGCTGCAAGATCGAAGCACAAAACGAAGCACGAACCTGGCGGAGGTGGCGGCGGCCGAGGCGGAGGAGACGGGGGAATGGGCGGCCGTGGTGATGGCGGCCGAGGCGGCGGGGACGGCGAAGGCGGGATCGCTTGCAGGCCGCAGCACGCGATCTGCAGTCCGTTGAGGGTGGTGTCGTCGTCTACTCCAGAGCCCTCGTACCGCACCCTCATGCCGCACAGGTACTGCCCAGCGGCGCACGACTTCCAGCCCTGCCAGCTGCGGAGGGGAGGGGCGATAGGGCGTGGAGGGACCGTCAATAAATAAAGGGAGATAACGCTGTTTGTGGTCGTACAACGGCCAAGGCGGGCACAAACCTAGCGTACAACTGATAGGTGCGCAGACAGCAAGCGGCGGTATCAGTTACCGGGCGCCAATCCACCATCCACGGACCCACGCGTTCGGCCGAGCACGTGTTCCGCGCCGCCCTGCTGCCTCACCTTCCCCAGTAGCCGTCGTTCGGCGCTAGGACGGTGCCGTCACTGCACCCCAGCCGCACGCTGTTGGCAGCGGTGTCGTCCTGGAGGGGACCCGAGCCTTGGGGGGCCTCGAGGCGGAGGTCGGCCCTCACGGCGTAGCTGGGGACGGCAGGGCACGGCGGATAAGCAAGAAAGCAAGGGAGCGAGTGAGAACGTGCGACGCGCGGGCGCTTGGTATAGCGTAAGGCGCGGGCGGGAAGGGGGGGCCCAACGGCAAAGGCAGGTCAAGGCAAACATGGCTTCAAGCGCACCAATATATCGATATGGGTCTGTGTTTCCAATCGATCGAGCGTGTCAGGCAAACCCGTAGGCCTGACCGCCAGACCTATACCGGTACTCACGAGTTGCCGGGGCATCGCGCCATAGCGCTCCACGCGCCCCAGTCGCCCGCCTCCACCACCAGCTCGGTGCCGCCCGGCACTGGCGAGCAGGCGATGGCGATGCCGTTGAGAGCGGTGTCGTCGCCGCTGGGGAAGGGACGGAGGGAGGAGAGAAGGCCGCCTGAGCAAGGGAAGCCGCAAGCAACCGGCAACGCTTAACGGTCAACCGACCCGCAGACGACCGCGCGCGGCACCCTTCCGCGTAGCATCTATCTCTGCTAGCTTTACAAACTGATACAGCATGGCGTTGGGGCCCCCTCCCTCGGCCAGGCACGCTGCTGTGCACGTGTGTTTGGGTGAAATCGAGACAGTATCGCAGGGCGTCCGGCTCGCATGAGTGGCGCATGCACCAGTGCGTTTCGTTCCTAGCGATCCCTCACCACCCGGCGGCCCCCTGATGACCCCCACGGGCCTTCCCCCACAAGAACCTCCCGCTGAGGGCTAAAGGTCGAACCCTGCTTACGTGCCGCTCTGTTGTGCCTCGACCCGCAGCTTCAGCCCAAAGATGAACGAGGGCCTCTCGGAGCCGGCCAGGCAGTAGCGCCAGCTGCGCCACTCGCCCCTGGAACACAGCACAGGGAGGTACGCGGCAGCAGCACACACAGCAGCAGGAGTCGGTTGCTTGGGGGGACAAGGCCATAACGCTGCGTCGGCTGGTCTGGTAAGCTAGGTAAGCCAACTTGACAGCTAGGGCGCAAAGCAAGGCCTTGCCTTACTTCCCCTCAGTCGGGTGCCTTTCAACGCAAGTGATTGCACCCGCCCACAGATCACACGCACCAGTGTCCCACTGATACGTTCAAGGTACTGACGAAGTAGTTATTGCCAGGAACTGGGGTTATGGGCGGCCAGGCCGGATGGATAAGCAGCAGGTAGGGGCGGCACGCAGGCGCAGGCGCATTTTAGTTAGTGCCGGTCGGGAGACTAGAGGGAATGAAGCAAGGCGTGGTCGTATCTAGTAACGGCCTTACTTTAGCCAACTAAGTGACTGCGCCGTGAACCGCCAAGCGAAGCCGCAAATGTGTGCATCGTACATACCGGGGCTGGGGGGCGGCCGAGGCGGTGATGGCGGCGGCCGAGGGGGCGGACCCGGGGGCTTGGGAGACGGCGGCGGCCGAGGCGGAGGAGACGGGGGCTTGGGAGACGGCGGCCGAGGCGGCGGGGACGGCGAAGGCGGGATCGCTTGCAGGCCGCAGCACGCGATCTGCAGTCCGTTGAGGGTGGTGTCGTCGTCTACGCCAGAGCCCTCGTACCGCACCCTCATGCCGCACAGGTATTGCCCAGCGGCGCACGACTTCCAGCCCTGCCAGCTGCGGAGGGGAGGGGCGATAGATAGGGCGCGGAGGGACCGTCAATAAATAAAGGGAGATAACGCTGTTTGTGGTCGTACGACGGCCAAGGCGGGCACAAACCTAGCGTACAACTGATAGGTGCGCAGACAGCAAGCGGCGGTATCAGTTACCGGGCGCCAATCCACCATCCACGGACCCACGCGTTCGGCCGAGCACGTGTTCCGCGCCGCCCTGCTGCCTCACCTTCCCCAGTAGCCGTCGTTCGGCGCTAGGACGGTGCCGTCACTGCACCCCAGCCGCACGCTGTTGGCAGCGGTGTCGTCCTGGAGGGGACCCGAGCCTTGGGGGGCCTCGAGGCGGAGGTCGGCCCTCACGGCGTAGCTGGGGGCGGCAGTGCACGGCGGATAAGCAAGAAAGCAAGGGAGTGAGAACGTGCGACGCGCGGGCGCTTGGTATAGCGTAAGGCGCGGGCGGGAAGGGGGGGCCCAACGGCAAAGGCAGGTCAAGGCAAACATGGCTTCAAGCGCAACAATATATCGATATGGGTCTGTGTTTCCAATCGATCGAGCGTGTCAGGCAAACCCGTAGGCCTGACCGCCAGACCTACACCGGTACTCACGAGTTGCCGGGGCATCGCGCCATAGCGCTCCACGTGCCCCAGTCGCCCGCCTCCACCACCAGCTCGGTGCCGCCCGGCACTGGCGAGCAGGCGATGGCGATGCCGTTGAGAGCGGTGTCGTCGCCGCTGGGGAAGGGACGGAGGGAGGAGAGAAGGCCGCCTGAGCAAGGGAAGCCCAAGCAACCGGCAACGCTTAACGGTCAACCGACCCGCAGACGACCGCGCGCGGCACCCTTCCGCGTAGCATCTATCTCTGCTAGCTTTACAAACTGATACAGCATGGCGTTGGGGCCCCCTCCCTCGGCCAGGCACGCTGCTGTGCACGTGTGTTTGGGTGAAATCGAGACAGTATCGCAGGGCGTCCGGCTCGCATGAGTGGCGCATGCACCAGTGCGTTTCGTTCCTAGCGATCCCTCACCACCCGGCGGCCCCTGATGACCCCCACGGGCCTTCCCCCACAAGAACCTCCCGCTGAGGGCTAAAGGTCGAACCCTGCTTACGTGCCGCTCTGTTGTGCCTCGACCCGCAGCTTCAGCCCAAAGATGAACGAGGGCCTCTCGGAGCCGGCCAGGCAGTAGCGCCAGCTGCGCCACTCGCCCCTGGAACACAGCACAGGGAGGTACGCGGCAGCAGCACACACAGCAGCAGGAGTCGGTTGCTTGGGGGGACAAGGCCATAACGCTGCGTCGGCTGGTCTGGTAAGCTAGGTAAGCCAACTTGACAGCTAGGGCGCAAAGCAAGGCCTTGCCTTACTTCCCCTCAGTCGGGTGCCTTTCAACGCAAGTGATTGCACCCGCCCACAGATCACACGCACCAGTGTCCCACTGATACGTTCAAGGTACTGACGAAGTAGTTATTGCCAGGAACTGGGGTTATGGGCGGCCAGGCCGGATGGATAAGCAGCAGGTAGGGGCGGCACGCAGGCGCAGGCGCATTTTAGTTAGTGCCGGTCGGGAGACTAGAGGGAATGAAGCAAGGCGTGGTCGTATCTAGTAACGGCCTTACTTTAGCCAACTAAGTGACTGCGCCGTGAACCGCCAAGCGAAGCCGCAAATGTGTGCATCGTACATACCGGGGCTGGGGGGCGGCCGAGGCGGTGATGGCGGCGGCCGAGGGGGCGGACCCGGGGGCTTGGGAGACGGCGGCGGCCGAGGCGGAGGAGACGGGGGCTTGGGAGACGGCGGCCGAGGCGGCGGGGACGGCGAAGGCGGGATCGCTTGCAGGCCGCAGCACGCGATCTGCAGTCCGTTGAGGGTGGTGTCGTCGTCTACGCCAGAGCCCTCGTACCGCACCCTCATGCCGCACAGGTACTGCCCAGCGGCGCACGACTTCCAGCCCTGCCAGCTGCGGAGGGGAGGGGCGATAGATAGGGCGCGGAGGGACCGTCAATAAATAAAGGGAGATAACGCTGTTTGTGGTCGTACAACGGCCAAGGCGGGCACAAACCTAGCGTACAACTGATAGGTGCGCAGACAGCAAGCGGCGGTATCAGTTACCGGGCGCCAATCCACCATCCACGGACCCACGCGTTCGGCCGAGCACGTGTTCCGCGCCGCCCTGCTGCCTCACCTTCCCCAGTAGCCGTCGTTCGGCGCTAGGACGGTGCCGTCACTGCACCCCAGCCGCACGCTGTTGGCAGCGGTGTCGTCCTGGAGGGGACCCGAGCCTTGGGGGGCCTCGAGGCGGAGGTCGGCCCTCACGGCGTAGCTGGGGACGGCAGGGCACGGCGGATAAGCAAGAAAGCAAGGGAGCGAGTGAGAACGTGCGACGCGCGGGCGCTTGGTATAGCGTAAGGCGCGGGCGGGAAGGGGGGGCCCAACGGCAAAGGCAGGTCAAGGCAAACATGGCTTCAAGCGCAACAATATATCGATATGGGTCTGTGTTTCCAATCGATCGAGCGTGTCAGGCAAACCCGTAGGCCTGACCGCCAGACCTACACCGGTACTCACGAGTTGCCGGGGCATCGCGCCATAGCGCTCCACGTGCCCCAGTCGCCCGCCTCCACCACCAGCTCGGTGCCGCCCGGCACTGGCGAGCAGGCGATGGCGATGCCGTTGAGAGCGGTGTCGTCGCCGCTGGGGAAGGGACGGAGGGAGGAGAGAAGGCCGCCTGAGCAAGGGAAGCCCAAGCAACCGGCAACGCTTAACGGTCAACCGACCCGCAGACGACCGCGCGCGGCACCCTTCCGCGTAGCATCTATCTCTGCTAGCTTTACAAACTGATACAGCATGGCGTTGGGGCCCCCTCCCTCGGCCAGGCACGCTGCTGTGCACGTGTGTTTGGGTGAAATCGAGACAGTATCGCAGGGCGTCCGGCTCGCATGAGTGGCGCATGCACCAGTGCGTTTCGTTCCTAGCGATCCCTCACCACCCGGCGGCCCCTGATGACCCCCACGGGCCTTCCCCCACAAGAACCTCCCCCTGAGGGCTAAAGGTTGAACCCTGCTTACGTGCCGCTCTGTTGTGCCTCGACCCGCAGCTTCAGCCCAAAGATGAACGAGGGCCTCTCGGAGCCGGCCAGGCAGTAGCGCCAGCTGCGCCACTCGCCCCTGGAACACAGCACAGGGAGGGACGCGGCAGCGGCACACACAGCAGCAGGAGTCGGTTGCTTGGGGGGACAAGGCCATAACGCTGCGTCGGCTGGTCTGGTAAGCTGGCTAGGGCGGAAATAAAGCAAGGCCTTGCCTTACTTCCCCTCAGTCGGGTGCCTTTCAACGCAAGTGATTGCACCCGCCCAGAGATCACACGCACCAGTGTCCCACTGATACGTTCAAGGTACTGACGAAGTAGTTATTGCCAGGAGCTGCGTAGACATTCATGCAGGATACCAAGCAGGGGTGGCGGAGGTTTAGGCGAAAGGTGGGAAGGCAAGGCATCAAATAGCACCTAACCCCTCACCATCAGCGGAGCCACACATATGTGCTCCGTACATACCGTGGCTTGGGCGGACGCACGCCTCGCATACGCACCTGGGATGGGAGGTGGGCGAGGGGGCGACGGCGGCGGCCGAGGGGGTGGACCCGGGGGTTTGGGTGACGGCGGCGGCGACGGTGGGCGCGGTGACGGCGGGATCGCTGGTAAGATGCAGCACGCAATCTGAAGTCCGTTGAGGGTGGTGTCGTCATCGCCCGCGAGAAGGGGCGCCTCGTAGCGCACCTGTTGATGGGGGCCAAGGAAAGGACCGAGCGGGAGACGGGTTGGGTTAGGTGGGAAGGATCGCGGACAGTGCGATGCAGTTCTTTGAGGGGGACTTCCCCACCCCTTGAAAGCTGAGCTGACGCACCCTCATGCCGCACAGGTACTGCCCAGCGGCGCATGACTTCCAGCCCTGCCAGCTGCGGAGGGGAGGGAGAGGGAGGGTGACACGGCACTTGGGGAGGACCACATGAGGAAGGGGAGCGTGCGGTGAGGAAGTACAGGCCGAGCGGGGCTGGCTCAAGAGGGGGCGCGAACGGTTTCTGGAGAGGCATAGGCAAGTAATGAACGGCACAATCTACTTTGGGCCCACGCGTTCGGCCGAGCACGTGTTCCGCGCCGCCCTGCTGCCTCACCTTCCCCAGTAGCCGTCGTTCGGCGCTAGGACGGTGCCGTCACTGCACCCCAGCCGCACGCTGTTGGCAGCGGTGTCGTCCTGGAGGGGACCCGAGTCTTGGGGGGCCTCGAGGCGGAGGTCGGCCCTCACGGCGTAGCTGGGGGCAGGGGTTGGGGGGTGAGGGTTTTAGGAGGAGCGAAGCGCGAGAAACGCCTTGGGGCTGCAAAGAGAGGACCGGCCCCACGCTAACTGGACTCTAGCAGGGTTTCTTGAAACGATGCCTCCGTGCCGTACACTCCGTGCCGGGGCCCTGTGCGGCTCGCGCGGTAGCTGGACTCACGATGAGCCGGGGCATCGCGCCATGGGAGTCCATTCGCCCCAGTCGCCCGCCTCTACCAAGACCTCAGTGTTGCTAGAGCAGGCGATGGAGATACCGTTGAGGACGGTGTCGTCGGAGCTGTGGCCACGGGGACCGGCAACGGGCGGGCGGGGAAGGTGGGTGCATCGTTAGGTGCATGCATGCGGAGCGCGCGGTATCTTATGCTCCGGTGCGTACGGCGCTCGCTCGGGCGGTCTCCTGGTTAGCACCGGTCCAGCACCGCCCACCTGCCCTGCTGGACCTCGACCCTGAGCTTGAGGCCAAAGATGAGGGAGGGCTGGTTCAAGGGTGGAGACAGGCAGTAGCGCCATCCGCGCCACTCGCCCCTGCAGCACATGAAGACCACAGTATGCCCTGTCAGCGGTCGTGTCGAGCAGGCTTTTGCTGATCTTCCACCGCCACAAGTCATGCCCTCATTCCTAATAACGCTCCCACCCACCAGTTGCCAGCAGAGACAATCGGGGTGCTAACGAAGAACCGCTCAAAAGGCACTGTGCATGTGCGGACGTAAGGGGCACGGTAGGTTGAGAAGGCTAAGCTCAGGGGTCCGGCGAAAAGGACATAGCAGCATGTTGGAGATAACATGCAAAGTCCCGCTCACCCGGAGCTGGCGGGAGGGGGGGCGGCGGCTGAGCCCTTTCGCCCATGGGCCACGGAAGGTCGTTCTGGAGCGAGGGGCGGGGCGGCGGGCACGCACAGCAGGTAGGGGTGAGTCGGGGCCGCCCATTACCAAACCGACGTTGAAAACGCTAACATTCTCAGGTCGACACTGACGCGTCGTAGCGCTCGGCTGCGGCAGCCGTTTTGGTACTTCATGCCAAGTTGATTGCGACAATGTCGTCCGACATTAGCACAGACGGTCGCTTTCTGGCCAATGCGGAGCTCCTGAAGCAGTCCTATAGTGCAATCATGTGCGAGAGGCGCGCCCGCTGTGTGAGTTCCGCGGATGCGCGGCGGCACGCTAGCCGAGGAAAGGGTCAGCTACGGTCATTATACAGTGTTCACCAAAAGTTGTGGTTGTAACAGCCTCGCTTACTGCGACACGTCCGTGCGTGCCGATCGAATGGTGGCTGGACCCCGACACGCACCCGCCTCCGGTGATGAGCACTCACCGGCGGGGGAAATGGTACATTCAGCGCAGCTGCAACGCCCGCAAGAGCGATGCACGAGAAGATGTAGAGCGCTGTAGAGCTCATGTTGCACCTTCGGCGCTCGTGGGCGTCTCGGAAGGGGGCTTCCGGTATCGTCGTCGTCCTCGTTCCGTCCCGTTCCGGACGACGTCGGCGCATGGCCCTGGGCGCAGCTAGCTAAGGTGCTCAAGCGCTCGCTATGCAGCTATGCCCCCCAGGCGCGGGCTTTAATGCACACGGAGACCGATTGATTCCGTGTCGAGGCCGAACGAAAGCATCGTGCTTTCACGTAAGGAGGTGGGAGCGTGCTTAGGAGTTCTCGTAATGGCCTCGTCAATCGATCCATGGTGCTGCCCCCGTAACATAAGACGCCCGGCCCGGTGGACGCCACAGGGATGTAAGGACACTCTTGCGTGCGTTTCCGCATGCAGCTGAGTGGGCACGTTTATTTTGGAGGCAGGGAACCGCCACGTGGCAAGTTAACGGGCGGCTGGGGTGTACCGCTAGTACCGCCGCACGCAGGTAGGGCTTGCTTGATCACGCTGCATGCTTGTCGGCAAACCCTGTTCAAACTGCCTACCGGTAACCTCAGTAGTAGCGCGTGCCAAGAGAAGTGAGACGAAATGAATGAGTACATACCCCGGACTCCAGTGCGCCCCGGCCTTCTCGCAGTCCGTCTGCCGCTCTGTCTGCCTGCCTTAAGGCGTCATCCTTTCCACCACGGCTTACCCTTGATGATGACCGTGACTTGGTCTGGAGCCTGCAAAGCTCCATTCCTGAAAGATGCATTCGAGGGGCTTGCTCCATACGAGGCAAGGGACGACGGGTTAGACGGTGGTTGGCAACGCGGTCAGAAGGACCGGACAACGTACCAGTACCAAGTACATACGTCGAGTTCCTGCTAAGTACCTGCATGCTTCCGGTCGGTTCCTGCAGACTTTCGTTCATTCGGAGTTGTCAGAACGCCAGGCCTGCGACTTGCCCAGCCCAGCAGATCATGTATGGTACCGTGGGCACGGTGCGTGATATGATCTATCTGCGGGAGGGGCAGCGGAGTCTGAGGCTGTGAGTCGTGTCGCCCACGACCGCCGCCCGGTCGCTGCCGGCTGTGCTCAGTCCTTAACCTTCTCCCGAGGCCCCCTGAGGCCGCTCGGCCAGGTCCCACCTGTTTCCGAGCAAGCGGCGGGCGGCGGGAGCGGCGGGAGCGTGGAGGTGGAGGGCGTGTGCCCCGCCTGCAGTTCTGTACGGCATGCATCTGTACGGCAGTGGGTGGTGAGGGGTGCGCCTATGTTAGGGAAGGCATTGGCTGGGGCGGTCGGGTCGGGCGGCGGGGCGCGCTGCGGCGGACCTGCCCAGCCCAGGTCATGGTACCGCGGGCACCGTGCGTGATCTGGCCAAGGGGAGCGGAGTCCGGGGCTCGGATTCGTGTCGCCCACGACCGCCGCCCGGTCGCCGCAGGTGCGGCTTACCTTTGGCATGTCGTAGGCTTAGGGGGTGCAGTTTGGGCGTGAGGGGCGTGGTCGCGGGGCACAAATCACCTTGCGCTGTGCTTGCCGTGGCCGCAGGCCGATGGTCGCGGCCAAGGGCGTCGCCGTACGATGCCGTACACGGTCCGGGGTCCAGACACTGTTATCAGCATGCCATAGGGATCAAATGTTACAGCCGCGAAAACGCGGCGAGTTTTGCTAGCTCCGCCAGATCATGGTGCTATGACGGTCTAGCCGTAAGGAACCAGATCATGATCTGCGACGGTAACGTAAACCGTCAGTCTGCCATACTCCCGACTGGCCAGCGCATAACGTAATGCAACCTGGCGGCCCTGCCGGCAGCTTCACCCATAGCCCTAAGCCCGTTCCACACGCTCCCGCCTTGGCTTGGCAGCAGCCCCCGCCGGCGGCGGCCTCGCCCTGCTTTGCCTCCTTGCCCGCCGCCTCAAAACCCGCCACGCCCTACGCGCCTGCTGCTGCCTCCGGCCGCTTGGCTGCACAGCAACACTTCTTAGGCACCGCCGCCGCAGCAGCGGCAGCCGGAGCACTGGCCGGGGCCGTGGGCCCCGGGGACTCGGGCTCTGGGGCCTCGCCTGCGGCCGCCTCCTTGACTTCCGGATTGGAGTGGGCGGCGCGCCACCGCTGCCTACCGCCCTGGTGTGTGGTGTGTGGGAGGGCGTTGGGTGAGAGAGAGCGGGAGGGCGGCGGGGGGCCTTGTACATAGGAGCAGCTGCGGGAATCAAGGGCGAGGGGGTGAGGAGGGGAGAGGGAGTGCAGGAGGGTTTAAGGTGAGGAGGGCAGGAAGAGGAACGCACTATTAGGGGAGCGCAGGGAGGAGTGGCCGGCAAAGGCACAACTGTGAGGTGGGGGGAAGAGAAGGCCTCGAGCACGAACCAACGTGGAAATGTCGTGGCTCTTGATGACGTCGATGTACGGCACCTGTGGCAACGATGTGGGGAGGCGGGCAGGACGCGTGGGGTGATGTGCAGACGCGGTGTCAGCCCGGCAGCCTCGCTCCTGCTATCTCCCCAGCCCCCTCCAGCAGCGATCCTCAGCACACAGCCATCGCGCCGAGCCCACCCCTCAAATTACCCCCTTCCCCGCCGCCCGCCCCCGCCCTCCCCTGCCCCTTCGCCCGGCCTCCTTCTGCCCGCTCGGCCTTTCGAACTTTGCCGGTCTGCTGCCAGTGCCCACCTGCAGCCGCTCAAGCGACTCCTTGACGCTGGCGGTGACCCGCGCGGCGGAGAAGTCAAAGTCCGTGTTGCCGTAACGCCCCACCTGCGGGGGGAGGCCAGGAGTGGGGGGAGCAGCGGGCCTCGTGGTGCAAGGGGCTTGCGGGGCGAAACGCACGCTCGGAAGGGGCCCTAGGGTACCAGTCAGTTGAAAACCGGGCGCGACAGGAAAGCCCGCTTTGCAGAGCGTATGGGGGTAGAAAAGAGGTCCCCTAGCGAGTTTGGCAGTTCGGGGGCCGCAGGAGGGGAGGGCTGCTCGGTTTAGATGCGGGGCTCGAGGTGTGCAGCAGCTAACCCTAGAATCGAGGTGTACCGCGGATAACCCTAGAATCTGTCAAACGGACAGTCTTACCTGGCCCAGTGCGTCGCAGCTTCTGACTCTTTGCCTGTCAGAAGCCCTGCCGGGCCCCCAAAACCCCACGGCTCCCAGGTTCTGAGCTAGTACTTCCACACCTCAAATCTAGCCAATGATTGCCTCCGCGCCGGCAGCCCCGGCGGCACCCGAAACATGGCCCTCCCCCTACCGCGGCACGCCCCTCGGTGACTTGAGCCAACAGCTAACAGCTAACAAACCGCACGCACGCGCAATGCTGGCCCCACGATCGCACAACCGCCCTCCGCCCTCCGCCTTCGCCTCCTAGCAACTTCGACACGATACACAGCCCCCGGCCTTGCCTCCTTAGCCCAGCCCAGCCCAGCCCAGCAACTGTCCGACCCCAGCCCCAGATGTGAGCCCCCATGTGCTATCTGCCGTACCTTGGTGCACACCACGATCTCGGAGCGGGGCAGATCATTCAGGCCCTGACCCAGGACCTGGTGGGGGGGCAACAAGGCAGGGAGAGGGGGGGTGAGGCCTGGGCAACCCACGCAAGACGGTAGGCACCCAACACCACGTGCTTGGCCGACGGCCCCTCTACGACTCCTTCCCCTCCCCCACCTCCCCCCACGCACCTTCTCGGACTTGGTCGCTCCGTAGAAAGGGGAGGTGTCGAACACGTTGATGCCCCGACGGAAGGCGTGATGGACAACCTTGACGGCCTCGGCCTCGTCGATGGGCTGTGGGAATCCGGGGAGCGGGCGGGACTCAAACGGGGGACTATTATGGGGGGCAAGGGTGCAAGCCCGTAATCGAGGAGGCAAGGGAAGGGGGAGGAAGTGGTCCTTGCAGCACCACAGGTTCGTGAGGGGAGGGCAGAGGCGTGGGGTGGGGGTGGGGGGGTGGGGGGGCTGCATGGAAGGCGCATTCCCCCCGTGCCTCCCTCCAACTTGGCATGCGACTCCCCCTCTCTAACGGGCGCGAATCCCTTGGCCGCCATTCATCCCGCGCATTGTGGGTCAAAGCCAGCGAGCTGACAGGATCAACACGCACCCCGAAAGCGCCGCCGAAGGGGGACGCGCCGAAGGCGAGAACGGGACACCTCCAGTCCCGTGCGACCGAGCGGCCGGCGAGGCAGAGACGCTAGCTCCTCCTGTGTCGCCATAGCGCGAGGCCGCAAACTGGACTGGACTGGACTGGCTGCGCGTGCGAGCAGGCGCCCGCTCGCAGGATTGTGGTGGTGCGCGGCTCAAGCGTGCCAAGGATTGCTTGCTGGAAAATGACCGTGGTGTAAGCAGCTTTCCAGTCTGCTGGGTCAAGAGCGTGACAGCAAGTGCGTGAAGCTTGGGATTTGCGTAGCCGAAAATAACTTTGCCACCTAAGACTGTACTCGAAGACTCATTGCTGCGCGGCTGTATGATGATGCAGAGCCTGGTGTTCCATCCGGCGACACGTACCCCATGCAATTCCCCGCCGCCCCCCGACCTCGGCAGGATGCCCCGACCTTTAGGGACCTCTCGATCCGCCCCCGCCGTCCATCGCCGCCATACATTTGCCCTAGTAATACAGCCCATGTATCTGGAGTTTGGTGTCGGAACGCTCTGGATGTGTCTTAGTTTCCTTCGCGCGCGCGGGAGGGCCGGGATCGCACACCTGACCCCGCCTAGCGACACGGACGCCTGAGACGGAGGTCGTACTGCCAGCGGGGACTTCAGATAGCAAGCCCCGAGCGAGATACTGTCAGCAGCGCGCGAGCCATCTTCGCGACCGCCGCATGGTGCACTCCGTTGACCCAGCCCGAACCTTGCCGTGACACCAACCTAGTGAACGGGGCGATCAGCGGCAGTTGGGTCGCCGCGTGTGCGCTGTGCGAGAGCATTTCCGGCATGCCCAACGGTCACAAACTTGACCGGGTATCTTTTCGCGCCCTGGCGCCCCAAATGCCTTACGAGGTTGAGAAGGAAGCTGAGCATTGCCTGACCGTTTCGGAGGCCACTTCGGCGCGCCCACGAGCGAGCTTGCCCTCGCGCTCGGCCTCGCTCTACGTGCTCGGAACAACGTCCGCATGCCTCACGTCTTCGGGCCGCGCAGGTGCCGGCGTGGCCCAGCTCATGTCGTAGGCTCGTTAGGCGTGCACGCCGGGCCCCTCGCCTCGCCCAGCACCCCGGGCCCCTCGCCTCCCGGGCCCAGCACCTTACTTCCTTGACCTTGGGGCCCGCAATGTTCCCCTTCATCACGCAGCCGCAGGCTCCCGAAGCCCACCACAGCTCATACGTGCACAAACCGTGCTGCTCTAAGCTGAGTATCGCGAGTTGCCCTAGGTCGTCGCCAGATGCGCATGTTTATGCATGTTGGCCCACTAGCTTTAGAGCTCAAACTTCTCGGGGCGCTCTGGTTATGTTACTTGGCACTCACAGGAATAGTCCGACTGTGTTCCTTGCGACGTTGCGAGTGGCCGGGTCGCATACCGGGCCCGCTGCACCCCTAGGCCACGCACTACTTGACCGCAAGGTGACTGGGGGCCCGGAGCTGCGCGTGCCCTCGGCGGACCCCAGCTCCCCCTGCCTGGCGTTAAGCACTAGGCCGAATGAATCTTACGACCTGTCGTTTGGCTCCAAGAAAGGCAAGGATAGACGGCCACTGTACGCGGGAACAGGGGGATGGCAGGCGGGGGATGCGGGTTCGTCTGTGACGGTTGCGCCTAGGTGCCGGTTGCCGGGCGTACACACGGCGCAGCGGACACACTGTGTGCGCCACACCCCCGGGGGTCCCCTGTCGTCCCCATTTCAGCAAAAGCTGCATCACCTTACGTGGTCCTTAGCAGACCAGGTTAGGCCAGGTAAGCGGGTACTCCCTCAAGCACGCCACCCTCCCAAGGAGGCGTAGCATGCCTGTCCCGACCTGGACGGACCTTGCCCGCCCCCCGCCCGAGACCCGTTGCAAGTAGGGCACAGAGCGAGTACTGATCCTGTTGCAAGATGAGCTTGCCCCCCTCAGCCCCTGCTGGCCCCAACGTGAAGATCCTGAGCGCCAATTGTATAGCAACTGTGCACACATGCATACATGGTGGTGGTGGGCTGTCACCTTGCACTGCAAGCTCGGTCAGCCCGGGGCCCGGCTAGGTCATGCCACATGGCTGGCGGGAGCGGTGGGTTCCGCCCAGGCCTTGAAGGAAAGCTGCATGGGGTGGAAGCAAGTCTTAAGTGGCTTTCCGCATTCAAAATGTCAAGACCTCGTTACCTCTTGGGGAGCGCGCGTCCAGTGGGAGGGTTATCCCAACTTGAAGAACCCCAGTCCTACGATCAACGGCGCGCGGGGCTACCCCAAGAATTGCACTAGTAAAATCCACTTCAAATGAACAAGCACAAAAGGTGGGACTATCATGCATAGCCCCAAGGGGGCCTACCTGCCGCTACCGCACACCTGCCGCAGCATAGCACCTCACCCCTGCCGCTACCCCTGCCACAACTAACCCTTTCCGTGCGGGTAGAGGCACGCACACAGCACAGCTGGCTATCATCATCCCTGCCTCTCGTCATGAGGAGAGCGAGGGAGGGCAAAGACACGCACGTAAAAACAGTATGCACAGGGCAGCAAGGGCAAAGCTGGCTCCTCGCTCAGGGTAAATAATGACAAATTCTGCTGAAGAGATGCAAACAAGCTTATTGCTGCTGTACTGCATGTGCAACCGCTGTCCTGGCCACTCCGCTAGCTCGTCTTTCCTGGCCCACACCGCTCGGCGAGCGGTTGGCATGAAGCACGATTGAATACCAAGCATTTGCCAACCGACACACATCAGTGCATGGGTGCAAGACGCAGGACGCCAGTACTTATATGAGTTTGTAAAATGCGTGAGCAAGAATCTAACGGCCGGCGGATTAACAAACGCTTATGCATGCCCTGGAGGAGCCCGCGCTTCTCTGCAAGACGAAATGTTCAACTCTAGGAGCCCCGCACGCCCCGCAGGTCAGGGGCAACTCCTGCCCAGTCTGCTCCACAGCTCCACAGCCCAGCACACCGCAGTGTTATCATACATCAAACTGCTCCGCAGCCCAGGGGCAGCTGGCAAACTCATCAGAAACTGCAGCACGCGATCTCCAGTCCGTTGAGGGTTGTGTCGTCGTCGACGCCAGAGCCCTCGTACCGCACCCTCATGGCGCAAATGTACTGCCCAGCAGCGCACGACTTCCAGCCCTGCCAGCTGTGATCAGAGAGTAGAAGGAGGGGCGAGAGTAGGGCGGGAAGGGCACGGGGCGGCCGGCCAGCGGGCAGGGGTCAGCAGGGGTAGCCAGGGGAGGAAACACGTGCGAGGGCTCCAGCTCTACCGGTATGAGCGAGCAATGCAAAACAGCCAGTAATTGCTCGGATTCCCTGGTCTGTTGACCCCCGCTCTAGCCCACCCGTCACCCCACGCCGTCACCCCATGATGATCCGTGTCACCCCGCCGTACGGCCGCGCGCCGCCCCGCCGCCCCGCCGGTTCCCCGCAGGCACGCACGCACCTTCCCCAGTAGCCGTCGTTTGGCGCTAGCACAGTAGTGCCGTCACTGCACCCCAGCTGCACTCCATTGGCGGAGGTGTCGTCGCTGCCGCCCTGCGGGGCCTCCAGGCGGAGGTTGGCCTTCACAACGTACCTGGGGGCATGCAGCACGGAGGCAGCAGGGGGATCGGTGGAGCCGTGAGCAAGCGTTTGAGCAACTCTAGGTGCTGAGCGAGCCAGCTGAGCTTGTAAAACTGGCATGCTACTAGCACCACGGCATACAGACGCCCCAGTACCAGGCATCAATAATACGCCAACAACTTACCCACTGCCCGGACACAGTGCCATGCCGTACCAGTCCCCCCAGTCACCCGCCCACACCATCACGGACGGGGTGATGGGGTAGCCGGCGCAGGCGATGGCGATCCCGTTGAGGGCCGTGTCGTCGCCGCTGAGGAGGGTAAGGAGGATCACCATACAGATGTCAAGTGAGCCCAACACATGAAAGCGGGTCCCACACCGGTCCCACAGGCAAAGGGAAGACGCGGGTGCCCAGCCAACAAGTGCGCTAAGCTACGCTTCAGTCTCTCGCATTCAAAGCTGATGTGCCTGGGTTTCCTCAGCTAGATATGTCACAGGTTGTACGTACGGCCGCATATGTACGGCGTCATTGCATATGTATCAAAACCGACCCTGGGTCCTCCAGCCCTTCACAGTACTGCACTTGATGAACTCACTCGCCCCGGGGGAGTTCGGTCCTCGGTTGAAAGCCCCGAATAATTGACGGCCTGCCCCCGGATAGGCAGTACCTCCAGTCTTTCCAGTCACCCCTGGAAGTGGAGAACGCACAGCGGGCAAGTGCGCGGGTTTAATTAATTGGGCTGGGAAGGCCGACAATTCTGCGTCCTGACGACCATAATAACTCAGGGGGGCGGGGTCCGGGAAAGCGCACCAGTTCCCGGGCGACACAGTCAGGACGGCATCAAAGTAGCTCATAACAGGGGCTGCGGGGCGGGAAATGAACATGCAGCAAATCGAGCAAGTAAGACCAGACGTGTGGTGGCGTGCGTGGACAGGCGCTGAAACGTGGCACTGGGCTGAATGCTGTTCTAGCCGTCGGGCCATGGGGAGTGCCATCACACGTGCGAAGACTGAGGACGACTGGTCGAGAGAGTTCATCAGCCAGCCAGCCAGCTAAGGGATAGGTGGACAGGTGGACCGAGATCAGACAGAGCAGGGACAGATGGAAAGGTGCCCGAGTCCGATTCCAAGGCCGAGACCTGTGCAAGCTACTAGATGTCGTACACGCATGTGCGCACACACCTCGAACACGCACCTGGGCTGGGAGGTGGGCGAGGGGGCGGGCGAGGCGGCGCGGGCGAAGGCGGCCTCGGCGATGGGGGCTTGGGTGACGGCCGCGGTGACGGTGGGCGCGGCGAGGGCGGGATCGCCGGCAGGACGCAGCACGCGATCTGCAGTCCGTTGAGGGTGGTGTCGTCGTCGACGCCAGAGCCCTCGTACCGCACCTTCATGGCGCACAGGTACTGACCCGTGGGACAGGTCTGCCAGCCCTGCCACCTGCGGAGGGGAGGTGCAGGGGGAAGATGGGAGCCCGGGAGACGAGAGGGTGGGGTCAGGAACGGAAATTAGGGCGGCGGCCGCCGCCGCGGCGGCGGAGAGCGAGGGCACCAGGGCAGAAGAGTTGGCGGGCGGCTATGTAGAGCCACCCCTCACTTACGTTCCCCACCAGCCCGGGTGCGGCATCAGTTCAGTGTTGTCACTGCACTTCAGCTGCACGCTGTTGGCAGCGGTATCGTCCTGGAGGGGACCCGAGCCTTGGGGGGCCTCGAGGCGCAGGTTGGCCCCCACGGCGTAGCTGAGGGCAGGAAGGGACCGAGGAGCGGTGGCTGTTAGCAGGCTCATTGCGGGAGGCGGCGTCATGCATGACTCAACCCTTGCCGTAGTCGTATGATCGACAGCTGGCCCGCGGCGGGGCAGTCACGTCGGTAAAAGCTCGAGTTTGCGTGCGTGCTCTGCCCCCTGCCTCGCTAGACTCACCTTGAGCCGGGGCATCGAAGCATGGCGGTCCAATCGCCCCAGTCTCCCCCCTCCACGAGAACCTCGGTGCTGCTCGAGCAGGCGATGGAGATGCCGTTGAGGGCGGTGTCGTCTTTACTGGGGGAATTGGGAGGGAGCGAGGGAATGGGGAGGGATCTAACATTGGAAGGGATTCAAAAATGGGCTCAACCCTGGAATGGCTGGGCAATGATACATGCGCGCAGGCATGGTGCAGAGCGCGGGGGACGTGCGGCGCGCTCCGCGCGAAGCTACGGTGGTACCGCGGGCGCGGAGGATGACCCTATGCGAGACACCCCGGTATCTGGGACCCTAGCAGCCCCTAGCAGGTACCCTCGCAGGTCCCTAGCAGGGTCCTGCTAGGCCTGCTATCCCCAGCAGCCTAGCTGCTACCCTCCCAGCTACGCGCCCGGCAACGACCAACCGGGCCAACCGAATGCGGCTATCGTGGCAGGTATTCTGACTGATACCCTAGCACCCTAGCAGCCCCAAACGCCCTCGGCAACGCAGTGTCTCAGCTTACGGCAGACATAACAAGCAAAGGGCCACCAGAAGCGTCTACCCGCGCTGCCGCGCTGAAAAGTTTCACCCCGGCGTCCATCGCATCGACTCCGTCTTATGGCGGCGAACGTCGACCTCTATAGCACTGCTCCTGACAATGAAGTGGGAGTATGTTGATGCTGCACGAGCGCCGTCCTGGCGTGCAGCATGAAACGACCCCCGATTTGCGATCGGCCGACTTTTCTCCACCGCAAGGCGCGACAAGCTATTTATGGCAACACTGCACAAGGCAGCTACCACTAGCAATAACGTTCTATAAAGAAACGCTCGAAAATTGACACCCCCGAACTCCCCTCGGGGGGGTTAGAGCCCCCCTAAGGCAGCTAATTGTTGCGCCTGTGGTCTCGACAGCTTTCTGCCTGTCACTAAGGCTTAACTGGCAGCTCGGAAGTGCGACGTGTAGTCGCAGCGAGGGCGAGCGACGCAATGCACGCGCCTCAAGGACTCGTGTCGGCTGCTGCGAGGGCCGCGCGCAGGGCTAGGGATACATGTATAGCTCGCGTGCTGCTGGGCGCCGGCGGAGGTGCCAAATGAGGTGGGAACGCCTCGGCACTAAGCACCCGCCACGCCTTGGCACTCAGCACTTTGCTCCCTCCCCACGTCAGCGCGCAGCAGGAAAACAGGACGTGGGGGATGGGGGGATGAGAGGCTTGGGAAGCGCTCTACCTGACCCCCAAAGCCAACCCCTGCCATCGTCCTGTGCCCCCCCCCCCTCCCAGCGGGCTTTTTCGCCCTCCGCAGAGTGTGGCGCCGTGGTGCCACTCTGCGGGGGGCGAATGAAGAATGAAGCCCTCCCCCAGGGGCTCAGCTCCAAGTACCGGTACCCCAAAAGCACGCCCGCCCACGGAACACGCACTGCTGCAATCCGACTCCGTCGGCGGCCCGGTCACGCTCGGAGTCGGCCAGCCACGTGTGTCGTCTTGCCTTGTTTACTACACCCAGCCGTGCATAGAGGACATGCATCCCACTACGCATGCATGCATGCGCACTCATCAGCAATGATTCCCACGACTCACGCGTCCTGTTGCGCCTCGACCCTGAGCTTGAGACCATAGATGAGCGATGGCCTCTCAGAACCAGCCAAGCAGTAGTGCCATGCGCGCCACTCGCCCCTGAATGGGTTGCATGCAAGGGGGAAGTCGCTGGGTTCAAGATGCTGTTCTGGGGATGGCAGGGGTCATCAGCGGGTCCCACCCACGCGCCGAGCAGGATGTCGGTTGACAGGTCCATCCTGCCAAGGGTGTAACCGAAGACCTAGAGAAACCCGATTTCCTGCAAACGCGCACCAGTTGCCAGATGATACGACGGGGGTACTCGCAAAGTAGGTTGTAACAGGAACTGTGGGCCATGGGGAGCACCATCACACGTGCGAAGACTGGTCGAGAGAGTTCATCAGCCAGCCAGCCAGCTAAGGGATAGGTGGACAGGTGGACCGAGATCAGACAGAGCAGGGACAGATGGAAAGGTGCCCGAGTCCGATTCCAAGGCCGAGACCTGTGCAAGCTACTAGATGTCGTACACGCATGTGCGCACACACCTCGAACACGCACCTGGGCTGGGAGGTGGGCGAGGGGGCGGGCGAGGCGGCGCGGGCGAAGGCGGCCTCGGCGATGGGGGCTTGGGTGACGGCCGCGGTGACGGTGGGCGCGGCGAGGGCGGGATCGCCGGCAGGACGCAGCACGCGATCTGCAGTCCGTTGAGGGTGGTGTCGTCGTCGACGCCAGAGCCCTCGTACCGCACCTTCATGGCGCACAGGTACTGACCCGTGGGACAGGTCTGCCAGCCCTGCCACCTGCGGAGGGGAGGTGCAGGGGGAAGATGTGAGCCCGGGAGACGAGAGGGTGGGGTCAGGAACGGAAATTAGGGCGGCGGCCGCCGCCGCGGCGGCGGAGAGCGAGGGCACCAGGGCAGAAGAGTTGGCGGGCGGCTATGTAGAGCCACCCCTCACTTACGTTCCCCACCAGCCCGGGTGCGGCATCAGTTCAGTGTTGTCACTGCACTTCAGCTGCACGCTGTTGGCAGCGGTATCGTCCTGGAGGGGACCCGAGCCTTGGGGGGCCTCGAGGCGCAGGTTGGCCCCCACGGCGTAGCTGAGGGCAGGAAGGGACCGAGGAGCGGTGGCTGTTAGCAGGCTCATTGCGGGAGGCGGCGTCATGCATGACTCAACCCTTGCCGTAGTCGTATGATCGACAGCTGGCCCGCGGCGGGGCAGTCACGTCGGTAAAAGCTCGAGTTTGCGTGCTTGCTCTGCCCCCTGCCTCGCTAGACTCACCTTGAGCCGGGGCATCGAAGCATGGCGGTCCAATCGCCCCAGTCTCCCCCCTCCACGAGAACCTCGGTGCTGCTCGAGCAGGCGATGGAGATGCCGTTGAGGGCAGTGTCGTCTTTACTGGGGGAATACGAGAAGGGAGAAGGTTACCCCTGGCGTGCGTGGGTTAAGGAGGGCGGGTTGGTTAGACCCGCCACCATGGGGGTGCCTCCGCACCTCCACACTGAGCAGAGGGTTTACAGAGCCCAGCAGCAGGGGCCTGGCGCTGATTAGTTACTCACATGTCCTGCTGAGCCTCGACCCGCAGCTTGAGACCGAAGATTAGTGATGGCACCTCTGCAGACAGGCAGTAGTGCCAATCGCGCCAGTCACCCCTGAATGGATCGCACGTGCAGGAGGGTGAGCTCATAGAACGGCATGCCATTCAGGTCATCTGGTCGCATTCACTATGGACATCCGTACAGACCCCGTCGCTCGATAAGGGGACCTCGACTGATCTTTATTTGCAGTAGATAGAGTTGTCACGCAGGTGCGTGTTTGAGCGAAGCGGTCCTCATTCTGGTACCGGTTGCTAGCTCCCCTGCTGAAGCCCCTCCACTCTGATCCGGCAATCTCAAAAACCTCTGCAACACATACATACCAGTTTCCGGTCGAGACCATGGGTGTGCTGACAAAGTTGCTTAAGGCCGGGTCTACGCAAGGCCAGGAGCCAAAAGGTGTTACAAGGGATTCCCAGGTAAAAACGACGTACCAAGGCATGCCGTACGCACCTGGGCTGGGAGGCGGCTGAGGTGAGGGGGGAGGCGGAGGGGGGCGGCGGGCGCGGCTGGGGTGGCGACGGGGGGGGTGGCCGTGGAGGCTGGGGCGGTGGCGGGGGTGGCGGGGGCGACGGCGGGCGTGGGGACGGGGGCTTGCGCGAAGGCGGGCGAGGGGACGGGGGCTTGGGCGAAGGCGGGCGAGGGGACGGGGGCTTGGGCGAAGGCGGGCGAGGGGACGGGGGCTGAGGCGAAGGCGGGCGAGGGGACGGGGGCTTGGGCGAAGGTGGGCGAGGGGACGGGGGCTTGGGCGAAGGCGGGGGAGGGGATGGGGGCTCAGGCGACAGTGGGGGAACTGCCGGGGGCTGTGGTGACGGCGGCAGCGGAGACGGGGGCTGGGGTGACGGCGGGGGAGGGGACGGGGGCTTGGGCGGTCGCGGCGGCGGGGGTGACGGGCGAGGGGGCGGTCGTGGCGGCCGGGGAGACGGCGGCGGACGAGGAGGGCTCGGCGAGGGCGGCGGAAGCGTGCAGCACGCGATCTGCAGTCCGTTGAGGGCGGTGTCGTCGGCTGCCTCACTCTCGTACCGCACCTTCATGGCGCACAGGTACTGACCCGTGGGGCAGGTCTGCCAGCCCTGCCACCTGGGGAGGGGACGGAGGTACAAGGGGGGTGGGGGAGCCGGGGGGACGAGAGGACGGGGTCAGGAACGGAAAGGGCGGCGGCCGCCGCCGCGGCGGCGGAGAGCGAGGGCACTAGGGCAGACGAGTTGTCAGGCGGCTATGTAGAGCCACCCCTCACTTACGTTCCCCACCAGCCCGGGTGCGGCATCAGTTCGGTGTTGTCGCTGCACTTCAGCTGCACGCTGCTGGCGGCACTGTCGTCCAGAAGGTCACCTTGCGGAGCCTCGAGGCGCAGGTTGGCCCCCACGGCGTAGCTGGGACGCGTAATGCATAGAAGAACAAAGTGTTGCAGACGAGAGGGCGGGAGGTCAACAGCAGTGCTGACAGAGGTGCGAGGCAATGCACATGGCGGCAACAGATGGCAGCAGAGGCGGGGCAGGGTAGGACAGGGCGTTCCCTCCGTCTTAGTTTGTTCTGCTTGCCAGACCCACCTTGAGCCGGGGCATCGAAGCATGGCGGTCCAGTCACCCCAGTCTCCCCCCTCCACTTCAACCTCGGTGCTGCTCGAGCAGGCTATGGAGATGCCGTTGAGGGCGGTGTCGTCACCCCTGAGGCCGCCGAGGCAGGAGGTGCAGGAGCGAGTTCACGGGGGCGGGGCAGGAGTCGACGCGGGAAGAAGGCGTGGCCCCAGTTGCGCAAGGCTTAAGTACGGATGCAAACTTATGGTCTCGCTACGTCTGTAGAGTCTGTCCCCCGTCGAGCGCGACAGCGAGTTCACGGGTTCAGCCTCAACAGGCCTCGCTCGTGTTTCCGCTGTCCTTCTCTGCCAAAGCGTTTCTAAACGTGACGCGAATGGCTAGACAACAACGCATACTCAAGGTGCAACGTTTGTCGGGCCATCGACATGACGGTCGGGTTCCGTACTCAAATGTGATGACCCAGCTGAGGGCTGGACCCCTGCTGCTTACGGGCCCTGTTGCGCCTCGACCCTCAGCTTGAGGCCATAGATGAACGAGGGCGTCTCGGAGCCGGCCAGGCAGTAGCGCCAGCTGCGCCACTCGCCCCTGGATGGGCCACCGCAAGAAAGGGGGACGCCGTGGGGGTTAGCTTTTGTCGGGTTGACGGGTCATATCCTTCGCAAGAAAGCGGCGGGCATCCTCACCTTTGAACACCCCCACCCCCTTTACCCTCATGCACGCACGTGCTGGGAACGTCTCGTGACACCGCCATGCCAATACCTTCAGCTCGCTCTCGGGCTTCAAGGCGGGGCAGGCAAGGCCCCATCCCCTGCCTGTCCCCCCCGTCCCCGTTTCCCATTATTCCCCCTCTGCACACGCGTACCAGTTGCCGCTCGACACGATGGGAGTCGTGACGAAGAACTTGACGGCTGGGACTGTGTACGGCATGTCGAGGCCAGCATATGGCGAATGCAGGGAGTCAGAATAAAGCCGTCGAAAAGGGTGGTCAGAGGAGCAGCATGAAAGCCGACAAACAGGTCCGCGTGCCGCTGTAACAGTGCAAGCCGCACATACTATACGTACCAGGCGGCTGCGGGGGCAGCGGTGAGGGGGGCAGTGGAGGCTGGGGCGGTGGCGGGGGTGGTCGGGGTGACGGCGGGGGAGGGGACGGGGGCTTGGGCGACGGCGGGAAAGGGGACGGGGGCTTGGGCGGCGGCGACGGAGGTGAAGGGGACGGGGGGTTTGGCGGCGGCGACGGAGGTGCAGGGGGCTTGGGCGACGGAGGCCGCGGCGACGGGGGCTTGGGTGACGGCGGTTGAGGCGGACTGGGTGGGATTACTGGCAGGACGCAGCACGCGATCTGCAGTCCGTTGAGGGCGGTGTCGTCGCCTTCCGCCACAACCGGTGGCTCGTACCGCACCTGAGCAGGGCCAAGCAAGGAGAGATGTGTATGTACGACCGTAGGCGGTGGCCGCGCCATGCGGAAATAATCCACAAGAGCAGTGGGCAACGACTGGACGGGGGCGGCACTGCTAGCTGATGAGTGGCGGCGTGACTTCATTCTTGCTGAACCACACTGAAGTTAGATAGAACGCACCTGCATGGCGCACAGGTACTGACCCGTGGGGCAGATCTGCCAGCCCTGCCACCTGCGGAGGGGACGGAGGTACAAGGGGGTGGGGGGAGCCGGGGGGACGAGAGGACGGGGTCAGGAACGGAAAGGGCGGCGGCCGCCGCCGCGGCGGCGGAGAGCGAGGTCACCAGGGCAGAAGAGTTGTCAGGCGGCTATGTAGAGCGAGCCACCCCTCACTTACGTTCCCCACCAGCCCGGGTGCGGCGTCAGTTCGGTGTTGTCGCTGCACTTCAGCTGCACGCTGTTGGCGGCACTGTCGTCCAGAAGGTCACCTTGCGGAGCCTCGAGGCGCAGGTTGGCCCCCACGGCGTAGCTGAGGGCAGGAAGGGACCGAGGAGCGGTGGCTTCGATACTCGTTCAAGGTTCTGTCGCAGGCGCTCTATATGCTGGGGAGCGCGCAATGACGTAGCCCTTGCCTGCCACCCAGGCAGTGTCGTCCTAGTTGAGGTTACTTGGTAGCGGATAAGCCCAGCCCGCCCCTGCCCGCCCGCCCGGCACCTGTGATCGACTGACCTTTAGCTGTCAGCTATTTACTGAGTAATCAGCAAGCCCGCCCAAGCTACTAGCTTGTAGGCTCACCTTGAGCCGGGGCATCGAAGCATGGCGGTCCAATCACCCCAGTTTCCCGTCTCCACGAGCACCTCGGCGCTGCTCGAGCAGGCGAGCGAGATGCCGTTTAGGGCGGTGTCGTCACCACTGCGGAAGAGGTTAGAAAGGAGGGTTAAAGGGGACGGTTGCGGACGAACGCTTGCTAAGGTAGATGAGAGCCAGGGGCATAGGGTATCGTACATAGCGGTACATAGGGGTACGTGAAGGGAAGGTCCGCCGTACTACCCCAGCTCAGGTTCATTATTGCGGGGCCATAATCGCTTCCTGGCCATCGAGTTACTCACGCTTGCTGCTGGACCTCAACCCGGACCAGCATCGCTAGATGACCCTCTAGACCCACCTGCCCTGCTGGGCTTCGACCCTGAGCTTGAGGCCAAAGATGAGGGAGGGCTGGTTCAGGGGTGGAGACAGGCAGTAGCGCCATCCGCGCCACTCGCCCCTGCAGCAAATAAAGACCACACAAGCCCCCGTCAGCGGCGGTCGAGTTGAGCAGGACTACACGTATGCTAAACTTCGAACGCCACCAGCAATGCCCCCTTTGTGAGCAATGCTCCCACCCACCGGTTGCCAGTAGAGACAATCGGGGTGCTGACGAAGAACCGCTCAAAAGGCTCTGTGTGTGCGGAAGGGGCACGATCGATCAAGCAGGCTCAGCAGCAGGCTCAGGGGGGCGGCAGGAGGGACATAGCGCCATGCTGCAGATTATAGGCCGAATCCTGCTCACCCGGAGCTGGCGGGAGGGGGGGCGGCGGCTGAGGCCTTTCGCCCATGGGCCACGGAAGGTCGTTCTGGATGGGGCGGGGGTGGGGCGGTGGGTCGGGGCCATTCAACGCCATCCCAGCGTTGAAACGCGACCAATACCCTCAGATTGACACTGACGCATTGTAGCTCTCGACTGTGGCTGCCGTTTTGGTGTTGATGCCAGGTTGAATGCGACAATGTCGTGCGACACAAGCAAAGACGGTCGCTTTTTGGCTGATATAGAGCTCCTGAAGCAATCCTATAGATGAAGCATGTGCGCTGTGTGAGAGGTACGCCCGCTGGAAAGTCGCTCGAATTTGGTTGCACGAGGATGCGGCACGCTAGCTAGCGCGTGGGAAGGGCTAATCGTGAGCAATGTTGATTATTATAACCGTAACGATTCCAGGCTCCACTTACAGCAACACGCCCTGCCCGCTGCCCGTGCGTGCCGAATGGTGGTGAGGACCAGCAGGCCCCGACACGCACCCGCCGCGCGCGCCTTGCTCACCGGCGGGGGAAATGGTGTATCCAGCGCAGCTGCAACGCCGGCAAGAGCGATGCACGAGAAGATAAAGAGCATCGTTGGGCTCATGTTGCTCTTTGGGCGCTCGTGGGCGTCTCGGAAGGGGGGTTCCGGTATCGCCGTTCCGGCGTGTCCCGGACGACGGCGGCCCATGGCCCTGGGCGCGGCTAGCCAAGGTGCTCAAGCGCTTAGGCTCTCGCTATGCAGAAATGTCGCCTAGGCGCGGGCTTAAATGCGCACGGAGATCCGAGACCGATCGATTGCGTGCACGACACGTGTCGAGGCCGCCGAAAGTGTCGTATTGCCACATAATAATGGACCTCAATCGATCCGTGGTGCTGCCGTTATACTGCTTTGGCGCACTTCAGTCTGCCCGGTGGACGCCAGAGGGATGTTTCGACCTTCCTGCGCGCGTTTCAGCTGCGTTGGCACGTTCTTGCGTTGGGGCACCCCGCCACGTGGCAAGATAACGGGCTGGGTCCCATGTACCGCCGCCGTGCCGACAGGGTTAATGCGGCCGCGCAACACGACACTCCACGCTGCATACGATATCCTAGTCGGCAAATTCTGTGCACAATGCCTGGACTCAGTAGCGCGCTCTGAGAGTAGTAAGACACGCTGGACCCTGGACTCTGGCTGGCTGGCTGGCTGGCTGGACCCTGGACTCTAGTGCGCCCCGGCCTTCTTGCAGGCCCTCCACCTCATACCGTCATCCACTTCATAACACGGCTTGCTTACCCTTGACCGTGCACTGGTCTGGAACCTGGGTTTTCCCCTTTTGATAGATTGTAGATGGGGCCTGCAGATTAACAGGACGGGCGGTTGGCACGTTTGTAGTCGAAGGCACGCACAGACGTGTCAAGTTTCTCCTGCGGTGGGTTCCGTCAGTTTTGGTCCTCGACGTCCCGGAGTTGTCGGAAAGCCAGCCCAGTGACTGGCCAGTGCATAACGCAATGCAACCCCAAGCCCGCAGCCTCACCTGTAACTAAACCCTTGCAGCGTTTCCAAGCCGCTTGAGCCGTAATCGATAGCCCTTAGGGGGTGTTCACATGTGACGGGGTTCGTCGGGGTTCGGGTCGAACCCCGCACGAACCCCGTTCGAACCCCGCTGCCGGCGAACCCGGCATCGCGACCTGGGTTCGCGACGGGGTTCGTGCGGGGTTCGTCGCCAAGCGTGCTCCACGCTGCATCCCTGAAGGCGCCGACTTCTCCCATAGCCTTTGGACATATTGTAGACCAGATCGCGCCCAAACTGCACCGGCCTGTCGCGACTTTGCGACTTCGCGACTTGACCGCGCCGACCTTTGCGGCTTAAGCTCCCAGACATAAGCAGCTTTACACGTATGGGCTATCAATGGTTGCTCTTGGGCAATGGTAGAGCTCAGGTTGTCACACGCCAAGCCGCATCAACGCCGACATGGCCTTTGCGCTTGTTCAGAACTCGCTACAGATGTCCGTAGCTGTCCTCGTTACACGTAGTTTAAGTCAGAGGAGATTTCCGGCTCTGCGGAAGCACTGGGCAGGCGTTTGGCGACTGGATGGAGCCGGACGAGGCGTCCACGGTCGCAGAAAAGCCAAAGAAGTGTTGCTGGAGCAGAAGGAGGGCACCCATTGACAGTCCCTAAGCTTATCCAGTCGTGGCGGTGGGGGTTCCTCCGTTGGGGTTCGGGCGTGCCAGAACGGCACATGTGAATAGGGTTCGCCCGAACCCCCCAGGGTTCGCACGAACCCCGCGCGAACCCCGATGCGCATGTGAACGCCCCCTTAGGGAGTTGTGGCGCTAAGTCCGCGTCAGCCCTTTCAAATTTCCTGGCTTCGGGCCCTTGTCTATGGGTTGACGGGTCCACGTCCAGAGTCTCGCGTAGTGCTGGGGCTCCACGAGGCTCAGCCCGTTTCCTGCCTTCGGGCCCGTCCACCGTTGCTGGTTGACTTGACAATTGCACCCTTGACCCTGCCTTTCGCGACCACCGCTAGGGCGGTGCGCCCCGAAGCCAGCCGGCCCCTCGCTACCCGCCGCCAGCACCGCTAACCATCTGCAAGCCGTACGGCAGATGGCCCATGCATACACCGTCCGCCGCCGGCTCGGGCGGTCTTTGCTAGTTCTCATCTAACTGTGACATGCAAAACATAGCGCCAAGCACTCACGCCGTGGGTGGCATTGTTCTGCACCCACACAATGAATCCCGGTACTTGACTGGGTCCCTCTTGCTTCGGGCCTCAGTAGCCTCCGCACGAGCACAATCGTCGTGACGTACCTCGCCTGTACGGGGCGTGACGATCGCCTTGCCTAGATGAATGTCCCCTGCCTCCTCATCGTCCCATCTATGATACCTATGTACACCGTACGTGAGCCCGTTCCTAACCCTGACCGTCTCACACTCCCGCCTAGCAGCACTTGCCTCCAGCTCCGGTCCCGCAGTTCCCAGCGGCGCCGCATGCCCCTGCGCCCGTTCCACACGCTCCCGCCTTGGCTTGGCAGCAGCCCCCGCCGGCGGCGGCAGCCTCGCCCTGCTTTGCCTCCTTGCCCGCCGCCTCATCGCCCGCCACGCCCTCCGCGCCTGCTGCTGCCTCCGGCCGCTTGGCTGCACAGCAACACTTCTTAGGCGCCGCCGCCGCGGCAGCAGCAGCGGCAGCCGGAGCGCTGACCGGGGCCGTGGGCCCCGGGGACTCGGGCTGTGGGGACTCGCCTGCGGCCGCCTCCTTGACTTCCGGCATGGAGTGGGCGCGCCACCGCTGCATGCCGCCCTGGGGTGTGGTGGGTGAGTGTGAGCAGAGGTACGGCGAGGGGGGAAGACCGGGGGGGAAGACCTTGCAGCGGCCCGCCCCGTGGCGCCTCGCTGGACCCTACCATGCTACTGCCTTGGCTGTCACTTACAGCACGGGTCTGTGTCAGCTAGACCGTCTGTCTACGCAATCGATTTCTCCTACCGCATGCCCGCTCGTGCCTCCGCCGCGTAAAGCGGAGCGCGCCTCAGCTCTGTAACCCCGTCTACACCAACCAGGCGCTTTCCGCACACACCCCACCAGACGCTCTCCTCGCGCGACCCGGCTCCCCTGCTGGCCCCACCTTGAGCTGCTTGACTTGCTTGTAGCCCCGTTCCGCGAGCCACTTGTAGGCCCCGATGGAGCGGTGCGCGGAGAGGCAGATGACGTAGAGCTCTGTGTCATGGGTGACGCCCTGCGCCAGGATGGGGCCCACGCTGTGGGGGGGAGGGGGAAGGGGGCAGAGGAAAGATACAGAGCAGTTGGGAAGAGCAGTTGGGAAGCGGGGTCTAGGACAGTAGGTATTGGAGGCAAGCAGCCGAGTCCCCAGCGCCGAGTCCGGGCGGCATTTGGCCAGCCGGGCGTCTGGCACGCAGGGGCCCGTGCCCGCCTGAAAGCGAGGCGTGTTTCAAGCCAGGACCTACGAGGCCCGGTTGAGGCCCAGGGAGGCCCACTCACGCGTTGGGCCAGGACCAGGGCGGCAGGAAGGAGGCGTGGAGCGCCCCCGCGATGTGGCCACCGTCGTACTCGCCCCTCGTACGGACGTCAATGATGCGTGGGGAGGTGGGCAGCATTCTGGGTGGAGGTGTAGGGGTGGGAGGTGAAGGGAGAGAGGAGGGTTCAACTGATCGCGAAAACGCGAGCGGCGGCACATGCAGATAGATGGGGGGGGGGGGGGGGGTCAGCAGAGTGGGGAGAAGGCTGGCGCTAAGCGCAGGGGACCCCAGCCCCAAGGAGTCCTCGCCCCCCCCCCCCTCACCGCTCAGACTCCTTCAGCGCCATGATGCGGTCGCTGACCTGCAGGGTAGGATCCGTGTGTTGTGTATGGGCAGCCCTGGACCTGTCGGGGCAGTGGCGCTCGCCCCGGGCCGCAACGCCGACAGTCGCGGAAAACCTCCGCACCTCCTTGATGCCATCCGTGTCGAGCTCAGGCACCTTGCCAAAGGTCCACAGCCACTTCATGGTGGAAAAGCCGCGGTGGCGTGCGCCGAGGAAATGAGGAGAGGCCACAATGCTAATGTGTCGGGAGCAAACGGGGACGCGCTGCTTCGTAAGGCTGGGTAGGAGCTTGACGACTTAGCTTTGTATGGGACGCTGTGAAGCAACAAGGCAACGACTGGCCCCTTGAGTCGCTCGGGCTGATTGGCGAGCAAGTGCATCATGGCACCATCGGGGAGCAACACGCGAGCCCGTGCTCACACCGTCATAGTCTAGTTGGCTTAATAGCTCTTGCAATCACTTGCGATACGGGGGGAGCCGGTTTCGGCAGCAATTCTTGCAGCGCACCGACTCTTTCTGGCGCCTTTGCCATGGCCGTATTGACAACTGGGATCCCCTAAGAGCCTGTTTGGGGTTCCAGGGGAGACCCCGTAGAGCCCATTGGCCGGCCCAGCCTGAATCCCGCCTTCTGCATCTCGGGAGCAGCGGGCCCAGGGACAGCACCCTCACAATGGCCCTCACGGTGGCTCCCGTCAGCCTCCCGAACGACGGCAAGATGGCGGTTGCTCAGGTGCTGGCACAGACCTGGGCCACGCGCATCCCCGTGCACCTCACCCTCGCGCCCGACAGCATCTCCAGCCCGTCTGCCGTGCGCCCCATCTATGTGAGCTGGCCTTGAGGAGTGGGGACCCATGCCCTAGTAGGGGGTCCCAGACACGCAGGCCGGTCACGACCGGCGGAGGGGCCGGGAAGGAGGGGCAGCAGGCAACGGGCACGCGTGGGTTGCCAGGGTACTCCTCGGGCACAGCGAAGGGATCCTGCAAGCAACAAACCAGGTCATCACTTGGCCCTTGGTTGCTTTCTACTTTGCCCAGCTGATGGCGCCGCGGCAGGGCTTCCTCTCGGTCCTGGCGGCGCAGGCCTGGCCGCACCTTCAGGTGGGGCTGCGGGGGTGGACCGCGGTGGGGCTGCGGGCGCGCCTCTCTCCAAGGGCCTGAAACCCCGGCCCCTTTACCTAGTCGCTACTTCCCATCCATAGCTATCTTACGGCCCGGGGCGTATGGGCTTCGCTAGCTTCCGGAATGTGCTGCCGGACGGAACCCGGCACTGCCGGCACTCCGGCAGACGGCTGGCAGTCGTCGCTCCTGATCCCTCTTTACGTCCCGAGCACCGCCCCGACCCCTGTTGCACTGACCTCATCAAAACCCCTGCCGCCACCCCCAACCGCAGCACGTGCTGCCGACGGTGCCCGGCAGCGGCGCTCCTCGCCCGCCCTGGTTCGACTGCCGGGGGGTGCCCCTCAAGGGGTGAGCGGGGGGGCGTGGCACGCCGGGGCGGGGTCGGGTCGGGAGCATTGCCCGGGAGTGCCCAGGGGGGCCACAGGCCATTGCCACAGTCAGTTGACCTGGGGCAGGCTGGTACCTGGTCGTGTCGCTGCAATTCCTCTGGGAGCGCCCTTGAGCGCTCCGGAGGCCTCAGGCCACTGCCTGGGGTCCGCCGAGTTGCGGCAGCCTGGGATCAGCGTCGGGTCTCTACGTTTGCCTAAGTTGGCTGGTTGGTATCGCGGGGAGCCGACGCCGTGGACGGTGGGATGGCTGCCAGGTGGCAGGGTCGGGGGCACGGCCGCCCCACTCCTCCCGGGCCGCTCCTCGGCCTCCCCTGCCAGCAGTCCCCCGCCCAACCGACCCTGCCGCCCGATCGCCATCACGTCGCAGGCACTTGCCGTGTGGAGTGCTGTACGACCTGCTGTACGACGAGGGGCAGCTGCCGTGGCGCCTCACGGTGGGCCGTGGGCGGGCGGGCAGGGGCTTGGGGGTCAGGGTTGGATCCGTTGTGCAAGAATGGTGTGCTTGTTGTAAGCACTTGTTGGTCGTGCTCACATACTCCTATCCCGCGCAATCCTTGACTTCCACCTGCACCTATCCACTTGCGCAGGTGCACTACACGCAGCCCGCGGCGGAGGCGCTGGTGGGGTGGGACACTGGGGCCACGCCCCTAGCCACCTTCCTCAACACGCTCAAAGTACGGAGGGAAAGATGTGGGCAGGAACGACATACCTTTGGGGGTGGCTGCGGCGGTCACGGAGGTGTTGAAAAGGCGGGATGTGCCTCAGCCACTTGAAGGGTCGGGGGAGGGGGCGGGGGAGTGGGCGGGCTGACTGTGAAGTGGGGTTTGGTTAGGAATGTGCTGGGGCAGCGGGGCAGCGGGAATACAGCATCCGCGGCAGTGAGATATCATCTACTGGGAGAGCAGCCGCAAACCACGAGTCACGACCGCCTTGGCCCCTGCGTCCGACTCGGGGCATGCTGCGAGGCGCGTGTCCTCCTCCTCAGCACCGGAGCCCCCTCTCGACCTGCCTGCGACCTCAAACCTGCCCCTGACGTGGCCCCCTGGACCCCTGCCCGCAGGAGGCGTGCTTCGTGTGCCGGGGCCAGGACGGGCCGGGGGCGGTCATGCGCATGGGCAAGGAGGCGCAGGACGGGCTGTGGGCGGCGGTGCAGGTGGGGCGGGGCCGCGGGGGTGGCGGTGGCACGAAGGTTCAGGCACGGGGTTAGGGGCACGGTGCGCCTCGTCAGTCGAAGGGAGGGGTTCAGGTGCTGACGGCGTAGACCTTCCCCATGCGACTGGCGGACGGGTACAGCAGGTAGCACCGCGCGGCGACCCATGCAGCGATGTGTCCGCCCCAGGCCGGGCTTCCTCACCTACGCCCACCCCCTTCTCAACCGCCCTCACTCCATCTCCTCCCCATCTCGCCCGCAGGCCGGGGACGTGGGCGCTTTCCGCAGTGCCATGGAGGCGCTCCGGGTGGCACCCGCGCCGGTGGGTGAAGCCGTGAAGGGGAGGGTCGCAGGGGGTCTGGGGGCAAGGGGGTTCGAGTGATGGGGCCAGGGTGGCAGGGCACCAGTGGGGTGATGGGGCCAGGGTGGCAGGGCGCCCATGAGCTGCGACGCGGGCGCTAGGAGATGGGAGGTGGGGACACTTCCTCCCTGGGGCAAGACGAGGTAGGAGGGTTTTCGCTGGGTGAGAAAATAGTCACGCACGGCTCTGGAGAGGGGCCAACGGTGCGCGGAGAAAGGGCGGGGCTGCGAGGGCACAGGCGCTGGATTCGCGTGCTGACACTCCATGCCGTGCCCCACCCCCTCATATTCCATGGCCCACAGCGTCAGGGCCAGCCGCCCGCCATCCCCCTGCGGCTGTTCGTCCGGAGACCCGCCGCCGGCGGCGGCGGCGGGCCCAGCGGCGGCGGAACCCCAGCCTCCGCTGACTCCGCCACCTCCGCTGCCACAGCCGCTGGACACTCTGCGGCGGCGACGCGGTCTGGCGGCGGCGGCCCGGCCTCCGCCGGCGGCGCCGCCAGCATGATGGCTGCGTCCACGTCAGCCGGCGGCGCCGGTGGCGGAGTTGGCGGCGGCGGCAGCATGTGGGAGACGTGTGTGACGGCCTGCAGCCGTCCTATCCCCTCCACGCAACCAGACGGGAGGGCCACGACCCTCGGGCAGGCGTTGGCGCTGGCGCTTCCCTCGGTGTTTGGTCCCCTGGTGGCAAGCGGTGCAGCGGGGCCAAGAGGAGCCGGAGGAGGGGGGGAAGGCGGAGGAGGAGGGGCGGGGGCGTCAGCTGCCGGCGGTGGAGCCGGAGCCGGAGTGGGGGCAGGAGGGAGACCGGCATCGGCAGGCGGTGCCGACGCGGCCTCGGCCGCGTCGGGGTCCATTCCGGCGGGGAGCTCGGCGGCGGCTGACCAGGGCTCTTCAGAGGCAGCAGCCGAGCGGAAGGCGGACCAGACGACAGGGCGAGGGGGTGCGGAAGGGAGAGTCGAGGGAGGGTCAGAGGTGGAGCGAGGCGAGGGGCAGGTGGCAGGGGCGGGGGCGGGCGACCCTGGGGACCCCACGTCGGCGGCTGGGGCAGCGGGGGAGGAGGCCGGGGCCGGGCCCTCAAGAGCGGCAGCGAGCACGGGTGGAGGGGGTGGGGGAGGGGACGGAGCTCGGGGCGGAGGAGGCTCGGAAGTGAGCTGGCCGGCTGGGTGTCGGGTGGTGGTGGGTGGCATCACCCCTCCGCCTGCGGCGCCAGTTGGATGGCTGCACGCCGCAATGGCCGCGCCCGACCACTGGCTGTACGTGGTGGTGCGGCTGGAGGCATCGGTGGGGAGAGGCGGGCAGCCGGGTGCGGTGTAAAGGAATGCACAGAGCCCGCTGCTTCACTTGGGCTGGGCGGGCCCCGCAGCGACCGCCACGACCACTGGGTCGCTCGAGGCCCCGACCCCATCCTCCCACCCAACGCGCAATTTGCTGCGTTCAGAGCACAAGGTTATGGTGCTTCAACGTGGCGCGCGTCGCGGTCTGGGCCTGGTTTACAGCGGCGATTCTCCTCCCGCGAGGGCCCAAAACCTGCGCTGCGATAGCGCAAGGTTCGAAGAACATAGCGCCATTAGACAATTGCCCAGCAGCAACGCATCCAAAGATAGCGCACATACGGCCGGTATGTGCCCCTGAGGTGCTTCGCGGGCGCCATATGCCCGGACAGGAGCTGCTACGTAGTCAAGTGCCTTCTGTGAGACATACTGCGTGTCTGCGAGCGATGTGTGGAGCGTGAAGCGAGTAAGACAATTTCGCCAGAGCCCCGGGGGGTCAACTCAACAAAATGGCGAGCGGTAACAAGAGGAGCTACTATAAGCGGGAGTTGGCGCCGTCCGCCATCCCCTTCTCCAGCGCCGAGGGTGGGTCGAGGGTTTTTGGCACATTCGGCCCCGAGCCCGCTTCCCACGCTGCAAGCCACAGCCATCAGCCATACGTGCACACACAGGGTGACGGCGGCGGCGCCCGCTGCAACCGCTGGACCCCCGTGCGGGAACGGCGAGGTCACGCGCACCCCACGCGGTCCGTCCACAAGCCCAGTTCCACACCGTGGTGTGGATCCTCCAACCTTCGCCCCCGCAACCCCTGCCCCCGCCCCAAATTATCTCCCCATCCGCCCCCCAGGCCGCCAGATATTCTCTGAGGCCCTTGCTATGGGCACCATGGTGGGCTTCTTCAAGCTCATTGAGCAGTTCACGTGCGTTACAGTGGCGTTGGGAGGGAGGGCCACCTCAGCCTGTCACAGCACCCTGGCGTTTTGGGGGCAAGGGGGCGTTGGGAATAGGGGGCCTGGCTGCCAGAGGGCGGCGCCATGGGGTAGCCACCGTCCGCACCTGCGGCTCCCACCAGGCCCGGGCGCAGGCCCGGCAAGGCCCGGCCGGGCCCCCTCAAAACTCCCCTTCTGCCCCCCTCCCCTCACCCCCTCCCTCCCCACCCCCAACAGGACCAGGAGGAGCCGTGCAGCCGTCCTACTGCGGTCTGGCCCCTACCCCCCCTTAGAACCCCTTCAACCCTCCCCCCACCCCCCACCCGCGACCCCCCTCCCCTGACCCCCCTCCCCTCACCCCCTCCCCTCTCCCCCCAACAGGACCCAGGAGGAGCCGTCGTACTGCGGCCTGGCCGCCCTCTCCATGACGCTCAACGCGCTGGGGGTGGACCCGCGGCGGCTGTGGAAGGGCGCCTGGCGCTGGTTTAGCGAGGGCCTGCTCGACTGCGCCAAGGCCGTGGAGCAGGTGGCGGCCGAGGGCATCACGCTCAACCAGGTGCGGTGCCGTACAGTGTCGTACCGTACGACAGCGGGGATGCGGGGCGGATGATGGCGGCCGAGGGCATCACGCTCAAACAACCAGTGGCGCGCGCGGGTGTTGTCGTAAAGAAGCGCTGATCTTGCTAGCAGGTGTCAATGTGTATCCTCCGGCGTGTGGTTATCTTGTGCTGGGGAAGTGCTTGCTGTGGCCAGTGAGCTCGCCGCTGTGAGCCCCGCAAGCCAGCCCGAGATCGCAGATCACCCATCGACCGTGCGCCCCTCTGGCTGCTGGAGAGCAGCCTTTGCTTAGGGTCTCCACGCCCGCACCCACCCACCCACCAACCGCCCGCCCGCCCGCCCGCCCTCCTGCCCTGTCCCGCAGGTGGCCAGCCTGGCTCGCTGCAACGGCGCCGACGTGTCCCTCCACCGCCACGGCTCCTTTGATGGCGCCACCTTCCGGCGGCTGCTGGCGGAGTGCTGCGGCAGCGAGGTGGGGGGCGGGGGGTGGCAGCTGGCTTGGAATGGATAGAGAGGGATGCCAGGTTGTGGTGAGGGGGCGGGAGCGGGGGCTGGGGTGGGTGGGTGGGTCCTGCACTGGCAGCCCCACGGTGGCGACCATCAGTGACACACGCGTCTTGGGGTGGACAGGGTGGAGAGGCCTGGGTGTGGGGCGGGGGCGGGAACGCGCCTCGCGCGCCTGTTGGAAGGGACACAATCTTAATACCTCGGCCCCCCTGCCTCCACTGCACACCCGCAGGCCAAGCACATGATTGTGTCGTACTCCCGCAAGGCCTTTGCGCAGAGCGGCGACGGCCACTTCTCGCCCGTGGGGGGGTACCACGCGGGGCGCGACCTGGCGCTGATCCTGGACGTGGTGAGGGGGGTGCCGGAGGGGGGTGTCGGAGGGGGGATGAGGGTGAAAGGGGTTGGGTTTGGGCACGGTCGACGTGCCGTACACCCCAAGCGCGACGTGGTACTGATCTTGGACGTGGCGAGCGGCAGGGGGCAAAAGGGGGAGGGGGCTGGGGCAGCATGTTCACATCTATAGAGTTGGCTAGAAGGGGCGCTTCGGGCGCTTCCAGAGACCCCGGGGGCTGTGGTTTATGTTAACTTCTGCCCCCTGCCACCCCGCCACACCAGGCCCGCTTCAAGTACGCGCCCCACTGGGTGCGTGTGGACGAGCTGATGGAGGCCATGGGGCACACAGACCCGGCCATCGGTGAGGGGGGTGGGGGGCTGGAGGGGCAAGGAGGAGGGGGGAAAGCGTGTGTTCTGACACGCACGGAAGGGGCAAGGAGGCGGACGACCCGTTGGAGGCCATGGGGTACTGTGGCCCCGGCATCGGTGAGGGATTGGGCAAGCTGGCCTGGCTCCTCCGCTTGCCCTGACCTGGTGCGGCCGAGTTCCTTGCTGGAAATGGATCTGCAAACGCGCGTACAATGTGTTATGGCCTACTATTGGCCTGCGATTTGTTATTTAGTGACGGCCCCGCCACCCGGCCCCCCCTCCCCCCCTGCTCCAGGCCGCCCTCGCGGCTTCATGCTCCTCTCCCGGCGCACGCCCCGGGAGTCGGCCCTCTTCGCCATCTCAACGCCCCCGCCCCTGTCCCCGCCCCTGTCCCCGCCCCTGCCCCCGCCGCTCGCCTCGGAACTCCGCTCTTCCCCCGCCGTCTGTATCGACGCATGCGACCCCACCCCGCACCCCCAACACCACAACCACCAACACCACGCAAGAGACAATGTGGCGACAGGGGGGGGTGAGGACACCATGGGGTGTACGGGCAAGAAAGCCACGGGTCCGGCCGTGGCCGAACCCGTCTGGGCGGCCGCGCACCGGTTCCTGACCCTCGAGGCGCCCGCCATGATCCGCGCGGCGCTGGATCCAGATCAGCACCAGGATCTGGGTCACGATCACGAGCCCGGTCACGATGGGGAGGACGCCGCGGAAGAGGACGGCGCCGCGGAGGCTGACGTGGCGGCGGCGGCGGCGGGTAACGCCCACAAGCCCGCCGCCGTCCCCGTCCCCAAGGCGGAGGATCTCGTTTGGTCGCTCGTCCAAGCCGCCCCCCTTGATTCCATCTGTGCCATGCTGACTCAGCGCCCGACGGCGCCGGCCGCTGGGCTGCCGCTGGCGGGCCCGTGCTGCCCCTGCGTGCCGCCGGGGCCGACGGCGGCGCCGCCCGCGGCGGCGGCGGCGGCAGGGGCGGCGCCGCCGCCGGAGCCGCGCACGCCGCCGCGGGCTGGGTCGGCGGTGCTCGTGACGGCGGCGGCGCCGCCGCCGCCGTGCAACAGCGGCTGCGCAGGTCAGCACCGCCACCACCACCCCGTCGGCAGCGCCGGCAGGGCTGGCGGCGGCCACAGCCCCTTTGGTGCGTCGCCGCCGTCAGGGCCCGCCGCCGCTGCCGCTGCCGCCGCCGACGCAGGCTCCGCCGCCAGCGGCGCGGCGCTGCTGGCGGCGGCGGCATCGGCGCTGGCGGCGGGTGCGGGCGCGGCGGCGGCGGCGGCAGATGATGCGCTGGACTCGGCGGGGAGCGAGAGCAGCTGCGGGTGAGGGCCAGCTGGGGAGGGAGGGTGCGTGGGAACAAGTTCAAAGAGCGCTGAGCGGACGTCTGCCTCGCCTGAACAGCAAGGAAGAGCTATGACAGAATGGTGGGTGCAGCTCCCTCCGCCCACAATCGCCAAGTCCCCATGTCCCCTCCCCTTCACCCCCCAGCTCTGCCCACACCGAGGCGAGCAGCTGCTGCCACGGGGAGCCGCTGGAGCACCACTGCGTGCCCCCGCAGGTAGGTGCGGGGATGTGGTGGGTGGGTGGGGGGGCTTGGGGATAGCGCGGGAGCTGATGGGGGTGCGGGCATGATAGTGCAGCACGCACGCCCACCACCCACCCACGCTACCGGGCCTGGGGGCAGGCGCAGGCGCTACAGGTTAGGGCCGTGCTGCTGCGGGTGCGCCCTTCGACGAAGCACCCACTTGACCTCTTGCGGGCGACGCGACGTCATCAGGCTCGGCAACATCCTCCCCACCCCGCACACTTCACGCCTGCCCAGCCCAACACCCCAACACCGCAACACTACCCCCACAACCCCCACAACCCCCACAACCCCCACTACCCCACTCCCCCAGGTCCAGGCCCTGACCCTGGGCGAGCTCCGCTTCACGGCCATGCACCGCCTGGTCGCCCACTGCCTGCGCCGCCAGCGGGGCTGCAGCCACTCGCCCCCGCCCGACCTGGACGCCTTCATGCGTCCCGCGGGCGCCGCACCCGCACCGGCCCCCGCGGCCCCCTCCGCTGGCACCGCGGCAGGCACGGCGCCCGCGGCTGCGCCCGCTTCCGGTGCCGCATGTGGGGCAATGGCGGGCACCGGGGCTTGCACGGGCCCTGCGGCCGCGGTCAAAGCCGCGACGGGTGCTGCCCCTTCAGCTGGGGCAGGAGCCGGAGCCGGGGCCACAGCAACTCCAGGGCACTGCGGGGCGGCATCCGCGGGGCCCCAGGCCCACGCCCAGGCAGCAGCATCCGCGGGGCCCCAGGCGGCGGCGGCGGCGGCGGCGGCGGCGGGCGAGTGCGGCTGCGGCGACCTGGGTCTGCCCCCCATGGCGGCTGAGAAGCTCGCCACCGCCCTGCTGCTGCTGGACCTGCCGCCGCTGCCCGACCCCGCCGCCACCGCCGCCGCCGCCCCTGCCTCCGCCGCCGCCACCGCCGCCCCTGACTCTGCTCCCGCCGTGGCGGGGGTAGGAGCGGCAGCGGCAGCTGGCGGGAGCAGTGGCGGCGGCGGCGTGAGGGTGTGCGGGCGGCCGAGGTGTCGGCGCTGCCGGCGGCGCGCGGCGGCGGCAGGGGACCGGGCCGCGGCGCTGGCGTTACTGCGGGAGGGCTGGCGCACGCTGGCCAGCATGGCGCCGCTCGGGCTGTTCGGGTCCTCGCCCGTACTGCGGGACGAGCTGTCGTACGTGCGGCTGCAGCTGTCGTACGTGCAGCCCGTGTCGTGCGCCGCAGTGGATGCGTGAACGCGGAACACCCGAGCGCGGGCTGATGGTGGTCAGGGGTATTGCTGCAGGTAGTGTTGCCCGCCGCTGCTGTTCCTACAGTGCCTCTGAACTCGCCGTCAGTCCTGTGACGTATGCCGCCGTACACAGTCGTACGCCGTCGCATGTTGCTGTATCGTACGTCGCGGCGCGGCTCGTGTCGTGAGGCTCGACGAGGTACGTCGAGGGGTGCGACTAGTTCCTGTGAGGAGGCCCGGTTGCGGGGTGCGTCGTCGCGTACTGTACAATGATTGTCCGCTGCCAGAGGAACGCCATTCGTGATCCGTCTGGACAGCAGGGCAGGGCTGCAGCTGGTGTGTGTGTGGAGTGTATTTTAGCGATGAGAGTGATCTATGTGAGTGAGCTATGGGCAGACGTGTCGAGGTGCATCGGGGTGATGAGGTGCCGTGCCTTGTGCAGCGGGACTATGGATGCGGGATCTGCAGGACGTGCATCAGAGCTTGTGGGGAAGGTGAGTGCTGTTACTTGACCGCAGGGAGCGGGGACTTCAAACTCGGCACGCCTGTGATATTGATGGTTACCGCTCTTGCGTTGGGCTGCTTGTGGTGGCGGGGGCGGGGCCCGCTGCAATCCTTCGTAAAGGCGCCGGGGTGACCAAGGTGTGGTGAACCCCAACCTGTGAGCTGGGAAGGGTCTCGTGAACTTAGGCAGGAAGCATGGCTTCCAGGAAACCGGCTGCGAAAGTCTGGCGGGTATTGCTTGCGGGTGGGCCGCACTGTGGTGGGTGGGCTGCGCTCTTCTGTAGCGCAGGATGGGTTGTGCGCTGGCAGATTGAGTTTGCGGTTTGCGTCTACCAGTTCTGCTGTGAGCTTCTGCAGTTGACCTTGTGAAGAGACGGCAACGCACCAAGCGGCATTCTGCCCCTGGATAACGGTGTGGGGTTGGGGTGTAGCTTACCGTAATGCCCTCATTGTTCGTAGGGCCAGAGTGCGGGAAGCGGGATTGACAGGGGGAAGGGGCGCAGGGGAGACGAGTTACGTGATAAGCAACAGGGAGACCGGCGCGGCCGGGGGAACCTCCAGTTTCCGGCTGAACGCTCCCCTGGGTGACGGAGGACATCCATGTAGCGCGAGGCGCCATGTGGTGTGCGTCCCCTGGGTGACGGAAGATGTCGACCGGCGTAGAGGAGAGTCACAATGACGTCTGGGAGCTCCGCCGCCGGGGCACGCACGAACCCTTCGGCATTCGGGCCACCCGCCAGGCTTTGCTCCTGCCGTCCTGCGCCACCGGATGCCGCCGCGCGCCGGCGTGCTGACCGGCGGTTTAGGAGCTGCCGATGGCGTACTGAGCCCCGGGGGGTTTTGAACTCGCATGAGTTCCGGGGGGCAACAGGGTGGATTGGGTTGGGAGGGCTGGGGACCCGTCAGGGACGATGTGCGGGGCAGCAGTTGTCTTTAGGTCTTTGGGCCTTAAGGTACACAAGCTGAGGGCTCCTGGCCGTGGCTGCACCCCAGGGCCCTGAACTCCTGATGCACTGAGAAGCTACACAGGGCGCATAGGGAAGTCAGACTGGCCTTCGGGGGGCAGACGGGGGCTTGCAGAGGGCACACGCGTGCTCTCCTTGGGGGGGACCGCGACGCAGCAGGACAAACCCAACGCTGTCCGCAGGGCTTTTGCGACCTCACGATCAGTCAGCGACCCACAAGGGTCTCAGGCGTCAGGATGTTCGCGCGCACACACACCACACGCGACTTTTCATGTGTCACCACCCTTCCCAGAGGCGCTGCTGTATGTCTTGTCATGCGAGAACGCGCATATATAGACCGCCGTTCCTCCGGCGGTCGCGGGTCGTCGCGGGTGTGCATCGTTGTCGCCTACCCTGAGGCCGGGCAAACGTACCCAGTCTTTCAGCTTGGGTGTTGCCTACACGTGTTTGTCTATCAATACACATGACAGGCTCGCGGAAAGCGCTGGGCCAGGACTCGAAAGGCCCGGTAGCCGTTCGCTGCCCACCGGAAGCCCTTAGAAGAACGCGGTGCTTCCTTACCTGGTTACATGTCCCCAAGTGGCTTCGGAAGGGTTGGGGAGCAGCGGTTTACGGCACCAAAAGTGCCCCGGATTGGTGTCACGTGTCTGCTGTACGTGTGCTCTTCTCGCCCGCCCATAACAATCCCACGCGCTCCCCGTGGCCTTCACACTTGTGGTAGCCGTTGGGCACATATACACTTATAGGGGCACGAGGTGGCACCCGCAGTCAACGATGTCTGAACTATACAATGCCTGCGTCGCGTCGGTGCAGGCTGCCCTCGCGGGCGCCAGTGGCATCGATGCCGAGGCGACCGCGACCGCCATTTGCGGCGCTATGGCGGAGATGAACAGTGTGCAGGCGGAGAGGTCGCAAGGCATCGCCGACGGCCTCGACACGCTGCTGCTTCTGTATGGAGGCGCGCTGGTCTTCTTCATGCACGGAGGATTCGCCATGGTTAGTTCGGGCTGCGGCGCGAGCGACCGGGTCGGGTCCTAGGGTTCATCTCGTGGACCTGCAACCTCACACGTGCGTAACCAGGACGGTTGCCCTAGCTGTTGGGTCGCTAGCTGCTTCTGCGGCTGGCGCGTTTCTGGGCCGGGGCTTCGGGCTTCTGGGTCGGCGGCGGCGCTCTTGTCGACAGAATCGGCGCTTCCCCGGCTTGCGCATACTTGAGACGGCATACTTGAGACGGCGTACTTGAGATGGCAACACTCATCTTGCAGCGCCAGTCGCAACTGGACCCGTGATACGGACTCGCCAGGGCTTGCGCGTTCTCGCTCATACAAGCTGGGGAGAAGACCGGTGTTGCCACCGCTTCCTCCTATCGACGCTCCGCCCCTGCAAAGTGTTATCATCTAACATCTGCTATCGTGCCCTGCCGTGCTCGATGGTAATCGCAGTTGGAAGCCGGTGCCATCCGCTCCAAGAACGCGATGAACATTCTGCTCCAAACGCTTATGGACGCCTCGGCCTCGGCGCTGATGTGGTATCTCGTAGGGTAAGTTGCGAAAGCAAGCTGGGCGGGGCGGAGGGCACAAAACCCTTGGCTGCGAGGGCGCCAGGTGGCGCCAGGGCCCTGACCTCCGTGTGTGCCTGAGTCGTCCCCGCCCCCCTCCCTGCCTATAATAACCCCCTCCCTGCCTCGCAGATTCGCCTTCGCCTTCGGCATCGGCGACAACCCCAACCCGTTCATTGGTAAGCGATGCAGCCTCCTCCCTTGCCCTGTGCCTGCCCGGCTGCCCCTCCCCGCGTCCATATCGCCCAAACCCCGAACCCACACCCACTCAACCCATATCCCCCATGCCCCCATATGCCCATCCCGCAGGTGATGCCATGTTCGGTCTGTCCCGGCTAAGCACTCACTTCACCGGCTCGGGCAACGGCAAGTGGATCGACGTCTTCTTCCAGTGGGCCTTCTGCACGACCGCCGCGACGAGTGAGTCCCGCCCCCGCCTCCGACCGCCGCGCTCCCTCCTCCACACATACGCGCCAGCTCCCTCAAGCTAGCTCCGTGCCGGCACCCGTATGGCCGCGACGTTTCCCGCCCCGGCCCCTCACCTGGCTGCCCAAAGCTTTTGCCCGGCTCCCAAACACAGCTGCCTCTGACCCTGAACCCCACCCCCCCCAAACGTGCACGCGCACCCCGTCCACCCCAGTCCCCGCCGGTGCCGTGGCCGAGCGCCTCAACTTCAACTGCTACCTGGGCTACTCGCTCTTCATCTCGGGCTTCGTCTACCCCGTCGTGGCGCACGTGAGTTTGGCCAGGGGAGGCGAAGACATGCGAACGGGGTGATAGGGCGTGGCAGGGGGTACTGTGGGTGTTTGAAGGGAGGTGGGCACGCAGGGTCAGTGCAACAGCTCGCCAGCCGGGGTGGCCCAGGGCGGCGATGGCCCATCCCACTCTACCCCTGCGTCACTGCTTGACTACCGCCGTGCTGCCCCCGACCCGACGCACGCAGTGGGTGTGGTGCATCGAGGGCTGGCTCGGCTACGGAGTGCTCGACCCCATCCTGGATGCGGGCTACATTGACTTCGCCGGTGAGCCTCAGACCCAGGCTACTGCAAACCTGCAATCCTGCAGCTAGCTACCCCGCATCCCGATCTGTCGCGCTTTGGCTCGGTGCCTCCCTCAGGATTTGTGAGCGACCTTGCCGCCTGCCCTCAAACCGCCCCCGCCCGCACGCCGCGCCCCCGCCCCCTCCATCACTCGCCATGATCGTCACCCTCTCTGATCCCGGTTCCCATGCCCCCCTCCCTTTCCGGCGCCAGGCTCGGGCGTGATCCACATGGTCGGAGGCCTGGCGGGCCTCATTGGCGCCACCCTGGTCGGGCCCCGCCTGGGCCGTTTCGACGTCGACGGAAACCCAGTGGACATGCCGGGTACGTCCGCGCGCGCGTTTGCTACAATCCATAAACGCTCTTTCCCTTGTTCGCTGCGTGTCGAGTGGTGAAACGCAATCAGGAGGCTGGACAAGGCGCTGTGCTGATCCACCTCGCCCCCGTTGCCCCCCGCTTCTTCCCTCCCGTCAGGCCACTCGGCAATCCTCGTGGTGCTCGGCACCGTGCTGCTGTGGTTCGGTTGGTACGGCTTCAATCCGGCCTCCGTGCTCATCATCTCCAACAGCACCATGGCAACCGTCGCGGGCCGCGCCGCGGTTACAACCACCCTGGCCGGCGGCGCTGGCGGCGTGGCGTGCCTGCTCAACGGCTTCCGCCGGCACCGCGGCTGGGACCTGTGCGGCCTGTGCAACGGCATCCTGTGCGGCTTTGTGGCCATCACCGCCTGCTGCCACGTCGTCGAGCCCTGGGCCGCCATCATCTGTGAGTCATAGCCGTACGGGGTGGGGAGCAGCCGGAGCGGGCGGGGAGCGCGTGGGCTTTCGGTTCACCTGGGCCCGATCGGCGGAGGGGGTTGGGTCTCTGCACTCACACGCGTGTCCTCGCATCTAGTCCGATGCCCTCTCCTCTCCCACACCCCCAGGCGGTGCCATTGCGGGCCTGTGGTTCGACCTGCTGTGCTGGCTGCTGCTCAAGATGAAGATCGATGACCCCCTGTCGGCCGGGCCCATGCACTTCGGCTGCGGCCTGTGGGGCGTGCTCTTCACCGGCCTGCTCGCCAAGCAGCAGTACATCATGGAGGTGAGATCACGGACCTGGATCTGAATCTGGATCTAGACCTAGCAGTCTTTCGTACAGCAGGCCTCCGCGGTTGGCGTTTTGGACATGACCGGTGTATGGCACGGGCGGAAGTGAGCCTGGGTCGACGTCCGCTGGATGGCTAGCTGAGTCCTCCGGTCGGATAGCAAGACGCAAGCCAGGACTCGCCCTCGCCCTGGCCCAAATCCTGACCCCTACTCCAACCCCTCTCTACCCACCCGTCCTCAGGCCTACGTGCACGCTCCCTCGACCGACGGGTCCATCACCAACCCCGACGACATGTACCCCTACGGCGCCTTCTACCCGGGCTCCAACGGCAAGCTCTTCGCCTGCCAGATCATTGGCATCTGCGCCATCATTGGCTGGGTGTGCGCCACCATGACCCCCTTCTTCGGGCAAGTTGGTTGGCGGTTGATGGGTTGGTTGGTCGTCGGATGGGCCGCTGGGCCATGGGGTTGGCGGTGCGCCCTGTGGCGCGCGTCCAAACCCCCCCCCCCCGGGCGCACCCCCCGCCTTCGCGCATGCCTCCTTGCCATCGTCGCTGACCTGAGATCTCTTGCCGTACAGGATCTTCAAGCTGCTCGGCATGATCCGCATCCCGCCGGAGATGGAGGAGATGGGCCTGGACCGCTCCAAGCACGGCGGCTCGGCGTACAACGGCGACAAGAACATGATGGCCGCCTCGCTGTCGCCCAGCGCCCCCGGCACAGAGGTCATGCGGCCCACGCCCTCGTCCAAGGTGCTGCCCGTCACCTCCATGGACGCATAAGAGCTTGTGTTGCGCCTGCGACGGCGCGACATCGTCCAAACCGGCGTTGCCGTGATGTGCCGTGAGGGTTGGCCTTCAAGGACGCATGAGCACGCGTGGGCCAACGTACGTACGTGAGTGATGAGGGCGCGGGCGCATCGGTCCAACGCGGATGCGCCACGTCAGCTGGGCCATGCCGGCCGCTAGGCGCTGGGGTCTGGGGCTGCGCTGTGGTCGAGGCGCCGCGGGCGCAGGCGCAGGCGCCGGGAGGGCGGACAGCGGCTGGGTGCCCCGGGGGAAAGCCCTCGAGGTGCAGCGGCGGCGCAGTGGAATACTGGCCGGACGGCCCTTGGGCGGTGGCGGCTGTACTGCGCCTGTGATACAGTAAACAGCAGCCGATCCGGGCAAGCCTGCGGACGTACATGTGGAGCTTTGAAAGCGGGCTGCTGCTAGCCCATGCGCCGTAAGGGCGCGGCGCGAATGCGCTGCTTGCCATGCGCGCGAAGCGTGCGGCGTGCCGGGTACCGCAGCACGTGACCCCATATCACGTGGGCCTAGCCGAGGGGGGATGGTTCATGCGCGCGTGTGCTTCTTTGTTCTTGCTTTCGGGATCTCGGGCTTCGTGGGACTCCTTGGACCTTTGACCATGCCTTTGACCAGCACGCGTAGATATTACGCCACAGCAATGACGGCTGGGATGCGCGCCAGGAAACGCTTATATGCGTCCTGTGACGAGCGGGAATTATAATGCACCTAGAGAACTTGTGGGTCATAGCCCGCCCTGACGATTGCACCCCATCTACTTGGGTTTGGGGCCGGACTACTAGGCAGACCTCTCGCGCACTTGGGGCACCTGTCGTGGGCGCTCGAAGGGCTAATGGAAGGGCGTTTGGGGCTTGCCTTGTCTCCTGCGGACCGACGGCGTGTGTTCCGGAGGGAAGGGAGATGGCGGGGCGGCATGTTGGGATGTGGTGTGGGGGAGGGCTCTCCGCACTCGAGCAACTAGTGGTGACTCTTGCATGCGTAGGGGCGGCCGTTGGGGAGCTCTGTGTTCCCCGGCGTTTCCTGCCTCGCATCGTCACGTGGAAGGCACGGCGCACCATCCGTGCGCACTCATCCAAACTTCCAAAACAAAGTCCAGGAGACCAAGCTAAAGACGGCTGACCGTTTGGGCCCGTTCGCTCCGCGCCTAGTGTGGGGCAGGAGCTGGGCTGGCGTCAAAGTAGTCCGGCGCCCGCGGCGCTGTATAGTAATGACCATGGATACTGTTGTTTGGCGCCCTGTAGTGGCGACATATATTGGCTGCGGGCGGTAACGGTAATGGGCGGGTTGGGGTTCGGGTGGCGCTGCGGGGTGCGTGCGCTTTCGAGCTCACGCATGTAAGCCGTGAGCAAGCTATCTTATGTCCACCGTGCCTCCCCAGCACCGTCAGCCACTGCGTACCCGCTGACGTACCGGTAGTGTGCTGGGTCGAAGGCTCAAACCACCCCCGGCTGAAACCCCTTCAGTAGGGGCCGCAACGGTGGGAACGGCACCAATGACTTCACACCAGTGGTGGCCGCCGGCAGGAACGGCACCGGTGGTGGTAGCCGCGTGAGGCGCCGACGTGAGCGGCAAGCATGCGGGTCGGGCCCCGATGGCCAGAGCTGCGCAGGCATCCGACTGAGAAGCTGGCCCGCGAACGCAGCGCTGCGGTGAGTCAGGTGACACGGTTTCGTGCCTTCGACAGCATCGCCTGGCTTCGACGTGGTTACGGCAGAAATCGGCGCAACGTTTCAGGGCCTTTCCAGACCATGAAGTCTGGACCGCGCTGGAAGTTTTGCTCAACAAGCTAACATATCATGCAGACAAGGCATTGCGTGCCGCAGGGTGACGACTCGAGGCGTCTCGACTCTCGAGGTGAACGCCCAGCGCTGCTCGTCGTTCCTAAGGTCCAGACTGTGGCAGGCTAGCAACAGCGACAGGTATATATCCAGCCGGAAGGGATGTGCTTACTTCATGCTGTGTCGTGACCAGGTCTTCCCTGGTCATGACGTCGCCGGGGGTTATCGGGGGTGCCACGCGAGCCCGCGGGTGCGTGCTGAGTCGCGATGCCGTTGTCTGCCGCACAGGCCGGCACAACGCTGCACATGAGTGAAGCGATCAGCCAAGAACAACACCAATACATCGGACATGCGGTTGCGTAACGCGGAATCGACGGCTTGCAACATTGTCCCAGGTTGCTGAACCAGGCTGACGGGCGTGTGCATGCGCCGAGGCGATGGCTCTACGAACGGGCTGAATCTTTGCATAGGGGCCTTGCACAGGTCACAGCCAGCATCGTGCATCGGCGCCGACGTGCTGCGGGGCGCACATCACCAGCCCTCCGGCCCACAGCACTTGCAGCATGATCACCGTCAAAGACTCGGCTGCATCGGCAACGGCCGGAGATGGCGCGGTTTCGGAGGAAGCCGTGTCGACGCTCGCCGACATGCCGGGGCACTTGCTCCATCACATCTTTGCCTTCCTGGACTGGTGGGCGGCCTGCTTGCGCTCTTCCGTTGAGGGGACGGAAGAGGAACTCAAGGTCTTCGGCTTGGCCTCACAGCCCGTCAGCAGCCCGTGGCCCTGGGGTAGAGCGTGGGGGTAGGGGTGGGGGTATGTGGTGGGGCGTCAAGTGAGCCACATGCCTTCCCACACCCTCCTTTCCACGATACGTCTTCCCGTAATTACTCTGCTGCAGCTGCTCGCTGGCTCGCTGCGCGGGTGTGTGCTGGGCTTGGCGCGCAGTGGCCGCGGGCCCAGGCCCCGGCCCGGAGGCTCTTTGGTGCGTTGCCGCGTGCCCCTGGGGGGCGCGGGTTGGGACCTGGGAAGCCGTCCGAAGTCGGCGAAGGCCCTAAGCTGGGGACACAGAACACGTCTTCGCAATAGGAGCAACGACGATGCTGTGCTCCACCAGCCCCGTCTCTTGCGGATTGGTCTCGAGAGGGGCTGATGGTTAGGGACTGTACCCCCTGCCTTGACCCCTCCGCTCCCCTATTCCTGCTCTTGCGCCAGGGCTGACCTGCTGGCGAGCGAGTGGGGCCTGGCGCCTCCTCTCGACGCCGGCCCGCTCACATGCGGGGCTCCCCGTGGACCTCCCGCTGCGGACCCCGCCGCCTCGCAGCCCCCAGCAGCCGCGGAGCCGAAGGGCGAGGCAGCGGGCGCTACTGGGCCTCTTGCGCCAGGCAGGGCCTGCCGGGCGCATGCGGCCTTTGACCAGCTGGCGGTGGGTTTTAGCGCGTACGGTGTGGTGTGGGTGTGGGCGTGTGGGTGTGGAGAAGAAAGACACGGGCAGACACGTGGGATCGGCTTGCAGCTACATCGCCCTCAGCCTCCAGGGAATCCTAACGGCTGCCGTACATACGGCTGCCGTATGTGGCCACGGCCTCACCGATGCCACCCGTTGACCTCACCCTCGCCATGGGCTCAAGACCCTTCCCCTGTTCCCCTCCCCTGATCCCCTTACCAGCGCTGCCCCGTGGCCCCCCACCTCTCCCACGTGGCACGCATGGGCGCCCTCGTGGCGGGCGTGGAGTCGTGGCACGTGCGCGTGTCGCTCGTACCGCCCGCCGTACACACCACCGCCGCCGGCGCCGGCCCTCAAACTGCTGGCGATGCGGCTTGGGGCCAGGCGGCGCCGGCAGCCCCAGCGGCTGTCCTAGGCCACACAAGAGCGGCAGGGGCAGGGGCAGAGGCAGGAGCGGCGGCCGCGCCGCTGCAGAGCTCGCTGCTACGCTGCCGGGGCCTGTCCTCCAACCCGCAGAGCCTGTGGCTACGCTTCCGACTGCCGGGCTGGGTGGCGGAGGCCGCGTCGAGGCAACCAGCGTGGGACGCGGGTGAGTGGGGAGACGGAGGGGCCGCTGGCCTGAAGGGCGTGCTGCGCACCGCATGTGGGCACACCGCCTGCGGCGCACGGGTGGGGCCCCCAGTATGTTTGGCAACGCCCCCAGTATGTGTATGTAGTCGAGCCCTCTTCTCCCCGCCCCCCCCCCCCCGCCACTCACGGACGGTCGTTCCGCCTCGCAGACGGCCCGGTTGCGGACTCTGGCGCAGGGGCGTCCTCGGAGCCGCACCTGGTGAGGCCGGCTGGGGTGATGATGTCAGCCCTGAGGCTGAAGGGGTCGGGCACTCAGCCCTTGCCGCCTGATCCATGCCCGGGTCCCTGCTGATTCTGGTATAGTACTCCCGGCTCGACCCCTCCCTCAGGAGCTGACCCTGCTCGCGAGAGCCCGTGACGGCCGCACGTGGCCCGCTTTGCGCAGCAGCCCCTTCCGCCTGCCGCAGGCGAGCAGGGGTGGATGGGGAGGGATGGGAGGCAGGGGGTGGCCGCAGCCGAGCCGGTTCGGAGGCAGGCAAGGGAGTCGCCACGTCCGCAATGCTGTGTGGGGATCATGCGTGTGGACTGGTGCGTGGTTACGGGTACGGGTGCAGTCGTTGCAAGTGCCTGACTTTGTCCCGCTCTGTGCCCCTCCTCCCGCTTCGGCTGCTGCTGCACCTGTCCGACCCTCCCAGGGCGACCGCATGCGGTTGCTGCAGAGCCACGTGGAGGGTGGGGGGGGGCGCGGTGGCCGGTGGGGTCGTGGGGAGGCATGAGTGTAGTTGTGAAGGGGAGCACCAAGGGCACTGCGGGTTTCTCCTTGACCGACGCGCACTTCATCGACTGTGATTCGCTAATAGCAATTGAGTGTACGGCTTCTGCTTGGCGCCTTGACTCCTTGGAACATCTGCTTTTGATCCACTCTCAGGGCTGTACGTCTGGCACGACGAAGACGACGAGTCGGACCCAGCGGCGGAGAGCGAGGAGGACGAGGCCGAGGAGGACAGAGAGGGTGACGTGCAGAAGGAGGCGGCGCAAGTCGGCGGCGCGGGGCCCAGTGAGGCCCTCGCCGGGCCCAATGAGGCCCGCGCCGGGCCCCGCCGTGGGCCCCACCTGGCCGCATACCTGCACCTGGAGCAGCTGCTGCCCGTGGCCCCCCTCTGGGCCTGGAGCGAGGTGAGACCACGGGGCATGGTGCACATCCTTTCTCAGTAGATATTACGAGTAAACCGGAGCCAAAAGGCACGGTGCATGGTGCACGGGAGGAAGTGCCCAGGTCCGTGGTATCGCGGAGGGACCTAGGTGCAGGACGGCAGGGCAGAGGGACCTTAGGAGGAAGGGACCTGGGTTCTGCTGAGAGGCGGGCAGAGCGTTGGCGCGGGGCGCTGGGCGCATGGGTGGGGAGCGTGAAGGGTTCGGGCTGTCGGCCGTCCAGCGCTTCGGGTTGAAGGGTGTGTGTTGATGGGCAGGCGACACGGAACCCGCGCCACAAGCCACCGCCTGGGCCCTCACATAACCGCCAACGAACCCCGCCTGACCGTCCTCCCCTGCCTGCCGTGCATCCGCGCCCCTGCCTCTCACGCTCCCCAGGCCGGCCTGCCGCTGCACTTCCCGCCGCCCCACCCCTCCCACCCCGGCTTCCGCCACCACCTAGCCCGCATGTGGGCCCCCGAGGCCACCGCCGCACGCTCCCGCCTGCTCCCCCTCATGCCACCCCAGCCGCCGCTGCACTGGCCGCCGCAGCCCGCCGCCGCAACCCCTCACGCCCCCGCCGCCGAGCTCTCTGGCGCGGGCCCCCTCATCGGGCCCAACCCCGCCACGGCCGGGCCCAGCGCAGGCCCGCCGCCAGGCCCCTGCGCCTACCTCTTCCTCGACTTCAGCCTCCTCCCCACCTCTGACTCCATCCAGGCTGCGGCGGCTGCCCCTGCCGCCGCCGCCGCCGCCGCCACCCCAGCGCCTGCCTACGAGGCCGGCGGCGCCTGGGCCGGCGGCTGCGTCGCGCGGCTGTGGCCCGGGCCGCCGCCCGGCGGCGCCGACCTCACCTCGCCCGTGGCTCGCCGGCACTCGGCCCTGACGGCTGACTCCCGACGCGGCGACATCGTGCTGCTGATGCCACCACCACCGCCGGCAACGCCGCCGCCGGCGGCGGCGGCGGCGGCGGAGGCGGCAGCGGCTGGGACGGCGGGAGGCGGCAAAGCAGAGACCGGCGGGGGCGGCGGGCCGGCGCAGTTGCTGGCGGCCGCCTGGCTGGCGGCGCTAGGGCCCGACCCACATGGGGCGGCGGCCCGGACCACTGCCTTTGCTGCGGGAGGTCCGGCGACGTGCAAGGCTGACTGGCCGCACGCGGCTCGTCGCCTGGCGGTGAGGCGGCAGCCGCTTGAGGGCCCTCTGGGGGTGCCAGTGCCAGCTTGGGGGTGCGGGGTCCGAGCCTGGGACGGTTCGAGCCTGGGACGGAGCCTCCAGAGCGGCGTGCTTCTCGCCCAGTGAGCTGCGTGTGCTCCACCCACTCGCCTCGCCCCCTACACCCCCCGGGTGCCGCTGCCCCCCCGCAGGAGCTGTGTGGCGGCACAGAGCCGCTTATGGCCGACATTGCCCTGAGCGATGCGGCGGGGCGGCTGCGCATCGGGCGGTGAGGGGCCGGCGCCGCTGCTTCTGGGGCCCGCGTGCTGATAGGGAGGGCGCACGCGCCCACAAGTAGCAGCCTAGTAGGGAGGGCGCATGCAGAGCTGGATCCAGTCCTGCCCTTGCTCACAGCGCTGCTGCACGTGCAGCTGCACCTCCCATCGCGCCCATCGCCTGTCTGTGTCCTTGCACCACCCTGAAGCCTGGACCCTAGTCAAATATAACCCGCCCTGGCTGAAACCTGAACCCTAGTCAAATTTCACCCGCCCTGGCTGCACGGTTCTTCCGCCCCAGGTGCGGCGTGGAGCTGTGGTCTGACTCGGACGCTGCAGCGGCCTCCATGCACTTCCTTCTGGATGGGCTGCCGCCGGGGCGCCAGAGCCTGTGGGAGCACAAGCTGGGCGTGGCCTGGGGCGGGCTGGGGACGCAAGGGGTTGGTGCGGGAGCGGGAGGGGGAGCAGGAGGGGGAGGGGGAGGGGGAGGGGGAGGGGGAGGGGGAGCGGGAGGGGGAGGGGGAGCGGGGAGGGGAGGGGGAGGTGTGGGAGCGGGAGGGGGGGTAGGAGCAGGGGTAGGAGCAGGGGCGGCAGCGGGCGGCGCGGAGGGCGGCGAGGCATGGGCGACTGTGACGCTGCAGATGCCGGCACGCAACCTGGATCTGCTCCTGTCATGATTCATGAAACTGCACGTGTGACGAAGGTTGTGCGATGGTGACTTGACTGCTGAGTTGTGGACTCCGTCGGCCGTCAGCGTCTTGCGTGCACCACCTCGAGGGGGGTTGTCGGCACGGCGTTTGGGGTTACAGGTGCCGGCAACAGTACTGAGGGCTGTGAGTGAGTGAGGGCTTGGCCTGGATCCCGTGACGTGACATGCCCACATGGTCATCCGCTAGGGCTCTCGCCCGTAGATTCACGATCCGAGAGTGCGCCACGGGCAGCACCGGAGGGCGGAGGCAGCATCAAGTCCGCGGTACCAATGCCAATGGAAGAAGCAGGACGCAGCAGGAGTGCTCATCTGCTCAACCGCACTAGTGGACTAGAAGTGGACGTGGCCCCTTCCGGCCCTTGCCCCATGCCTCCCCGCCACCCCTCGCCACCTCGATCTACGACGACAGCTGCGTGTGTAAAACCTCGATCCTCCATCCTCCCTCTATAACCCCCCCACCCGCCCTGTCGCCCGCGAACATGTGCCCCAAGCTCCCTGCGACTCCCCACGCCGCGAGCCCGCTCTCTCATATACATGAGGCACGCTGCCCGTGACCACTGCTAGCCGGGGGCCCAGCCAACCTGGAATGCCTTGGCTTCTTCCCATATCGATCGACGTAACTTCTGAGATGGAACTCTTGGCCCCAACGGGCGCCCACATGGGGTGCAGGGCCAACTGCACGTCCGGCGATGAATCACGTTACCATCAGACTTGGCAAGGTTGTGGTCCAAGCATGCACTCTAAAACTTATCTGCAATCCCGCCGACCGTTTACACAGCACTGCCAACGCACAAACGCCTGATTCGCGGCAGCGCAGGACCGCGTAGTAGTAGCGACCATGCGCTCAATACACTCCTCGACCTGCCCTCAGTGAGCGGAAGCGAAGATTAGATCAACACACGACAGCACGGCAGCACCTCGGGGCGAAATGAAGCCCGAAATGGGCGATATTGACGAAGGAGCCAAAGATGGAGCGAGCCCCGAAGCAGGGCACGCCAACTGGACTGCAGCATCCATGGACTGGAACCCGCTCACGCTGGAGGGCTGGGACGGACGCAAGCGGCGCAAGGTGGCCGGCGGGTTGCCGTGCTGCAGCGTTCCCGGCTGCACGGTCGACCTGTCTCAGGCCAAGCCCTACTTTAAGCGGCACATGGTCTGCGCGACGCATATGAAAATGCCGCACATCAGCATCGGAGGTCAGTTCCGGCTTCTTTTCCAGGGTCTGTCCTGGACGTCAAGGGGTCTCGCACTCATACTAGCGAAAGCACCTGCAATTGAGCCTCTGGGCCTGCGCTATCGAGTCACAGGACGCCAAATTGGATGGAAACGCTGGCTCCGTCCGCATACCGCAGGTGCCAAACTGCGGTACTGCCAGCAATGTGGCCACTTCGAGAACTTGGATGTCTTTGTTGGTGCCAATCGGTGAGCTCCGGACTCCACGTCGCGAGCCGGGGCTGAGGAACCGTCCGCTACCTTGCTGTGGCTGTCTTCGCTCTTTGCAATGCAAACAAGCGATCAAGCAGCAGCGCAATCGATCGTGTCGAGCACGGGCGATCGGCTTTCTGTCGCCCCGTTTCAACCTTCGGACGTACGTCGGCCAGCGGTTCTTAGGCGCCGCCGCGCCCGCCACGTCACAGCCAAGAAATCCCGTGGCTGCAGCATTCTGGGCTCAGATGCCGCAGTTTACCAAGACTATGCGGCCAAGAGCCAGCGCTAGCCGCCCCAACCCAGTTCAGCTCCGCGGCGCCCCAACCCCCGCAACTCGTGCCACCCCCTCCCCCGCTCCCACCCCCCCGTCCCCCTCCACCGCCCTTGCCCCCCTCCCACCCCCCAGGAGCTGCAAGATGAGCCTCGAGCGCCGATCCGCCATTGCCCTGGCGGCGCGCACCAAGGGCAAGGCGTCGGGCACTTCCAAGAAGAAGAGCGGAGAGGCCCGGGACCAGGCCCGCAGCCGCGAGGGCCAGACCTCGACCAGCAGCGATGACGGACCCACGGGCACCACGGGCACAGGCACGGGCCATGACTCATCGGAGCGGGCCGACGGCATGGCCCGCGTGAGCAGCCTGACGCAGGCGAAGCGCACCTCCGACAAGGACAGGCGGAGCGGCGCCGAGGGGGTGGATGCGGCGGGTGGCGGAGGTGAGGGCTGGCGTCAGGAGGGTGGCGGGCGCGCCACGCACGCAACTGGGATTCGTTCTTGGCACTGGCTGGACTGGGATTCGTACTCTTATCCGTACTTTCACCGCAACTAGACAGCTCGGGTCGGTTTCACCAAGCGCGGGGGTGCTGGGGCCGGTTTCATGACGTGGCCAGTTACGTGGTTTTGCGCGGGTTGCGCGTGCTCGCCTCGGGGACCGGGTGGTTCACGTCCGTCCCTCCCCGCCGCCTCGCGCCCGCAGGTTTGCGAGCAGCGGCCACACAAACGCACAGCCGTGACGTGGACATGGCGGCGGACTCTGCAGACCAACCGGTGGGGCCGGCGAGGGGGAGCGTGGGAATTCCGACAGTACCAGAGACCCACCCTCTCGCTCCAGGGCTCCCGCTGCCCATGCCCGCCCTCGCAACCCAGCCCTCGCCCTCGCCTACAACGCGCATGCCTGCACCCACCCTCACCCACCCGTGCCGCCCGCTTGCAGGCCTTCCGCACACCCTTCGGCACCGACGCCTCGGCGCCCTCGCGCTCCAGCTCCGGCGCGCCCTGCGGCACCGACGGCCCCTCGCCCTCGCTGCGGCACCTGCCGGCCGCGGCCGGCAGCGGCCTCGCCCTGGGCGGCGGCCACAACGGCAACGGCGGAGGCGGCCTCGGCCCGGACGTTCCCAACGCCACCAGCTCCTCCGGAATGGAGGCAGAGCCCGGCGCTGGCCACACGGGCCACCACGTGTTCAGCGCCGCTGCTGCGGCTGCCATGCTCGCACACACGCCCCTGCCCACCTCCTCCTGCCCCCTACCCAGCTCGGTGCCGGGCGCCGGGGCCGGGGCGGACCTCCACGCGCTGCTCAGCCACCGCTCCCTAGCGCTGCCCTCACAGGGCCTGGCGGCGCCGCCGGACGCGGCCCGCCGCTTCGCATCGGGGCCGGTGCTCCCCGGCGGCGGCTTCGTGACTAATGCGTACGGCACCGCCGGCGCGCCCACGGCCGCCGCCGCCGTGGGCGCCTGGCCTGGGTCGCCGCAGGGCGTCGGCACGGCGCCGCAGCCGCTGCAGCAGGCCGCGCCGCGACCGCTCTTCTCCGCCGCCACAGCGCCGCTCGTGCTCAACTCCATCAGCTCTGTGCTGTCGAGCATTCGCGATCCGGGGCTAGAGACGCAGCTGCAGGACATATTGGCGTCGGCCCGCCACGAGAGCTCCGGCTGGTACGGCGGCAGCACGGACGAGGACACGTCAGCCGGCGGCGGCGCCTCGCTGGCGGCGGCCGTACGGCAGGCGCTGCTGCGGCCCAACCGCAACCGTACGAACCCAACCGCCGCCGGCGTGGTGGCGGCGGGGTACGCTGGCGCCGGTGCTGGCGCCGGGCCGTCCGTACCGCCGCCGACGGCGGCCGGGCCCGAGCCCATGGACGTCGGCGGCGGCGCCGGCGGCAGCAGCCTGTTGACTGCGATGCGGTACATCCAGCTGCAGCACGGCGCTGCGCTGCCCCAGGGCCGGGAGGCGGTGCAGGGGCGGTCGCCGCAGCTGGGCGGTCAAGGGGGCCTGACCCAGCTGGTCCCGGTGGCCGCGCTAGGGGCGGCCGCAGGGCCGGGCGCCTCTGCCGCAGCCGGGGTCAGGGCCGGGGCAGCGGGCAGCGGGGCGGCGACCATGGCCGCGAGCTCGGCCCCGGGCATCGCGCCGGCGCTCGAGGCTCAACGGGGCCAGGCGGCGGCGGGCCCGTCTGGGCCCGTGGCGGCGGCGGGCGGGGCCCAGGCGGGCGGGGAGCTGCTGACCTACCGGCCGGGCGAGGTGGGTCGTCCGGGGCCTCGGCTGGGCTGGGCTGGGCCTGGGCTGGGCCTGGGACTTGTCGGTTGGGTCGGCGTGGCCCGGCATGTTTCGCCCCCCGCCGTGTCGCCCCTTCTCACTCGTGGCCCTTGCCTGCCGCCCAATCCGCCCTGCCCGCTGCAGCCCGAGTGCCTGGTCCGCATGTCGCTCAAGCTGACGTCACGCGCCCCGGACGAGCTGGATCCAACCACCGTGGCCTCGCTGCGCAAGATGCTGTCCGTGTACCACAACCTGCAGGTACGGCACGGCACGATGCCGTACGGCAACCTCACTGCGTCGGCTCCCGAGTCCATGCTGGCCGCGACCTTGTCCCGCCAATCCTTGCAACCCACGGCAATCTCACTACCCAATCTCGCGCCCATGCCGGCGGCTCCTCCCGGCGCCGGCCTACCCGTCGGCTGGCTATTGCGGCTTACCCGTGCGCTTGCGACCGCTGCCCCGCCGTGCCCCCCGCAGAGCATGCAGGGCTTCGTCCGCCCCGGCTGCACCCAGCTGGTCATCGACGCCGTGGTCTCGCCCGGCGGCGGCTTCTCGGGCCCGCGGGCCGCCTACGCGGGCGGCGGCGGCGGCCCGTTGGACCCCCGCCTCACGCAGCAGCTGGGCTCGGGCCGCGGCGCCAGTCAGAGCGCCGGCGCGGCCTTGCCGTACAGCGCGGCCTCTTCGTCTTCCCTTAGTAATGCGTCTGCGCTGCAGCCGGGCCAGCGCTTCATGTCAGACTCGCCGAGCTACGCAAGCGCGGGCGCGAGCGCGTGCGGCAGCGCGCTGACGTCGACATCGCGATCGCGATCGTCGCGAATGATGTCGACAATGTCGTCATCGGCGTTCTCGGAGCACAGCACGGCGCGATCGGCCTCGACGCACGGCGCGCTCAGCTCGTGGGCGGCTTCGAGCGTTCGCAGCAGGCTCGAGAGCAGTACCTGCGCTGACGTGACACCGGGACTCTCGATCGCGGAGGGAGCTGAGGTCGAGGCGGCGGCCGAGGCCGAGCTGTCTGGCGGCAGTCGCGTCCGTTCTGATGAGGGGCCCGTCATGGGCTCTGGGGGCGGCAGGGGCAAGCCGGACGTGCAGCGGCGGGGGCGGCGGCTGCTGGGCTCTGAGGCCATGGTGACGACGGCGCAGGTGGGGACTCGGATTCGGATTTGGGATCGGTTCTGGATCCGGGCCCGGATATGGGCCTGGATTGGGATTCGGGTTCAGGCCATGGTGACGACGGCCGGCGGGGCGCTAGGGTCTGAAAGCCAACGTCCGGGCTCGGTTCTGGACTTGGGCTCTGCCCCGGAACTGGATCCAGAACCGATCTGGCCCCTGATGGGCATCTGCATCGGTGCGAGAGCGTGTGCGCTTAGCACGTGGGGACACCAAGCCGTTGCACTTCCCACTGGCACCCTCCTCCACTTTCACGCACCCCCTCCACCCTGTTCACCTCCTCCCCGCAGCTCATGGGTGGGCTTCGGGAGCTGGTGGCTGCCAACGGCACATCCGTGGTACTGCAGCTGGACGATCTGGTGGGGTGGGGGAGAGGGGTCTGGGAGGCGTCACCGGGGCGGTTTGGGGAAGGCGAAGTCCTCAGCCGCCGCCCTAGTCGTTCCATGTCTCACTGTGCCTGGACCTCCTCCAGTCAGCCCCGCCACGCTCTGCCCCTCTACCAGTATCTTCGTGCCCCACCCTCACTCTGCCCCGCCCTCGTCCCGCCCCACCCTCACCCTGCCCCGCCCTCGTCCCGCCCTGCCCCGCCCCCAGTCACTCTCGGTTCGCTCCGACGGCACCCTGGCCGGCGTCAAGCTGCTGCCGCTGGAGGAGCTACCGACCATCGTGGCGGCCTCGGCGGCGGCGGTGGCTGTGGGTGCGTCGGGTGCCTTGTGCGGGGGGCGGCGGCGGGTCATGTCTGCGCGAACCTAGGGGGCAGTTGGGGCCGAGAGGAGCAGGGTCTGCAAGAGATGGGCTTGCGCTGGCGGGGGAGCGGGGGGAAGTATGGATGGAGGGTCGCCTGCACTGCCGGTCTTGGCGCGGCTTTCCTTGCACGGCTGCGCTTTGCGTTGGATACTGCTGCGCATGTTAGAAATTGCAGGGCCGCCCACATTGATCCCCGACCCCCTCTGCCGACTCCGCAGACTCTGTGGGCGTCGAGGTGGTGCTGTACGGCACCAGCCTCACGGGCCCTGCCGTACGCATGTGGGGCCGCATGCACGGCCAGTTCCACGCGCTCGCATCGCGCCCCACGTCGGACGGGGGCGTGGCCGTACGGCTGCCGCTGCTGACGTCACCCGGCCTCCTCCAGATCGAGGCTTCCGTCGAGCCCCCCGGCTTCACGGCCGCCACCACGACATCCGCCGACGGTTACACTTCCGCCGCCGTGGGCTCGCTCGGGCCCTGGGCCCCGGGCCCCGACGCGCTGGGCCCAGCCGCGTACTCCCAGGCCCAGCAGTGGCTCTCGGGCCTTACCTCCGGCGGTCGGGTCGCGCCCGGTGGCGGCTCCAACAACAGCAGCGGCGGCGGAGCGGACACGGAACGAAGCGGCGACACGGGCGCAGGCGCGGGCGCGGGCGCCGGGGCGGCCCCTGCGGCCGCAGCTGCCGGGGTGGTGGCTCAGGGGGCGATGCTGGGCCCCGCCTACCCCCTGCTGATGCTGCCCAGCGCCCAGGCGGTGGAGGAGCTGCACGGCCTGGCGGCGGCCATGGGCCCAACCAGGTGGGTGGGGAGCGGGTGGGGTGGGGAGGGCATGGCCCGGGTATGGTTGCGCGTGCCCTCTGCCTCTGCTACCGCAAGCAACGCGCCTACCGGTACGGTTGCCCCGCCTTGCGGCCCTGCCTCCTAGCAAGCGCATTCGCGCATAAATTGTCTCCCGCGCCCTGACCCCCGCTGTTGCGCTCCTGCGCCCCCCAGCCTCCGCCGCTTCGTGCTCGACGCCGGCCGCCTGCTGGACGCCGGGGAGCTCCTGTCGCAGCCCGTCAACGGCATTCAGCCGGTGCGCGGCGGCGCCGCCACGTCAGCCAACTCGGCCGCCGGCGCCTCCGCCGCCACATGGGGCTCGACCCAGTCCGACTCGGCGCCGCCGCTGCTGGCGGCGGCCATGGAGAACGCCAGCAGCCACGTCAGCCCCGACGTTAGTAACAACGGCAGCAACGCCGTCGGCAACATGACGCCGCCGCTTGATCTGAGCGAGCCGCTGCTGCTCGTACCCGCGCACGTGAGCGGGCCGGCGGCGGCGGCGGCGGCGACTGCAGGGCACGTGGGTGTGGGCGGTGGTGCGTCTCAGCCTGCGGCTGCCGCTACGACGACGGAAGCCTACTCCATGGCAACCGGCGGTCGCCGAGGGGTGGGCAGTGCAGGTGGCCGCGACGAGCCGACGCGGAACGAGTCGCTGAGCCGCCTGCGGATTCCGCTCACCTCTCAGCCGGATCTGGATAGCTTCCTGCAAGCGGCGGCGGCGGTCGCGGAGGCGCCGTTCCCCGAGTCCCTGCCGCTGCCGCTGTCCGCCTCGACGCCCCACCCGCCCAGCACCCTGCTTCCGCCCCCGTCTGCCCCCACGCTGCGCGTCCCCGCCTCCCGTGCGAGCGCCGTCGGCCCCGACTCCGCCGCCGGCTCTTCGTCTTCCCATACGCCGCGACTGCTCAGCTTCTTGCAGACGTACGACAAGGACGAGATCGCGGCCGTGGCGGCGGCCGCCAGTCGCGGCGACAGCGGGAGCGCGCTGCGGCTGCTCGGCGGCGCGAGCAGCGCCGACCCAAGCGATGGTGAGGGGCTTGGGGAACGAGGCTGGCTGCAGGGGTGGGAGTCTCCGTCGCGGTGTGTTGGGGTACGAGGAATCCGTGAGCAAGTAGAAAGCCCGGCCAGACCCAGAGGGTGTGACGTAGCTCCGCGTAGCGCCCGCCCGTCGCGGTGCGTGTGCTCGAGCTGCCCGAGCTAGGCTGTGAGGTGGAGGTTGCTTGGGTTTTCACACCGACCGGCGCTCGAGGTCCTCGGTCTAAAACCGCAGCGGGACCTGCCTCAAAAGTCCTGACGATGCCCTATGGGCCTCGCCCACGTGCCCCTGCCCGCAGGCATGACTAATGGCGACGACGAGGCGGTGGTTGAGGCCCTGCTTGGGCCCGAGGCGGTTGGGGGCCTGCTGGAGGCGGCGGTGGCGCTGCTGTCAACCACCGTGGAGAGGTAGGCGCCCGCGGCAAACCTGCAGAAACCGCCTCCTTGAGACTAGACCCAAGGCTCTGCTCTGCCTGTATCCAGTTGGACGTCTACCAGTTCCGGCTCCACCCGACTTGAGCTTCGAGCTCAACCCACGCCGGCCCTCCCCCTCCCACCCCTGCCCCCTGCCCCATGCCCCATGCCCACCGCCCCACGCGCATGGCCGGCTGCACCGCACCGCCCTCAGTGCGACCACCACAGCCACACCGAATCCACACGGCAGTCCTACCCCACCCCCTGACCCCCTGACCTTGGCCCCTCCCTCCCCCCCCCACCACCAGGCGCATGGCGACCTGCACCGCAACCCTGGTGGCGGCCCTCACGGACCTGGCCTTCCGCTTCCCCCACCGCCTGCTGCCCGAGCTCGTGCCGCCGCCCCGCCCCGGCGCCTTCGGACTGATGCACGCCGCCGCGCGGGCGGGCGACGGCGGCTGCGTGGCGGCGCTGGCGGCGCTGGGCCCCCTGCTGGGGGAGCACGTCAGCCTGGAGGCGCGGGGTGGGTCGTGGGCAGTGTTGCTACCTTCCCTGGGCATAGCAGGTTGTTCCCAACGGCGTTTCTTGTTGGCCAACCACGGATTGTAGCTCGGTGCGTGCGAGCTGACCCCTGACCCTGCCTCCCCGCCCCCCGCAGGCCCCGCCGGCGTCACGCCGCTGCACCTGCTGGCCCTGCTGCCCACCGCCCCGCGCCTGCTGGTGTCCCTCCAGAAGGACCACCCGGGCATCGCACAGGTGGGGAGGCGTGCAGGGATGCTAGGGATGCAAGGGACGGGCAACCTGCGCAATGCGTTTGGCGTGGAGGGGCTTCATCTGTTTGTGCGCCGCCGCCGCGGGCGTCCTCTTGGCCAGCTCCGTCGACACGTGCAGAAGTTCACGGCAACGCCTGTTTTCCTGGGTGCAAACCGCGCAGGCACTGGCGACTGCGCGAGCCGACGACGGTCTCACGCCGCTACAGCTGTACGAGATGCTGCACATGGGCGGCAGTACAGGCAGTACGAGCCGTACTGCCGCCGGCGCCACGCGCGCAGGCGTTGCCTCCGACGCCGCCGCAGCCGCCGACGACGCTGACGTGGCGCCGGGCGCAGATGACTCCGGCCCTGGCGGCACGGCGGCGCCTCCCATCCCGGTGGACATGGTCTTGGCGGCGGCGGCCGCCGCCGCCGCTGCCGCCGCCACGCCGCCGCCGGCGGCCGCTGCCGCTGCGGCGGCGACGGACGGCCGGGAGCATTCCTCGAGCGAGGCTTGGGGCAGCCAGGCAGCCAAGATTGGGGGCGACAGGGTCGGGAGGGGTTCCGCCGACAGTGCTCAGGTGGTCCACCCGATTGGCGTGCAGGCGGCGGCGCAGGCGGGGGCGGGGGTGGGCGCGGCCGGTCCGACGCCCTACCCCACCACGCGCGCAGCCGCGACTGCGGCCAGCCCCGTCGGCCCAGCCCGTGCCAGCGGGGAGGGTGCCTCGGCCCCTGCTGCTGCTGCCGCCGCCGGAAGCAGCGTGTGCGAGCCGCTGCCGGCGGCGGACGGCACAACGGCGGAGGTGGCAGGCCCGCCCACGCCCGCGGCTTCGGGCCTGGCGGCGGCGAAGGCAGCGGCGGAGGTGACGGCGGCGACAGAAGGGACGAGCTATTCCGGAGAGGGCGGCGAGGAGGCGCAGGGGCTCTGGTCCACGTCAGCTCTGGTGGCGGTGCTGGCGGCTGTGGGGATGGCGGTGGTGGGCGGGCCGTGGCTGCGGCTGCTCGTCCTTCTGCTGGTGGCGGTGTTGCTGGCGGCGGCAGCCGCCATGCGGCGGCGCGTGTGAATTACTGCGTTAGGTTGGGATCGCTGTCCGTATTCAATTGAGATCAAGCGTTATTCATTACAGAAAGGGCAATTTGGCGAGGGGCGCCGTCGTACGGGTATTGGCATCCCGGCGGCCAGAGCCGTTGTGAGCACTGTAGTGTCCAGCGGTTGCGGGAGGGCTGGAGCGGCGCTGCTAAAGGGTGACTGGGCCCGGGGACGTGTTTGGGTGTTCGCCGAATTTCGATGTGTGAGTACCACCACTCAAGTATCCACCGAAGACCTGGGAATCACTCATCAAGTATCGGGCCCATCTGGCGATTCCAATGAGGCTTACGGTTGGCTTACGGGTTACTGGCCTTTGAGGACTCAGCCTGACAGTTGGGTTAGTCCTCAAGGTCTGATGGCTATGGCAGTTGGCAGTTGGCGCGTGGGTCCGATTATCGCGATGGCCGGGAGGGTGAGGGAATCGTGTCAATGAGATTGCACCGAGGGCATGGGCATAAGGTCAACTTAAGTTGGGTTTTGAACGCATGCTGGAGCGCAGGCGCCTTCAAGGCATATCACCCGGGGGAAGGGCTGCTAGCTGCTGGTGCCTTGCACGGGCGGCTTTGCGTTTCTCGCACACAGTCCGCTCCTGTGGAGTGCGCCGAGGCGCTCGTAACGAGTGACTCATAAGTCGATCACCGGTTTACGCGGGGATTGCCGGATTTGTGAAGAAGCTGCAGTCCCACTATCAAAGGCGGGTACCTGGTGCTACTTTTGGGGTGCAGAGAGGGATGGAGCCTCTAACTCAGCACCAACGCGCACGGAGTCAGCGCGGTAGCCAGCGCAGCAGTCGCAGGAGTGGGCTAATGTTATGCAACAAAGGTGGGCGCAGGCCAAACGTATTCAACTAATGGGGTTTCTCCACGCTGCGTAGGGCTGGGAGCCTAAGAGGCAATGGCCGCTCAAGATGATTCTGCTTCATGTGCACGTCTGTTTCTGTACCGGTACTGCCACTGCAAGGAATCATCATGCCGCTTTCAAGCGCCTGCTGCTGCGTGAGGCAACCTTTTGCGGGATTTTACGGCTCGGCCTGTTGGCGAGGGCTGTGCCATGCGCGTGATGGGCCTCGGGGATATGATGATCAAGCGTAGGCTATGGCATCCGGGGTCTGCGTCCCCTGTCGCGAGCGTGGGCGTGTCCTGTTCTAATCCTGTCTTGCGGCCGGGTCTCTTCAGGGAAGGCACCTTGGCGCGAGCGCGGCTCCACGCTAGGCGAGGCAGGAGCCACCCTTTGCAGCACGTTTGCCTACTCGATACGATATGTTTCTTTGTTGTTGTTACACTGAAGGGCATCAGCCCAAGATTCCGATACGGGCCCTGGGCCAAAGGGAGGTGTGTATGTGTGTTTGAAGCTGCGCGGCGATGTGCCGTCGCGGACGGCTAGGTGTCTCATCTTGTCTGCCAGGTTGGCGCCGCATGTCTGGGCGGTGTCGCCTGCCTTGCGGCATTATTGGGAAGCCTCGAGGGCGCCTTCCCGTGCCGGGTCCTCTTATACGTCTCACGCTGCGGGTGTGTGTTGGCTTCTATCCAAGCTGCGACGTGTGTGGGCGGGGTCGCACTGCTTGTTATTGTTGTGCGGAAGCTGAGGACGGGGCCGGCCCAGCGGGCCGATGGAGCTGCCCCGCACTCACGCTCCCCAACCTTCTATTGTTGTATGGGGTCTGGGGTTTGGGCGGGCTTGGCCCAGCTGACCACTGGAGCAGCCCCATACGAACGCTGCCCAACTTTCCTCGGCCCGTGCAGGCCGTGGTGGTCAGCGCGTGCACAGCTGGCATGGTGCGGGGGGGGGGGGGTTGTTCCTGTCTCTCCGCTGTGTTTGAGGAAAGGAATTGGACAGTGCGTGCAATCTGCTGCGCTGGGAGCAATTCATGGAGGCCCCACGCAGTCTGGCACGTGGTCAAGGAAGGCTGTGATGCCAGCGGTCAAACGAGTCTGTCCGGGAACCCCACCTCGACTGTATAAACCCTACGAAAGGTGTCATGTGCGAGGTGGTGCCTATCTGTGTCAGGCGTGTGCTCAACCGCTTGCACTGGTACGCAAAGCTTTGACTACCCGGATTACCGCGGCCAGACGCGGCCGCGGGGAAGGGGCTGGCCTGACTAAGTGAGGAGAGAGAGAGATTCCACGTGCAGCGCAGTCAGGACGATGAAGAAGGGGGATGCAGCTGAGCGCGTCGACGTAGCCGCTGCCGCTACGCAAGAGAAGAAGGCAGGGTGCCAGCAATGTGCATCGCCGAGGCAGGGGCTAACCTAGGGGCAGCCGCGCGCGCAAACGGTACTTTCCTGGCTCCTGAGATCACACGGGGGGCCAGGGGGCTGCGTACTGCGAGGAAGCACCTTGCTCAAAGGAGCGCCCCTTCGGCTCTGGCTTCTGACCCTGACAGCTGTCTGGACTCCGACTCTGGCCCTAACGGAGCGTGCGGGTTGTGTAGAAGAACATCAACGGCGAAGTTCGCCACCCGCGCCGTACACCCCTCAACCACGCGGTCCGCTTCGTCACCCTGTCTTCTAACTCTGACCGAGGGCTTCCTTGACTGAGGAAAGGCGGTGAAGACTCAAAGCCGCACTTAAGAGTGATGACAGGGAAGGTGCAGGAGACGCGGCGGGGATCAGGATGCTGCGGCGGGCGTGGGCAGCGGCGGGACGGAGTATGCCCATGGAACCGAGGACGCGTGGCGGCAGGGTCAGGCACTTCCGGATGCTTTCCCTTGCAAACACATGCGCGTGGACAAGTTCACAGGGACAACTCAAGCGTGAGATGGCATCCTCCGCGTGTATGGCACGACACCAGGTGCATCGGGCGTACGGGGAGTTTCGCGGTGAAGTCTCGTTCCAGTGTTTGTAACCTATCGCAGTGATATGCACATCTGATAACACCTAGAGCAGACTCCTGGCCTTGGCCTTTCCGTTACGGACGCGGTGCCTTAGACAACATCTCCTTGCCTCCTCTCCTTACGCTTTTGATACCGCACTGACTCTGTCTGCTCGATAAGAGACCTAGAATGGCGCCACCACCACCTCCGCCCCCGCCGGCCCCGGACTTCGATTCGGCAGAATATGACGCGCTCCAGCAGCGCGGGCAGCAGACTCCAGAGGCGCAGATGGAGCAGGCAGTACGTGGCTGCTTCGAGGACATCATGCACCGGTTCCACTTGGCGGTCCATGAGCACCGAGCACACAAGCGCGAGGTCGCGGACGCGGTGGACTCGTGCCTGGCGACGTGCCTGGAGGTCATCGATATGCAGTACCCGGCGCGCGAGGACAACCCGGTCTCGGCAGTATCGCTGGAGCACAACAGTTGGGAGCCCGAGGCGCCCCCGGACCCCTGCACGCTGGACTCATGGCTCCGCTCCGCCCTGCCCGAGGCCCAGCCCCCCGCTGCCAGCAGCAGCGGCCGGGAGTCATGGGTTATGCAGCAGGTGGGAGAAGGAGCAGGCTGTCCGGGAGCAGGCTGCGGCTCGAGGGTCCTGCCTTCATTGGAACCCGGCCGATGGGTGTTGCGGGGGGGAGGACCGGGGCACGCTCCCCGCGGCCTCAATCTTCGCTACCTCCCCAGTCCAACCCTACGCCGCTTGCAATCTCAATCCATTTAGTAGCCCACCACACAACCCACATTCTCCATCTCCCGAACCCCCAGTTCCTGACCAAGCAGCCCTCCATTCGCCGCTCGCTGTCGGGTCGATCCAACGAGGACGTGCCAATAGGTCAGTACGGCAGATACCGGGGCTTGGGTATCTGGGTCCTCTGGTCTGGTCTGCGAGTGGGTCTGGGGTCTTGGACATTTTCGTGCTGGGGTGCTGAGTGAGGCCGTCAGCTATGGGGCTTGGGTGTCTGGGTCTTCTGGTACCAAGTGTCTGGGTGCGTGTGGGGTTTGGGCGCTTGGGTGCTGGTGGCACGGAGGTGGGGCGGTCAGACTCTGGGCACGGGGCCGTGGGTCTTGGGCGCTCTTTGGGCGGGTCATGGCAGGGTGAAAGAGGCCCGGGGCGTGTGGTCCGCCCCCGTCGCGAGGCCCGGGCTGCAGCAGGGGGGTGTCCACCTGGCATGCAGCGGGGCCCCTGGCGCGGGGCCGCCAAGGCCCTCAGGGGTACGCCCCCGCGGTCTCAGTGGATGGGGCGAGGGCCTCAGCTCGAAGCCCCAGTGGACCCCAAACCCCGGGTGGACCCCAAACCCCGGGCCCGAGGCCACGAGCCCCAGAGTATGAGGACCCCAGTGGGCCCAGAGTGGGCCCCGGTGGGCCCCAGGCCAGGCCCCGAGAGGGCCCGAGGCCACGAGCCATGGGCCTGGGGTTGGCTTGTGTGTGTGGGGGGGGATTTGTCTCACCCCCGGGGACGCGGCCCCCAAGGACGCGGCCGTGGCGGCAGCCCGGGTTCAGCGGGCCACGGGCTCTGGGCGGGAAGCTCCGCCTTTTACACCCCAATGACGCCCACGCATTCTCGCCCGCATCCCAGCCCGCCCACCCCCTCTCCCTCCTCTCCTCCCTACCTGTCCACCTCCTTCCCCGCAACGCAGTGGTCTCCGACACGGCCGTCAAGCACGCGCGCAGCTCCGCGGCCGGGGGCGAGGGCGGCGGCACGGGCTCTGGCGGGGTGGTCGGCGCGGGGCGGCGCGGCGGCGCCTCCCGCGAGGGCGGCCAGCTGGCGGGGGCCAGCATGCGGTCCATCCGCTCGGCCGTGTCCCGGCGGCACGTGACCAAGCTGGACACGAGAAAGGTGGGGTGTGAGGTGTGTGAAGGGCTGCTCGCATGAGCCTGAGAATCGTGGGCGCGGTGATTAACCGGCCGGCCTTAGAGACCGAACCGAAAGCCGGTGGGGTGTGTGTGTGGGGGGGGGGGCTAGGCATGGGGAGGGGATGGGGAGGGGAGGGGGAGGGGAGGGGGAGGCACGTGGCAGAGCTGGAGACGCGCAAGGCGGGGAGGAGGCCAGGGGGTATGCCAGGGTCGGCGGTTGGGTGGAAGGGGGAGACAGGGGTTAGATGGGGCGGCGGAGGCACCGAAAGGTGGGGCGCCCGGGCGTGGCAAAGGGTGGATGCAACGGTGGGCCATGGTAGGGGCGAAGCGGCGCGAGGGGTTCCGGGAGGCCAGGACACAGCGGCTTTGCCCTTGGCTAGATTACCCCCTTCGCTCCCTGCCTACACCCCCTCACCTGCTATGCACCTATCCATGCAAGGTTTCCCTGGCGTCGGCGCGATCCCGTTCAGCAACAAACACCCTCACCTGCGCCCCCCCCCCCCATCTGCCCAACAACTCGGCGATGTGCACCTTCTCAAGCAACGACTCCCTGGCGTCGGCGCTATCCCACTCAGCAACAAACACCCCCCCGCCCCGCCCCCCCCCCCAGGTGCTGACTGCGGAGCAGGAGCAGCTGGAGGAGCAGCTGCGGCAGGAGCTGGCGCAGCGGAAGGCACAGGTGGGTGGGGGGGGGGGGGGAAAGGGAGGAGGGGAAGGGAGAGAGGGATCTGGGTGGATTTGCGTCGCGTCGCCACGGGAGGGAGGGAGGGAGCTGGCGCAGAGGAAGGTGCAGGTCGGTGTGGTGGTGGGGAGGGCCAAAGCTGGGCGGGGTTGCGTTGCCTCGCCAGGGGCGGGGAAGGAAGGGGGCTGGCGGGGATTGGCGCAGTGGGGGATAGGGAGGGAGCTGGTGCAGCGGAAGTCGCAGGTCGGGTTGGGGGTGAAGGAAGGGCATCGGGAAAGGAGTGGGAGAATGCTTCTGGCGAATGCGGCAAGCTGGGAGTGCAGGTTCAGGCTGGGGGAGGCGCACGCCACGGGTGGGCGGGGGGGGGGCAGGCGGGCACGAAAGGATGCGTTGGGTCAGGTGCAGGGTGAGGGCTGGTCGCTGAGCAGGGGTGGGGGCCTAACGAGCTCGAGCCTCGGAGGGATGGAGTGCACGGCCGGGCGTGACGGCCGGACGGCAGGGTGGCGGCTCGGCAATGGTGCCCCCCCCCCCCTCGCACCCCTCGCACGCCTGCTGCACCCCTCACCCAGCCCGACGTCTGTAGTCCTGCCCTTATCTTCCCGCAACTCCTCAACGCCCCGCCCCCCCCCCAGGAAGAGATGAGTAAGCGGCTGGAGCAGAAGGACGCCGAGGAGCGGGCCAAGCTGTCGGCGCTGCGGAAGGAGCTCAAGGGCAAGGACTACACGTACGACCACAAGGTGCGATGCGCTGCCGTACACGTGCGGCGGTGCCGAACACGCGCGGCCCTGAGGCTTGCCTGCAGGGTCTCAGGGGGCATCTCTCCCGCATCTCTGTTTACACCTTTGTTTCAGCTCGATCCCGTTGTCCCCTCACCTCCCCCAACCCCTTGCCCCAACCCCCCCCCCCCCCCCCCCCCCCCCTCCCCTCCTCCCCCCCCTCCCCCCCCCTGTCAGGGCGAGGTGGTGATCCTGCACGAGTTCGACCCCGAGCGCACCCCCCTGGAGGCCCTGTCGGGGCCCGGCTACAAGGTGGCCCTCCCCGAGGACCCCTCCCGCGCCCTCTCCCCCAAGAAGCGCAACACGCTGCGGTCCATGTCCACCCGCTCCATGGCGGCGCTGGAGGCGGCGGCGGCGGCGGCGGCGCGCGCAAACACGCAGGCACGTCTATGTCGTGGGGGGCGCAGGATGGGACGAAACAATCGCGGAGTGGTGGGAGGGGGTGCTCCCAGCTCCCAGCAGCCTATCATGGATTTCAACATCACTCACCAACCAACTTCCAACCAACCCCCAACCAACCCCCAACCGCCAACCGACGCAGCTGAGCCCCACGGAGATGCGCAAGGAGCGGGACCGGCGCCTGGCCAGCGACTTCAAGAAGATGGCGCCCAAGACGCAGCCCTCGGCGCTGGACACGCTGCTGCCGGCGGGGGGGGTCACGCTGCGGGGGTGGGTGCTGGGTGGGGGGGTGGGGGTGCCGGGGGGGTGGGGGTCCACGCTGCGCGTGTGGTCGCTGGGTGGGATGTGGGTGTTTGCAGCTGAGCGGGAGAGCGTCATACTGCCAGTGGGTTAGCTGGGATGTGGGGGTGGCAGGGAGGGATGAGGGGGATGGATTATAGGAAATGGGGGGGGATGGTGGGGTGGGGTGGGGTGGGGGGAGGTGGGGTGAACGCTGGGAGGTGGGCTGGTAGGGGAGAAGGAAGGAGGAACGGCGCGCCGCAGGCGGTCGCGTGCGCCCCGTCTGTGTGCACGTCGTGACCTTCGCCCGCCTCCGCCCCTCCCCTTCCCTTCCCCCCCCAAAAGGGCCGGCGGCGCCACCAAGACGGGGCCGCTGCGGCAGCCCGTGCAGGGCATCACCAAGGAGGCCTACGCCAAGCAGGTATGTGTTGGGCAGCGAGGAAACCGGAAGCAAGCAGAAATCCCGGCGAGACCCCGAACGGAAGGGATACGATCAGGGACTGCTGGGTGTGGGGCATGCAACCGGACTACTCCTCGCTTTCCCGGCGAGAGGACGCAACACACAACTGAAAGCCCCCCCACTCCCCCACTCCCCTCCTTACCCCCCCCCCCCCCCCAGGTCGCCAAGAAGGCGCTCCTGGCCCAGCAGGAGAAGGAGGCGGCGGCGCACGGCCCCCAGACGCCCATGTCCCCGGCCACGGGGCTGCGGGGGGGGCACTCGATGTTCCGGGAGCCGCTCGCGGCGCACCGCGGTGCCACACAGGTGGGCGGCAGGGATGGGCGGGGGGGCCGGAGTGAAACCATGGGATGAGGGAGGGGTATGAGGGGGGGGATGGGTTCGCATTCCGGGCCACAGTGTAGGGGGGGCTGTGTGAACCCATGGGGTCAATGCAACGTGCAGCTAGCTGGGTCTGGTAGTAACGGTAAGGAAGGTGGTACCGGTGCCTGGTAATGGATTCCGAAGGTGGTACTGGTGCCCGGTGTGCCGGAGGGGCTGCCACGCGTGTCAACGCACCTGTAGCTGGCTGTACGGGCCTGCCGTAAACCCTCCGTACTCCTTTCGACTGCAGGGCGGCGGCGGTACGGCGCGCAGCGTCACGCACGGCTCCATCCGCCACTCCATGACCGCCAAGGAGGGACTGCTGCACTCGCGATCGCTGGGCGCCGCGTCGGCCGTCGCGGCCGCGCGCCAGGCTCTGCTCGTCGAGAAGGACAACGACCCGCTCGCGGCGTACGACGATGACAAATACGACCCGTTCGCTGGCGCGCGACTCAAGCCGCGAAACACTTCCCTCAAGGTCGCGACGCCGCCCGATGTCAACCTCACGCTCACGGAAGCCGGCGACTGGGGAAGCGCGGGGCTGGGCAAGGCCTTCGAGGCGCCCCCGGCGCTGCCGCACGCCAAGCCCACCGACAGGCAGCTGGTCGAGACGAGTGAGTCGCGAAACTTTGGTGGCTCGCGTGTGCGGATGCTCGACTTCTGTTGTGCTGCTGCGGTAGAGGGCTGGAAGGCTTTCGTTGCTTGGATAGGGATGGATGGCGAGGGGATGCGCGAGATGTCGATGCTAAATGTGCTCACGCTTCCTGCGTGTTTCCCCTCCGCAGTCGGGAGAGGCGAGCGCCTGCCGCGAGAGCGAGCTCCGCTGCCGACGCTGGCGCCGCCGCTGTCGCCGACGAAGCTGGGACAGCTCAAGTCGACGGACCGGCTGCAATGGACGTCGCCCATTTCGGAGCCGCGCAGCCCGTAGACCGCGGTCTGGCTTGTGGGCGCTGCAGGGGGAGTTGGTGTGGTATATGTAGATGCTGCAGGAGGGTGGCTAGGAAAGCGGCGGCGCCAGTCGGGGAGTTGTGGGCGGCGGAGCGGTGGGAGGCCTTGAGTCGAGGGCCGCGGGTCGGCGGGGGCTGCGGGATGCCAGCTGTCGGGGACTCGTGGCATGGACCAGGCCCGGGGGCAGCCGGCTGCAAAGCAGACAGTCGCCTTGTAAGTTGTAACCAAACAGTCAGCTTGCCTGCAGCTAGTCGCTGTATCCACGGACACTGTCCTGAAATCTCAAGCAGAAAGCCCTCAGGCACCACAACGCGCCCAGCATCGCGCTTAGGGCAGACGCTTCTACGTTGCTAGGCCATACATATGGCTACATTTACAGGCTAATGTTGGAGTTGCGGGCACGCCGGTTCCACTTGCCAGTCCCGGCAATCGCGCGTTCAGGGCAGCCCGTCTGAAAAAGAAGCCATGGACTACACGTATGTCGAGGAGCCGCCACAGGATCTGCTGTGTGCAGGTTAGCGCGGCGGTAGACCCGGGACATGGCGCCTCTCGCCACAATTTGTCAAGTCGGTATTCTCTACCTCTTTCCGCAGTCTGCTACCATGTGCTGCGGGAGCCACGAGCCTGCCCAGCTTGCCAGGCGAGTGGGGGGCTGCAGTAGCTGCCCGGCTTCTGTCGACCTCGAGGGATGCTGCCTGCGGGGTGCCCCACCGCCCACCCCGCCCTCCCCGTCCGGTCCCACTTCTCAGTCTGCCTGCACAACCACGACCATTATGGAGGGATATGGTGTCCCAAGTCTTCCAACTGAAGCCAGGCCCTTCCAGAACCCCGCAGGCGCACTTCTGTGAGGTCTGCATCCTGCGCTGGTTCTCTCAGTGCAAGAAGAAGGAGCTGGCGTGCTCCTGCCCCTACTGGTGGGTCCCCTGGCCTTGAATGCTTGATGCATAGGGGGGCTTGACACCCGATGCCTCCTCGCCTGCCCCGTGAAAGGTCACCGCCCCACCCTACCCTACCCCTGCTCTGCTCCTGCCCAGCGCTTGCCCACCTCCGGAAGCACGCCCTTTTCCGACCCCGTGCACCCCGTTTCCTCCCCCCCCCACACCCCCATTTTCCCCCACACTCTCCCCTCAGTCGTGCGCCTCTCCGCACCTCCCAGCTCCTGCCCGATCCGCCCCTGTCGGAGCGCCTAGGGGCACTCCTGGTCTCCTGCCCCCACGCGGCCGCGGGCTGCGCCGCCGTGTTGCCCCGCGCCACGCTGTCCGACCACCTCGGATCGGACTGTCCGGCGGCGCCCGTGTCCTGTCCGGACTGCGGCCTGACGCTGCGGCGGTCCGACCTGGCGGCGCACGTGGGCTCCGCCGCCTGCCCCTGTCGCCGCCTGCCCTGCCCCAACGCGCCGCTGGGCTGCCGGCAGCTGCTGCCGCCGCTGCTGCTGGCGGAGCACGCCGGCGGGCCTGCCGCCGCCGCCGCTGGCGGCGGCGGTGGCGGCGGCGTCGCGCGCTGCGCGCACGAGCCGCTGCGGTGCCGCCGCTGCGGCGCCAGCGTGCTGAGGTGCCAGGCGGAGGAGCATGCATGGCTGGGCTGCCCCGGGCTCTGCCCCTGCCCCAACCGGGTCTACGGATGCGACTTTGTGGCGGCCGCCGCCACCGCTGGCTGCGCCACTGGCGGTGGCGGCGGCGGTGGCTCGGGTGGCGCTGGCGGCGCCGGGCCGCCTGCGGCGGCGCTGGCGGCTCTGGCGGCGCACGTGCGGGGGTGCGTGTACAGCCCTGGATCGGCGTACGTGGGCCGGCTGAGGGCGGCGCTGGGCCCGGCGGCGCTCGTGTACGGCACTGATCCCGCTGATCCGCACTCGTACAGGTACGTGCGGAGGTGCGGCTATAATGGCCGAGTGCGGAGCTGCAGAGGCTGTTGGCTAGGGAGGCAGGAGCCCAGGCAGCCAGGATTGATATCAAGTCCAAGCTAGCGGATGATGAAGCGAGTCCTTGCCCAACAGCCCCGAAGACCCCTTGCCCTTTCGAACCGTTGCCTCCACACGCATACGCCCCACGCAGCATGAGCGGCGGCCCAATGCCCACGGGCGGGTCCCACCGCGGCCGCCCCCGCCTGTCCGGCTGCGGCAGCGGCGGCGCCCTGCTCGGCGGCGGCGGAGGCACCACCGCCAGCATGCTGGCGGCGTACGGCGTCTACGCCAGCGGCGAGGTCGGCGGCGGCGGCGAGGCACCCGGCGGCGGCGGCGACGCGGCAGCCGCCGTCGCCGCTCGCGGCACGTGGGTCCACGGCCTCTTTGTCCCCGCGTCGCTCTACCCGGACGGCCTGGCGGAGCCGCCGCCGCCGCCGCCGCCGTCAGCGGCGGCGGCAGTTGGCGGCGCCGCCGAACCGCCGCCGTACCCTTGGGCCATGGACTCTACGCGGGAGGGGCCCGACGGCATCCCCCCGTCTGACATGGGGTCCTTTTTCGAGCCCCTGCCAGCGGCGGCGGCGGATGCTCTACGGCAGGCGGGCCTGGCGGCGGCGGTGCCGACGTCCTGGACCGCCGCCGCCGCCGCCAGGGGCGCCGTGACGGCGGGTTCCGGCGGCGTTCCGGAACCGTTCCGGAGTCTGATCCAGGATCTGGCCCGCGGCATTGACGGCGACGAAGGCGACGGCGGCGGCGGCGGCGCCTGGCCCATGACGACCGGCAGCCGCGACAACAGCGCTGGCGGCGCCGCCGAGCCGCCGCCGCCGCCGCCACCGGCCCTGCCACCGCCGCCGCCAGTGCTTCAAGCGGCAGTGGCGGCGGCGGCAGGAGGGCATGGCAGGACGGACACGGAGGAGGGGCCGGGGCCGCTGGATCTGGATCCGCCTGAGCCCCTGTGGTGGAGGGCTGAGGAGCGGCTGAGCCAGGCACAAGCAGCGGCGGAGGCCCCGACGTCTTCGGCGCAGCAGGTAGGCCGCACGGGGCGTCTGTCAGCCGAGTGTTGCGAAATGCCCCTGGTTATGGTTGTGTGGGGTGGGGGTGTTGCGCAGCAGGCAGGCCGCAGTATCCGCATGGCATGCAAGTTTGGTTGTATGAAGCAGGCTTACTTTCAAGGTACCCGATGTCCAGCTTCTGCTGTGCCCAATCCCACCCTTGCACGTGCCTGCGTTTCCTCGCCCCCTGCAGACCCCCGCGGACCTGATGGCAGCGCCTGCGTCCCAGGTGGGTTGCTCCTACGTCGGAGGCTGCCTCCGTTGGTTGGGTGGTTGGCCGGGTGGTTGGGTAGTTGGCAGCGCTACCTCTGTGTGCCAGGGATCGCTACCCCCCGGGTTCCGCTCTAGATGGAAGGGTTTCTGCAGCCCGCCCGTACCGCCAGACCCAGCATCTGGGACCCCTGCCCGGCTTAGCTCGCAATACCGGTACGTTAGCTGCCCCTGCTGTCGCCCGTTCCTCGCCCCTTCCGCCACCCGGCCATCCCTGCCCCATCCGCACGTGCCCCAGGTGTACGGCACCCTGATCGACCTCTTCTGGCGTCAGCAGGCGTCCGCCTCCGCCTCCGCCGCTGACACCGGCGGCGGCGGCGGCACGCCCCGGGGCGCTGGCGGGGCCGGGGCCGGGGCGGGATCTGGATCCGGATCTGGATCTGGATCTGGATCTGGATCTTGGAGTGCGAAGGACGAGGCTCTGCTGAAGGCGTTTGAGGGTCAGGACATGAGCGTCATGGACCTACCCAGTGAGTCCCAAGGGGGGGAGGGGGAGAGGCAAGGGGGAGGGAGGAGTAGGAGGCAAGGGGGAGGGGTGGCTGCAGAGGGGCGTTGGAGCGCGGGTGAGGGCGACAGTGGGACTGGGCTGAGAGGAACACCCTAGCAAGGACGGAGGGTTCCCTTTGGACCCTGGAGCGGAGCGTTGCCACAGGGCAGTGCCTCGCGGCGTTTGAGCGCAGAACTTCTGGCGTCAGGGTGTCAGGGTGTCAGGGTTGCAGGACTGCCTTGGACCCTGGAGCGAAGGACTTGACGCGTCAGGGATGCTTTCCGTGCGCAGGACGCCTAGTATCAGGGCCATCAGTTTTCTTCCTCATGCCTGCACACATCCTCACCACACCCCCACCACACCTTCATCCCCCCCCCCACGCCCCCAGCGCTCGACACGGCCCTCCACCACGGCTACCGGGCCTTCTGGGCCCTGGGGCTGCTCCGCCTCTGCCGCCGCGCCTGGCCCACGGCCCGCCCCGACTGGCGATGCGTCGGTGGGTACAGGGGGCAGTGTCCGTACAGTGTCCGTACAGGGGCCGTACAGGGGACAGGGGACGTGCCCCCCTACCCACTATGTTGCTGGTGGCCCTCAGCCGGCCTCAACGACTCCCGGGGCTCCCGTCGCTGGCCTGTGACGCCTGCCCTCGTGCTTTCCGCCGCCCTCCCGCTCCTTCTCCTTCTCCGTCTCCCCTCCTCTTTTTGTGGGACATCAAGCCCCGCCCACCCACCCATTCACCCACCCATCCCTTTCCACCGCAGCCGGCCTGAACGACGCCGTGACGGCGCTGGGGCGGCGGCTGCTGGTGGCGGTGGTGGGGGTAATCAGCTCGGAGCTGGTGGAGGTGGGTGGGCTGAGGGGTGTTTGAATCTGAGAGCGGGAGAGCGTCTTTAAGCCTGCGCCAGGAAAGCTTAGCTTGCGATGGGGGCTGGGGGGGGGGCTGAACCTGGGGCGGGGAGGGGGGGTTTGGGGGGGGGCTGGGGCCATGCCACACCATGTACCGGCGGCAGCTGGGTCCAGTCCACACCCCCAACTCTGTCCCCCATCGCCCTCCGCCTGGCCCAACGTTCGTACGACAGGAGTCGGCTCCCATGGGGGAGGGTGACGTCATGCTTGCCGTACAGGTGAGACCCGGTGTGGCGCGCAGAGATGGCAGGCCACGAGCATAGCCTGGAAGCTGCGGGCAAGCGTCCAGCGGGCAGTGGAGCTGGTAGGCATATCAGTCCTGACCCCAGCTCTGCTCCGCGTCCTTGCTATCCGCAGTCGCTCTTCCCTCCGCCCCTGGCGGCCGAGGCGCTCGCGGCCGTCCGCCAGGTGAGACTGGCCCATGCCTGTGATACGTGCCCAAGCGTTCCTCCCTGCTCCCTCCCTGTCAGTCGTGCTGCCTCATCCTCGCCGCCACTCATACGCACGTGTTCTTGCGCGCATGCCGTACGACTGCCGTACCGCCGTACCCGCGCAGGCGCTGCGGTCGTACGACGACACCACGGACGAGATCCCCGTGTGGGACGAGAGCTGGGGCTCGCTGGGCGACAAGCTGGAGCTGGGGCTGCAGCTGGGCCGCGTGGCGTGCCTGGCGGCGGCCTACACGCCCCTGCACGTGGGTGCTGACGTGGGGACCCTGACGTACCCCCGTCGTACCCTGTTCGTTTCAGTGCCGATGGGTGTTGCGGGCCTCTGCACGTGGGTGCTGTACCTCGGTATGCCCTGGATGGCGCAGGCCCCAATGTATGAAGACGATTAGCCCCTAGAAGGGCCCTGCACTTATGGTGCCAGATGGGTGCCATACTGCAGCCATACAACCCTGAACTCTTGATACCAGCCCACCCAAGGGCCCTGTGGGAGAAATAATTGGGGCCGCTAAACGGCATGTCTGCGTTGTGTATGCTCATTGCAGGGCGACTTTGCGGACATGGTGGTGAGCGACGAGGACGTGACCAGCAGCATGGAGGACACGGATGACGTCAGCAACGACGATGACGAGGATCATGACGACGATGAGGAGGAGGAGGACGGCGGGCCGCCCCCGCTGGTCCCAGACACCGACTCCGAGGGCGGCGGTGCCGAACGGGTGCCGTTCATGGCGCCGGTGGTCGGCGCGGCGGGGCCGTTCGGTATCAGGTGAGGGGCCCGGGGGCAGGGCTGGGGGTTGGAGGAGCGGGCGTCCGGTCCTTTGGTCCACTTTGGTGCGCGTCATCGGGGGCGGGGCCGCTCGGCGCTCCGGCCCTTCGCGGCGCCAGTCTGTCTCTTCTCGCCACGTACATGGCACTTGCCGAGGGGCCACAAAGGGCTGGCAGGGTAGTTGCGTTACTCTCGTCGGCAGCGCGGCCGTGATCCTGGCGGCAACGCTTGAAACGCCCGCATTCCGGTTGCCCGCGGCAGGGCTCCGGCGGCGGAGGCGCGGGCGGCGATGGCGCAGGCCGCCAGCCGCGGCGGCGGCGGCGGTGGAGGCGGAGGCCGGGGCCGCGGCGGCCGGGGCCGCGGCGTTGCGGCGGCGGAGGGCGGCCCGCTGGGTCTGCTGGGCAGCATGCGGGCAGCGCTGGGGGGCATGCGGCTGAGCGGCGTGGGCGGTGTGGTGGCAGTGGGCGGGCTCTTCGGACGCAGCGGCGGCGGCCCTGCCGGCGGCAGCGGCAGCAGCGGCGGCGGTAGCCGCGGAGGGCGAGGCCGGGAGGGTGCCGCCGCCGAGGGCGCGGCGGAGGCGGGCCCCAGCGGGTCCGCCGCGGCCCCGGTCCGTAGGACCATACGGTTCAGCCTTGCACGTGACGTTGACGCGCCGCAGGCCCAGGCCCAGGCGGGGCCCCAGGAGCTCGGCTCGGGCCCAGGCCGGGCCCAACCGCCAGCGGAGCTCGCCGCGGGGACGGGCCCAGGGAGTAGCGGCACGGCAGCGGGGGCAGCGGCAGGGCCAGGGGCAGGAGCGGGGGCGGGCGGGGGTGCGGGTGACGAGGCCATGCCGGCGCTCGTACGGGGCAGCGACACGTCTGAGTCATGCCCGCCTGAGTCATCGGCCGGCGATGAGTCATCCTCCGAGTGGGAGGACGCGGACGAGCAGGTCGGGCGCGGGAGTGGGGCGCACTAGGGTGGGAAACACGCTGGGGCCCGGGCAAGATGAAGAAAGGGGCCCTAAAGGGGCACTCGGACTGGGGCTCCCTTTTCTGTCCATAACCCTGGCAGAGAGAGGGGCACAACCCGGTGTTTATGGGCTCGCCCTTCCGCCCATTCCGCCGGAACATAACGCTGCTTCTTTCCCGCCCTCGGCCCCCGCGCCTGACCCACCCAGACGGCGGCGGAGGTGATGCAACAGCAGGCCCAGGCCCAGGCGGGCCCCGCCGCGGCCGGCTCCGGGCCCACAGGCCCAGGTTCCTCTGCCACTGCCGCTGCCGCGGGCGCCACCGGCGGTGGCGGCGCCGGCCGCGGCGGCGGCGGCCGTGGCAGCGGCGGGGCGGAGGAGCACTGGTGGAGCCGGCACCTGCGCCGGCACGATCGCGCCCATGACGATGACAGCGATCTGGACGAAGATTTCCCTAGTGATGACGAGGACGATGACGAGGATCTCGATGACGAGGATGAGGATGACGAGGACGGTGATGACGACATGGGCATGGGCGATGACGATGATGACGAGGATGATGACGAGGACGAGCGCCAGTCTGACGCGGACATCCGGGGGGTGGTCGCGCTGGCGGCGGTGCTGGAGTGGGCGGTGGGGCGGCTGCTGCGGGTGGCCAAGGTGGGGGGGTGGGAGGGGCTGGGGGGAGGGCACGAGTTGGGAGGGGTGTTAGGGGGGGTTCAATGGGGACTGGAGGGAGGGAGAAAAAGGGAGGGGCGGGGCTGCTGCGGGTGGCCAGGGAGAGAGGAGGATGGGAAAGATGGGAAACGGGGGGTTGGGGGCCTTCAAAGGGGAAGGGCGTTAGGGTCAGAGAGGGGGTCGGGGCTGCTGCCGGTGGCAAAGGAGGGGCTGGTTAAGGGGTGGGGAGATTCAAATGAGAACGATGAGGGAACGAAGAAGGCGTTGTGGATTGGATAGGGCAGGCCAAGGGGCAAGCGGTGAGGTCGCCGTTCGCCCCCTCACCCCTACACCCTCTTCCCCCCCCCCCTTTTCCCTCCTCCGCGTCACTCGCCCCTCAGTCCTACGTGGACGCCGGGCTCATGGCCCTGGGCGGGGGTGAGGGGGGCTGCCTCCTGCAGCCCTGGCACCTGCAGGTGGGTGAAGGGAGGGTGGGGGCAACTTGGGGGGAGTGGGGAGGGTGGGGCAGTCCCGTGAGTTGGAAAGGCTGCTTCGTACTCGGCCGGCACTCAGAGCGGCACGAGGGGAGGGGGGGGGGAAAGCGCTTCCTGGCCGGGGAGGGGTCCTCACCCTCGGCACACATCTTCTTCCCCCTCTCTCAGGTGGCACTGGACACCTCACCCCTGGGCGCACTCCTGCCTCCGGAGCCGCCGCCGCCCGGTGCCGTCGCCGCGGCCGTGGGCGCCGCCGGCGGCGGCGGGCCGGCGGCGGTGGGCTGCGGCGGCCCGCCGGCGGCCTCTGCCTCCGGAGACACGGGCGGCCGACTCCTGGGGGCCCTGCCCCTGAGGCCCTTGGCCCTGGGCCTCGCCTCCCTCGCGCTACAGCCCGTGTCGGCGCTGCTCGTGCTGGCGGCGGCGGCCCCGGCGGCGGCGGCGGCGGCGGGGTCGGCGGGGCCGGTCCTGTGCCCGCTTGATCTGCGCTGCTACTGTGGCGGCGGCAGCGCGGGCGGCGGGGCGGAGGGCGCGGGTGGCAGGGAGGGCGGAGGCGCGGGTTCGCCGCCTTGCTCCTACTTCTCGGGTCACCAGTGCGCCGGTGAGTGCTGGCCATGCAACCATCACTCGTTCACAGCTTCTCGGCGCGAATCTCAGCATTGCGTCAAGTACGACTTCTTTGTCTGTGCATGTTTGTGGCCGCAGGCTGCGCTGGCGCCACCTCGACCGTCCGCTCCCTACCCTTCGCCGATCGCATCAAAGCCGTCGGCGCCGTCCTCCGGGCGGCCTTCGCAGGCGCCGTCGGCGCCGACGACTGGGCCGCCGCCCCCGGCGGCGCCGACGGCGGCGGCGGCGGCAGCGGCAGCGGCTCCGCCGCCGCAGCGGCGGCGCCGTTGGGGCCGCTGCCGCCGCCACCGGCGGTGCTGCGGCCGCCGGCTGACCTGGCGGCGGCGGTGACGGGCGGGCGCGTGCGCGGGGAGCTGCTGGCGGCGCTACTTCCGCCGCGGCTGCGGCCGCTGCTGCTGCCGTCGGCGCTGCGCCACGCCGCCAGGCTGGCCAACACGGGCGCGGCGCTCGGTCTGCTGCGTGTACGGCACCTGGAGGCGGCGCCATGGTGGCGGCAGCCCGGCGGCGCCGCGGCGGTCGGCGGCGGCGCCGCGGCGGCGGCTGTGTCGGCTGCGCTGGCGGAGGTGCTGCGGCCCGACGTCGGCTGGGCGCAGCAGGTGGCGGCGCACCTGGCGGAGGTGGGCGACGTCGAGGCGGTAGCGGCGCTGTGCCGTGACGTTGGTGTCGTATTGTACGGCAGCTGCGGCACCGCGACGAGTACGGCAGCCGCAGGCGCGAGTGGGGCTGCGTCGACTTCGGAGGTAGGAACCGCGGCAACAAGCCTGCTGCCGACGTGCATCCCTAGGGCCGCCTTCCGGGGCGTCTTCGAGGAGGCTCTCGAAACCGTGCGGCGGGAGCGATCCGCCGCCGCCGCCGCCACCGCGTCCTTCAGCCCCGCTGCCGCCGCCGCCACGCCTGACGGCGCCGCCGCCGATGCAGTGCCAGCCGCCGGTGGGGCGGAGGCGGCAGGTGGGGCCGCTGGCGGAGGCGGCAGCGGCAGGGGCCAGCGGCGGCGACGGGAGGAAGAGGAGCCGGGGGCGGCGGAGCCGGCGGCGAACCGGCCGGCGCTGCCGCCAGCCATGGGCGTGTGTCGGCACCTGCCCGTGCCTCGGTTCTCACCCGACGTCAACCTGCTCGCGCCGGCCCTCTCCGCCACCGCACCGACGGCGGCCGCGGCAGCGGCGGCGGCAGAGACAGCAACGGTGAGCGCCGTCGGCTCTGGCGCTGCCGCCGTCGCCGCCGCTGACGCCGCCGCCGCCGCCGCCATGGAGGTTGACGGTGAGGGCTCCGCAACGGAGCCGTCGTCCGCTGCGCTGGCGGCGTCAGACGCAGGCGCCAGCACGGATGTGGGCTGGGGCGTAAATGCCTCGGTTTCTGGAGCGCCGCCGGCAGCGGGGGCGAGCGCGGAGCCGGCTGCAGCTACGGAGGTCATCAAGGACGGGGCGGCGGCTGAGGTGGCGATGGGGGAGCAGGCGAGGCAGCAGGGGGCGGGCGTGGAGGGGGAGGGGGGGCAGGGGGAGGAGGAGGGGGAAGGGGAGTTCGTGTGGACGGAGGATGCCGTGGAGCTGCTGCAGCTGGCGGCGGAGGCGTTCCTGGCGGAGGCGCTGGCGGCGGGGCACGGCGGCGGCAGCGGCGGTGGCGGCGGCGGAGGAGGCGGCGGCGGAGGAGGCGGTGGTTGCGGAGGCGGCAGCAGCTGGGGCGGGCCTCGAGGTTGGGGGCCGGCCGGGGGGCGGTGAGAAGTGCGTCACTCAGGCCTCTCGTGCTTCCGGATCGCGGCTGCTTTCCTCTTCGTTCTCCGGGTGTTGTGTTGGGCCGTGGCGGTCGGGACAGGGGGCGGTGGATGGTAAGGCCAGGTGTGGATGCTCGCAAGCTATGCACACGGTAGGGCGACTTGACTGCGTATCGGCTTTCGGGAATCGTCCTTGGCTGGAACGCAACGGGCTTCGGAGGCAGGGGCCTGGCGGGCAGGCGGCGTTGCGGCACGGGTCTACATCCAGCCTTAACCGTTGGTTGGTTGAGGGAAGAAGTCGCCAGAACCCGAGGCACCGCACCTGGAGAACATGGATGGGGGCGGCGGGCGGCGTTGAAAGACAGGATAGGAATGAATGGAAATTCAACATTGTGGTTGCGTTGTGCGTTGGCAGACGCAAATTGCCTGTGAAGCGGGAAAGCGTGCGGAGGAGAACACAACACACAAGAAGTAGGTGGAGGGCATGGGCAGCTGAACCGGAGGCCGGGCACTGGGTCCCCTGGGCGGGGTCCGATTGGTCGACGGCGGGGCGGCATGGGAACCGCGGTTCGATTCGCCCTCAACTTGCTACTTGCAAGAGTACCTTTATCCCTCGACTTGCTTGATACGCTCCGTACGGTACGCTGAGGAACTGGACGCTCCCGCGAGCACTTCAGCGCCCACATGTTGGTCTGAGAGCCGCGTTATTGTGACTAGCTCCAAGGGTTTCTAGCAACACAACAGGCGCCATGTTGTCAATCGCCATGTGATGCATCCGCTCGGGCGCTCGGACGACCCAAGGGCAGTGAGCTCGATCCCAGGCCCTGATGCGGACTCTGGCGATGACGCCGCAGGACCTGGCACGGCCGGGAAACCCTGATGCTCACGGATGGAGAACGGCACTGTGTACACTGCGTAAAGGCCGAGGCGCCACGGGGAGAGGCTGGTTCCAGGTGAGGGGCAGGGATGGAGAGCAGAAGGCGGTGGCGAGCGTTTGGTTTCATGGGCCTTGCGTTCATGTGCCCGACCTCAAATTCCCTCTCTGATCCCAGGCCCTGGCTCTAACCTCCCTCCCCCTCCCCCTGCCCTTGCCCTCCCCTCCCCTCCTCTCACCACCCCTGCCCTTCTTCCCCCTCCCCGCACGCACCCTGCAGGCTGGGCCGCGACTTCCTGGCCCTGACCAGCCGCTCCAGCAGCCGCGAGCTGACCCCGCTGGACCCCCTGCTGGCGCACACGCTGCTGCGGCGCCTGGGCCTGGCGGGGCGGGGGCCCGCCTTCGCGCTGCTGCAGGGCGCGCTGCGGCTGTGGTACCTGGATGGCCTGCGTGGTGTACGTGGTGCCGCGGTCCTTCTTCGACAGCCCGCGCGGCAGGTGGGCGAGCTGGGGGTGGCTTGGGTGGCGTGTGCGGCGGCTGGGGCGGAGTCCGAGGTAAGGGTTTATGAGCTGCCGTGGGGTCAGAGGATGGGCTCATCCCAGGACAGGTTCCTAATAAGAGACATGGGGGGCCAGAGGAGTGGAATGGGCGTCAGCCTCAAGAGCGAGAGCGCCCTGAGGGAGCCCGCGCAACTGCTGGTGGCTCCCCCTCTCTCCGTATATCACCAGATGGCGGGCCCGGCGGGCGGTGACGGTCGTGGTCTTCACCGCGCTCATCGTCAGTGCCGTGCGTTGCGGCTAGCCTGCGAATGAAGCCCGCACGCGCCCTTGTTGCCAGGCTAGCACCCATGCATTCCCACGCCTCCATTTGCCCAGTATGGCATTCCCTCGCCTCCGCCTCTCAAGGCTAGCACTCATTCCACGCCCTCAACTGCCCAGTATGGCAGTGGTGGGGCCGCCGGCGGGCGGTGTGCCCATGGCGCCACCGCTGGGGCCTCCAGCCGGCGGCGACGGGGCACGTGCGGGGGCCCTGGGGGCAGGCAGAGGCGCGGCGGCGGAAGGGCCTGGGCCGCCGGCTTCTCAGCTGCTGGTACTGCTGGCCTCCCGAGTGCCACTCACACTCCCGAGCGCTGCAGTGCAGCAGGTCGGAGGGGGGGGAGGGGGTCAAAGGGCTGGGTTAGCTGGGTACCGGAGTCGGTCGGTGGATGGCCGGCAATCAAGAATTCACAGTTCCGACAGGAGGTCAGGTCCTTGCCCTTCTCTAACGCTGCCGGTCCTCTCTTTCCACCCTTGGCCCCCAGCTCCAGGCTCAGGCAGGGAAGCAGCGGTACTTGGGGAGCAACTGGCGCAGCTGGCGGCGCTAACGGCGGCGGCTGCGGCGGCTACGGCGGCGGCGGTGACAGCGAGCGAGGGCGCGGGCCCAAGCACACGGCCCTCGCTGAGCCGGCCAGGCTGAGTTTGACGGTGGTGTGAGGGGCGGCGCCCCAGAGCGAGGAGGGTGAGCGAGGCGGGAGGCAGGACGAGGGACAAGGTGGAGGACGTGCCGGTACAGGCAGGGGCTGGGTCGGTATCGTGCGGGGTAGGGCACGGCAGGGGGGGGGAGGCAAGGGCAGGAAAGGGGTGCGGGGCAAGGGAGCGAGGCAAGGACCGGCTCCCATGGGCCCGCCAGGGCCCGGCGGCGAGGCCCTGGATGGGGACCGGTATCAAGCGCTGAGGTGGACATGGCTTGGGCGTATCTGCAGGGGGAAGTCTGAAGGGGGCGTCCTGGGGGACACGCAGAGTTCCATACAGAAATACATACGAGGGGGGCGTCCTGGATGGGGGACGGACTCCACTGGGGTGCGATACTGGGGTGCGATACTGCTTAATGTACTTAATGCCCCCCAAAACCTTCCTCTCACCAACGCCGTTGCTCTCCCCGCCCCGCCCCTTGATGTCATGCCCTTATGCCCGCAGGTGACGTACGGCAAGGCAAGCAAGACGGCCGCGAGGCCCGCAACGGCTCCAACGCTTGCTTGGCGAGAGATCGGGGAGCTGCTGGTGGACTAGGTGGACCCAGGCGGACCCGGCGGACCCGGCGGGCGGACCGGTGCGGCCAGGGGTACCCCTGGCGGAACCGGGCGGACGACCACGTAATTGGTAAGCGGACCCGACGGGCGGATCCCGTAATCGGTATGGCAGCCTGTGTATGTACGGCTTGATGAGATAGATGGTTGCGTATACCGGCGGTGGGGACGATTCGCCAGGCTGCTATGCATGTGGTGGGGCTGTAGGGGCGTTCGCCTGGGCGTGACTCGGTTGCTGCACACCAGGCCCTGGCTGGGGCAAGGCCGTGGCAAGGCCGTGGCGACTTCCCCGTAGCATGCGTTGACCGCCAAATCGTTGCGCCTAGCTAGCTGGACGGACAGTCAGGGAGCTGCATGCACTTCGTTAGGATCAGCAGGCAGGAGTAACATATATGGGTGCGCGCGCACGAAATCCCAGCCAAGGGAGCGAGCAGCAGAGACAGGCTGACGGACGCGCACAGGCCCCCGGTGGTCGGCGTCTCTGCTGGCGTGTGGCGTGGGGTTCGCTGTCGGTGCGTGGCAGTGTTGCTATCTTAGCTAAGTTAGGAAGGAAGGAATCTGAGACTTTTGCCCCTGAGGAACTTGGCTAATTTTCCGGCCAAGGCACCTCGTTTCCTTGCTAGTACTTAGCTAATCTTTGGGGTGTGAGCAAGGCGTGGACCCGATAGGGGGGGCTGGCAACCCGCAGAGCCGCGCGGCAGGGTGTGTGCATGGATGAAGCACCTTCTTGTGGGCGTTGGGCGTGTGTCGCAACCTGCGCAGACCTGTTGGCACCCTACCTGAGAGAAAGGACTCATTGTGCCTGCGCCGCGAGGCAGGTACCGTACTACAAGTGTGGGCTGCTAGCATGCTAGCAGTAAAAACGCTCTCCCCAGGCTCCCAGCATGCTAGCTAGCTAGCATGCTAGCAGCCCACACTTGCGCACGCCGGCCGCCAACCCCGCATACGAGCCCGCCTCTTGGTACTCTTGTAACCTGCTGTCGTACAGTGTCGTACAGCACAGGGCGAGTGATATGACCGCGTGGATTTTGGCTTACGCCCTCACGCACTACTCTCACCCCCGCAGCCAGCAGCTAGCTAAGCCAGCGCGGAGTGTCACATAATAAAGAGGGTAGCATATTGAGGGTATCGATAGATTAAGTCATGGTTGTTAAGGGTAGGTTTTGGTTAGCATGGTCGGGAAAGCGGGGAGAGCGGGAGAGCGGGGGAGTGCGCGCGCGGCGAGCGGTGGGCTCTGTCAACACAGCCCGCTGGTTGGTCGCTAGGTCGTGGCCCCTTGTTCTTGACCGCTGGGCGCCAACCTTGGCGCAAGACCCATCAGTGTCGAGGATGCAGGCGGGGCTCGTGGGACACCCCCGCGGCGGGCTCCCAGCATGCTAGCCAGCCAGCATGCTGGCAGCCCGCCGTCCCTGAACCGAGAAGGCCCTCCCTCCTCACATTCCTTCTGCGCTAGTGTGAAACAGGTTCGTCCTCTTCTGCATGATGCTACTGATGGTTGCTTGCTGCAGGTGGTGCTGAGGAAACGTGGGTGTGGGGGGCACAGCTTGCGTGGACACACGCCCCGCCGGGCTCCCAGCATGCTAGCCAGCCAGCATGCATGCTGGCAGCCCGCCGCCCCTGTACAAAGGCTATACTCATCCAGAATGCACAAGGCGGCTTCTACTCGCGTGGCATTGTGTGTGCTTGCTTGCTTACCGGTGGTTTTGGCGTCAGCAGGATGGGGGCTGCAGGTGGGGCTCATGTGCACCACGCCTAGGCTGCCTGGGCTCTCAGCATGCTAGCCAGCCAGCATGCTGGCAGCCCACAGAACCTGCTCACCAGCGGCGGGGTTCCCCAAAACTTTTCATTCGCATACCTATACCAGGATACGCAAGCCTGAACGTACATCGCATGGCACTCTCTTGCCCCGCCAGCTCCCACTGGCTGGCAGCCGAGCACAATTCCTGGATGGATACACCAGTGTGCCTGCGCCTCTCGCTCGCGCACTTGCTTGACAGAAGCAAAGCCTGCTTGTACAGACTACAGACAGCTGCATGTTGTGTCGCCTTCGTTCGGCTGTATCTTATGCATGCACGCTGCAGGGTTCCGGACCGGCATAAACACAGCAGCAAAGCGTGGTCGACGGGCGAAATGTCGTCACGCAGCGGGTGAAGAAATCCAGAGCAAGCGGTGTTTAAAAACACCATTTCATGGAGGGCAAGGCCATCCGCCTCCGAAAAAACGCCCTTGGCATTCCCCCAGCCACGCCTGCCTCCTGCCCAGTGAGCCTGCGGCGGGGCCTGCTCGGGTCGAGCCTGCCTGTCGATAGGTAAGCGGCAGGAGGGCGGATGCCTCGGCGCCCTGACCTCGCCGCCGGCTGGGGGCGTGCCGGGTAGGACCCCGCTAACCCGACGCCTGTCTCCACGCACAAGCGCTAGGGGCCGCAGCTGAGGGCAGGGAAGCGCCGCCGGGCAGCGGCAGGAGGACGGATGCCTCGGCGCCCTGACCTCGCCGCCGGCTGGGGGCGTGCCGGGTAGGACCCCGCTCACCCGACGCCTGGCCCCACGCACAAGCACTGGGGGCCGCAGCTAGGGGCAGGGAAGCGCCGCCGGGCAGCGGCAGGAGGGCGGATGCCTCGGCGCCCTGACCTCGCCGCCGGCTGGGGGCGTGCCGGGTAGGACCCCGCTAACCCGACGCCTGGCCCAATGCACAAGCGCTGGGGGCCGCAGCTGAGGGCAGGGAAGCGCCGCCGGGCAGCGGCAGGAGGGCGGATGCCTTGGCGCCCTGACCTCGCCGCCGGCTGGGGGCGTGCCGGGTAGGACCCCGCTAACCCGACGCCTGGCCCCACGCACAAGCACTGGGGGCCGCAGCTGAGGGCAGGGAAGCGCCGCCGGGCAGCGGCAGGAGGGCGGATGCCTCGGCGCCCTGACCTCGCCGCCGGCTGGGGGCGTGCCGGGTAGGACCCCGCTAACCCGACGCCTGGCTCCACGCACAAGCACTGGGGGCCGCAGCTAGGGGCGGGGAAGCGCCGCCGGGCAGCGGCAGGAGGGCGGATGCCTCGGCGCCCTGACCTCGCCGCCGGCTGGGGGCGTGCCGGGTAGGACCCCGCTAACCCGACGCCTGGCCCCACGCACAAGCACTGGGGGCCGCAGCTAGGGGCAGGGAAGCGCCGCCGGGCAGCGGAAGGAGGGCGGATGCCTCGGCGCCCTGACCTCGCCGCCGGCTGGGGGCGTGCCGGGTAGGACCCCGCTAAACCGACGCCTGGCCCAATGCACAAGCGCTGGGGGCCGCAGCTAGGGGCAGGGAAGCGCCGCCGGGCAGCGGCAGGAGGACGGATGCCTCGGCGCCCTGACCTCGCCGCCGGCTGGGGGCGTGCCGGGTAGGACCCCGCTAACCCGACGCCTGGCTCCACGCACAAGCACTGGGGGCCGCAGCTGAGGGCAGGGAAGCGCCGCCGGGCAGCGGCAGGAGGACGGATGCCTCGGCGCCCTGACCTCGCCGCCGGCTGGGGGCGTGCCGGGTAGGACCCCGCTAACCCGACGCCTGGCCCCACGCACAAGCGCTGGGGGCCGCAGCTGGGGGCAGGGGAGCGCCGCCGGGCAGCGGCAGGAGGACGGATGCCTCGGCGCCCTGACCTCGCCGCCGGCTGGGGGCGTGCCGGGTAGGACCCCGCTAACCCGACGCCTGGCCCCACGCACAAGCACTGGGGGCCGCAGCTAGGGGCAGGGAAGCGCCGCCGGGCAGCGGAAGGAGGGCGGATGCCTCGGCGCCCTGACCTCGCCGCCGGCTGGGGGCGTGCCGGGTAGGACCCCGCTAACCCGACGCCTGGCCCAATGCACAAGCGCTGGGGGCCGCAGCTAGGGGCAGGGAAGCGCCGCCGGGCAGCGGCAGGAGGGCGGATGCCTCGGCGCCCTGACCTCGCCGCCGGCTGGGGGCGTGCCGGGTAGGACCCCGCTCACCCGACGCCTGGCCCCACGCACAAGCACTGGGGGCCGCAGCTAGGGGCAGGGAAGCGCCGCCGGGCAGCGGCAGGAGGGCGGATGCCTCGGCGCCCTGACCTCGCCGCCGGCTGGGGGCGTGCCGGGTAGGACCCCGCTAACCCGACGCCTGGCCCAATGCACAACCGCTGGGGGCCGCAGCTGAGGGCAGGGAAGCGCCGCCGGGCAGCGGCAGGAGGGCGGATGCCTTGGCGCCCTGACCTCGCCGCCGGCTGGGGGCGTGCCGGGTAGGACCCCGCTAACCCGACGCCTGGCCCCACGCACAAGCACTGGGGGCCGCAGCTGAGGGCAGGGAAGCGCCGCCGGGCAGCGGCAGGAGGGCGGATGCCTCGGCGCCCTGACCTCGCCGCCGGCTGGGGGCGTGCCGGGTAGGACCCCGCTAACCCGACGCCTGGCTCCACGCACAAGCACTGGGGGCCGCAGCTAGGGGCGGGGAAGCGCCGCCGGGCAGCGGCAGGAGGGCGGATGCCTCGGCGCCCTGACCTCGCCGCCGGCTGGGGGCGTGCCGGGTAGGACCCCGCTAACCCGACGCCTGGCCCCACGCACAAGCACTGGGGGCCGCAGCTAGGGGCAGGGAAGCGCCGCCGGGCAGCGGAAGGAGGGCGGATGCCTCGGCGCCCTGACCTCGCCGCCGGCTGGGGGCGTGCCGGGTAGGACCCCGCTAAACCGACGCCTGGCCCAATGCACAAGCGCTGGGGGCCGCAGCTAGGGGCAGGGAAGCGCCGCCGGGCAGCGGCAGGAGGACGGATGCCTCGGCGCCCTGACCTCGCCGCCGGCTGGGGGCGTGCCGGGTAGGACCCCGCTAACCCGACGCCTGGCTCCACGCACAAGCACTGGGGGCCGCAGCTGAGGGCAGGGAAGCGCCGCCGGGCAGCGGCAGGAGGACGGATGCCTCGGCGCCCTGACCTCGCCGCCGGCTGGGGGCGTGCCGGGTAGGACCCCGCTAACCCGACGCCTGGCCCCACGCACAAGCGCTGGGGGCCGCAGCTGGGGGCAGGGGAGCGCCGCCGGGCAGCGGCAGGAGGACGGATGCCTCGGCGCCCTGACCTCGCCGCCGGCTGGGGGCGTGCCGGGTAGGACCCCGCTAACCCGACGCCTGGCCCCACGCACAAGCACTGGGGGCCGCAGCTAGGGGCAGGGAAGCGCCGCCGGGCAGCGGAAGGAGGGCGGATGCCTCGGCGCCCTGACCTCGCCGCCGGCTGGGGGCGTGCCGGGTAGGACCCCGCTAACCCGACGCCTGGCCCAATGCACAAGCGCTGGGGGCCGCAGCTAGGGGCAGGGAAGCGCCGCCGGGCAGCGGCAGGAGGGCGGATGCCTTGGCACCCTGACCTCGCCGCCGGCTGGGGGCGTGCCGGGTAGGACCCCGCTAACCCGACGCCTGGCTCCACGCACAAGCACTGGGGGCCGCAGCTGAGGGCAGGGAAGCGCCGCCGGGCAGCGGCAGGAGGGCGGATGCCTCGGCGCCCTGACCTCGCCGCCGGCTGGGGGCGTGCCGGGTAGGACCCCGCTAACCCGACGCCTGGCCCAATGCACACACGCTGGGGGCCGCAGCTGAGGGCAGGGGAGCGCCGCCGGGCAGCGGCAGGAGGGCAGATGCCTCGGCGCCCTGACCTCGCCGCCGGCTGGGGGCGTGCCGGGTAGGACCCCGCTAACCCGCCGCCTGGCCGTAATGACGAGCACTGTGGGTCTGAGCTGTGGGGCGGAGTGCGCGGGGCGGCAGGACAAGACAAAGCGTCAGTGCGGGCAGGCCAGGGCAGGGGCGGACGGGTTGCGTGCTGACAAGGGAAAGGAGCGTGCTCCAGGGAAGGGAGCGTGCTCCGCCCCTTCACCACTGCTTCGGACCCAATGCGATGTGTCTGAGCCGCAATAAGGCCGTGAGCTCACCGCTTCAGCGTTACTGCAAATGTTGCATCTCACGCAGGCGGTCGCCGTCCACGCGGACGTACACCAGTGGAGCCTTGCAGGTTGTGGGAAGGTACCATTCATATCGCACGGCGCCGACCTTCGCCAGCAAACGGCCGCGCCCCGGCCGCCCCGGGCGCGCCAACCAGCTGGGCAAGAGCCAGAGTAGCATCTGCAGGATGGCATCCTGGTATCATGCATCCGTTCTATGGTGCGAGGTGGAAAGGGAAGCCCCAAACTGGCGAGGTTGACCGAGCGTCAATGTGATTCACCGCGTCGTGCGAGCCTAGTGCCGGATACAGGTGAGTAGTGGTGTATAGTAAGGCCACAGAGCCGTCACAGCGTGGTTATGGGACCCCGGAGAGACAGGAGCGACGGCATAGACGGATGCATTTGTTGTTAACCGCGACAGCTCTCGACGCACTCGGCTGACAACCTCCGCTGGAGACCTGTGCAGTGCTTGCGGCGATTGATGATAGCGTCAGGCCCCGCCACCGCGTCGCGGAAGCGTCGTCAGCGTCAGGAAGCCTCGTGGTTGGTCGGGAGAAGGCGGAGCTCCACGGCGCTTCCCCACCCCCCACCGCACCTCACGCCCCGCGTCTTGCATCGCGGTCTGGCAGGCAGGCGCATCAATGAATACATGTCGTGTATGCCCAGAGGCTTTGGCTCGAGAGGACAGTCCGGCAAGAGCCTTCGTATGGCAAGGTCCCTACCCGGGCTCCATAGCCACCGCCAAAGCAGTGAAGGCCCCCTTGCATCCAGCTCTCCCCTGCCAATGCATCACAGCACATGTTGTTGTTGTTGTTGTTGTTACACGGAGTTACACGGACAACATCAGCTCTGAACTCCCGTAAAGGGCCGTGGGCCAAAGGGATGTGTGTCCAGGCTTTGCGCCAGTACACATCCCAGAGGCCATAATGATGCAGCACGCGCACGGGGTGCAAGGCAGTCGGGCTAGAGCCTTCAATAGGCTGCGGGCATACGTAACTCACGGAGTGGGTATGTCAATAATGCAGACAGATCTGTGCCTAGAGCGGGTGTGCCAGAAGTGTACAAGGGGTCGGAGATGAGCGACACGCACGGTGAGAGTGCCCGGCATGCACGGCTGCACGTGCGGCACTAAGTGCTGGCATGACTCGGTCGGATGCCAGGCAGCTGGCCCCAGCTGGCCCGTGTCTTGCGTAAGATCTGGGAGAGGATACTTGGGGCCCACTCATCCTTGCTCCATCCGTTCCTACCTGCTTTTCTGGACACACGTCCGTTTGGCTTACGGCCCGTATGGTCCGTGCCGTACTGTGGTCCGTGCCCGCAGGCTCTCGCATGCACTGCCCCCACCGACTCCCCCCCACGGACTCCTCCACCAGACTCGCCCTGCCAGAGCCACCCCACTGCTAGATCCCCCCCACGGACTGCTGCAGCAGTATGTCCTCTCGAGCGAAAGCCTCTGGGCATACACGACATGTATTCATTGATGCGCCTGCCTGCCAGACCGCGATGCAAGACGCGGGGCGTGAGGTGCGGTGGGGGGTGGGGAAGCGCCGTGGAGCTCCGCCTTCTCCCGACCAACCACGAGGCTTCCTGACGCTGACGACGCTTCCGCGACGCGGTGGCGGGGCCTGACGCTATCATCAATCGCCGCAAGCACTGCACAGGTCTCCAGCGGAGGTTGTCAGCCGAGTGCGTCGAGAGCTGTCGCGGTTAACAACAAATGCATCCGTCTATGCCGTCGCTCCTGTCTCTCCGGGGTCCCGTAACCACGCTGTGACGGCTCTGTGGCCTTACTATACACCACTACTCACCTGTATCCGGCACTAGGCTCGCACGACGCGGTGAATCACATTGACGCTCGGTCAACCTCGCCAGTTTGGGGCTTCCCTTTCCACCTCGCACCATAGAACGGATGCATGATACCAGGATGCCATCCTGCAGATGCTACTCTGGCTCTTGCTCAGCTGGTTGGCGCGCCCCGGGCGGCCGGGCGCGGCCGTTTGCTGGCGAAGGTCGGCGCCGTGAGATACGAATGGTATCTTCCTACAACCTGCAAGGCTCCACTGGTGTACGTCCGCGTGGACGGCGACCGCCTGCGTGAGAGATGCAACATTTGCAGTAATGCTGAAGCGGTGAGCTCACGCCCTTATTGCGGCTCAGACACATCGCATTGGGTCCGAAGTAGTGGTGAAGGGGCGGAGCACGCTCCCTTCCCTGGAGCACGCTCCTTTCCCTTGTCAGTACGCAACCCGTCCCCCCCTGCCCTGGCCTGCCCGCACTGACGCTTTGTCTTGTGCTGCCGCCCCGCGCACTCCGCCCCACAGCTCAGACCCACAGTGCTCGTCATTACGGCCAGGCGACGGGTTAGCGGGGTCCTACCCGGCACGCCCCCAGCCGGCGGCGAGGTCAGGGCGCCGAGGCATCCGCCCTCCTGCCGCTGCCCGGCGGCGCTCCCCTGCCCGTACCTTCGGCCCCCAGCTCTTGTGCGTGGGGCCAGGCGGCGGGTTAGCGGCGTCATACCCGACACGCCCCCAGCCAGCGGCCTGGGCAGGGCGCCGAGGCATCCGCCCTCCTGCCGCTGCCCGGCGGCGCTCCCCTGCCCCCAGCTGCGGCCCCCAGGGCGTGTGCATGGGGCCAGGCGTCGGGTTAGCGGATTCATACCCGGCTCGCCCCCAGCCGACAGCCTGGGCAGGGCGCCGAGGCATCCGCCCTCCTGCCGCTGCCCGGCGGCGCTCCCCTGCCCGTACCTTCGGCCCCCAGCTCTTGTGCGTGGGGCCAGGCGTCGGGTTAGCGGGGTCCTACCCGGCACGCCCCCAGCCGGCGGCGAGGTCAGGGCGCCGAGGCATCCGCCCTCCTGCCGCTGCCCGGCGGCGCTTCCCTGCCCTCAGCCGCGGCCCCCAGCTCTTGTGCGTGGGGCCAGGCGTCGGGTTAACGGGGTCCTACCCGGCACGCCCCCAGCCGGCGGCGAGGTCAGGGCGCCGAGGCATCCGCCCTCCTGCCGCGGCCCGGCGGCGCTGCCCTGCCCGTACCTTCGGCCCCCAGCGCGTGTGCATGGGGCCAGGCGTCGGGTTAACGGGGTCCTACCCGGCACGCCCCCAGCCGGCGGCGAGGTCAGGGCGCCGAGGCATCCGCCCTCCTGCCGCTGCCCGGCGGCGCTCCCCTGCCCGTACCTTCGGCCCCCAGCTCTTGTGCGTGGGGCCAGGCGTCGGGTTAACGGGGTCCTACCCGGCACGCCCCCAGCCGGCGGCGAGGTCAGGGCGCCGAGGCATCCGCCCTCCTGCCGCGGCCCGGCGGCGCTGCCCTGCCCGTACCTTCGGCCCCCAGCGCGTGTGCATGGGGCCAGGCGTCGGGTTAGCGGATTCATACCCGGCTCGCCCCCAGCCGGCGGCGAGGTCAGGGCGCCGAGGCATCCGCCCTCCTGCCGCTGCCCGGCGGCGCTCCCCTGCCCGTACCTTCGGCCCCCAGCTCTTGTGCGTGGGGCCAGGCGGCGGGTTAACGGGGTCCTACCCGGCACGCCCCCAGCCGACGGCCTGGGCAGGGCGCCGAGGCATCCGCCCTCCTGCCGCTGCCCGGCGGCGCTCCCCTGCCCGTACCTTCGGCCCCCAGCTCTTGTGCGTGGGGCCAGGCGTCGGGTTAGCGGCGTCATACCCGACACGCCCCCAGCCAGCGGCCTGGGCAGGGCGCCGAGGCTTCCGCCCTCCTGCCGCTGCCCGGCGGCGCTTCCCTGCCCCCAGCTGCGGCCCCCAGGGCGTGTGCATGGGGCCAGGCGTCGGGTTAGCGGATTCATACCCGGCACGCCCCCAGCCGGCGGCGAGGTCAGGGCGCCGAGGCATCCGCCCTCCTGCCGCTGCCCGGCGGCGCTCCCCTGCCCGTACCTTCGGCCCCCAGCTCTTGTGCGTGGGGCCAGGCGTCGGGTTAGCGGGGTCCTACCCGGCACGCCCCCAGCCGACGGCCTGGGCAGGGCGCCGAGGCATCCGCCCTCCTGCCGCTCCCCGGCGGCGCTTCCCTGCCCCCAGCTGCGGCCCCCAGGGCGTGTGCATGGGGCCAGGCGTCGGGTTAGCGGATTCATACCCGGCACGCCCCCAGCCGACGGCCTGGGCAGGGCGCCGAGGCATCCGCCCTCCTGCCGCTGCCCGGCGGCGCTTCCCTGCCCCTAGCTGCGGCCCCCAGCTCTTGTGCGTGGGGCCAGGCGTCGGGTTAACGGGGTCCTACCCGGCACGCCCCCAGCCGACGGCCTGGGCAGGGCGCCGAGGCATCCGCCCTCCTGCCGCTGCCCGGCGGCGCTCCCCTGCCCGTACCTTCGGCCCCCAGCTCTTGTGCGTGGGGCCAGGCGGCGGGTTAACGGGGTCCTACCCGGCACGCCCCCAGCCGGCGGCGAGGTCAGGGCGCCGAGGCATCCGCCCTCCTGCCGCTGCCCGGCGGCGCTCCCCTGCCCGTACCTTCGGCCCCCAGCTCTTGTGCGTGGGGCCAGGCGTCGGGTTAGCGGCGTCATACCCGACACGCCCCCAGCCAGCGGCCTGGGCAGGGCGCCGAGGCTTCCGCCCTCCTGCCGCTGCCCGGCGGCGCTTCCCTGCCCCCAGCTGCGGCCCCCAGGGCGTGTGCATGGGGCCAGGCGTCGGGTTAGCGGATTCATACCCGGCACGCCCCCAGCCGGCGGCGAGGTCAGGGCGCCGAGGCATCCGCCCTCCTGCCGCTGCCCGGCGGCGCTCCCCTGCCCGTACCTTCGGCCCCCAGCTCTTGTGCGTGGGGCCAGGCGTCGGGTTAACGGGGTCCTACCCGGCACGCCCCCAGCCGACGGCCTGGGCAGGGCGCCGAGGCATCCGCCCTCCTGCCGCTGCCCGGCGGCGCTTCCCTGCCCCTAGCTGCGGCCCCCAGCTCTTGTGCGTGGGGCCAGGCGTCGGGTTAACGGGGTCCTACCCGGCACGCCCCCAGCCGACGGCCTGGGCAGGGCGCCGAGGCATCCGCCCTCCTGCCGCTGCCCGGCGGCGCTCCCCTGCCCGTACCTTCGGCCCCCAGCTCTTGTGCGTGGGGCCAGGCGGCGGGTTAACGGGGTCCTACCCGGCACGCCCCCAGCCGGCGGCGAGGTCAGGGCGCCGAGGCATCCGCCCTCCTGCCGCTGCCCGGCGGCGCTCCCCTGCCCGTACCTTCGGCCCCCAGCTCTTGTGCGTGGGGCCAGGCGGCGGGTTAACGGGGTCCTACCCGGCACGCCCCCAGCCGACGGCCTGGGCAGGGCGCCGAGGCATCCGCCCTCCTGCCGCTGCCCGACGGCGCTCCCCTGCCCGTACCTTCGGCCCCCAGCTCTTGTGCGTGGGGCCAGGCGTCGGGTTAGCGGCGTCATACCCGACACGCCCCCAGCCAGCGGCCTGGGCAGGGCGCCGAGGCTTCCGCCCTCCTGCCGCTGCCCGGCGGCGCTTCCCTGCCCCCAGCTGCGGCCCCCAGGGCGTGTGCATGGGGCCAGGCGTCGGGTTAGCGGATTCATACCCGGCACGCCCCCAGCCGGCGGCGAGGTCAGGGCGCCGAGGCATCCGCCCTCCTGCCGCTGCCCGGCGGCGCTCCCCTGCCCGTACCTTCGGCCCCCAGCTCTTGTGCGTGGGGCCAGGCGTCGGGTTAACGGGGTCCTACCCGGCACGCCCCCAGCCGACGGCCTGGGCAGGGCGCCGAGGCATCCGCCCTCCTGCCGCTGCCCGGCGGCGCTTCCCTGCCCCAAGCTGCGGCCCCCAGGGCGTGTGCATGGGGCCAGGCGTCGGGTTAGCGGATTCATACCCGGCACGCCCCCAGCCGACGGCCTGGGCAGGGCGCCGAGGCATCCGCCCTCCTGCCGCTGCCCGGCGGCGCTTCCCTGCCCCTAGCTGCGGCCCCCAGCTCTTGTGCGTGGGGCCAGGCGTCGGGTTAACGGGGTCCTACCCGGCACGCCCCCAGCCGACGGCCTGGGCAGGGCGCCGAGGCATCCGCCCTCCTGCCGCTGCCCGGCGGCGCTCCCCTGCCCGTACCTTCGGCCCCCAGCTCTTGTGCGTGGGGCCAGGCGTCGGGTTAGCGGGGTCCTACCCGGCACGCCCCCAGCCGGCGGCGAGGTCAGGGCGCCGAGGCATCCGCCCTCCTGCCGCTGCCCGGCGGCGCTCCCCTGCCCGTACCTTCGGCCCCCAGCTCTTGTGCGTGGGGCCAGGCGGCGGGTTAGCGGCGTCATACCCGACACGCCCCCAGCCAGCGGCCTGGGCAGGGCGCCGAGGCATCCGCCCTCCTGCCGCTGCCCGGCGGCGCTCCCCTGCCCCCAGCTGCGGCCCCCAGGGCGTGTGCATGGGGCCAGGCGTCGGGTTAGCGGATTCATACCCGGCTCGCCCCCAGCCGACAGCCTGGGCAGGGCGCCGAGGCATCCGCCCTCCTGCCGCTGCCCGGCGGCGCTCCCCTGCCCGTACCTTCGGCCCCCAGCTCTTGTGCGTGGGGCCAGGCGTCGGGTTAGCGGGGTCCTACCCGGCACGCCCCCAGCCGGCGGCGAGGTCAGGGCGCCGAGGCATCCGCCCTCCTGCCGCTGCCCGGCGGCGCTTCCCTGCCCTCAGCCGCGGCCCCCAGCTCTTGTGCGTGGGGCCAGGCGTCGGGTTAACGGGGTCCTACCCGGCACGCCCCCAGCCGGCGGCGAGGTCAGGGCGCCGAGGCATCCGCCCTCCTGCCGCGGCCCGGCGGCGCTGCCCTGCCCGTACCTTCGGCCCCCAGCGCGTGTGCATGGGGCCAGGCGTCGGGTTAGCGGATTCATACCCGGCTCGCCCCCAGCCGGCGGCGAGGTCAGGGCGCCGAGGCATCCGCCCTCCTGCCGCTGCCCGGCGGCGCTCCCCTGCCCGTACCTTCGGCCCCCAGCTCTTGTGCGTGGGGCCAGGCGGCGGGTTAACGGGGGTCCTACCCGGCACGCCCCCAGCCGACGGCCTGGGCAGGGCGCCGTGGCATCCGCCCTCCTGCCGCTGCCCGGCGGCGCTCCCCTGCCCGTACCTTCGGCCCCCAGCTCTTGTGCGTGGGGCCAGGCGTCGGGTTAGCGGCGTCATACCCGACACGCCCCCAGCCAGCGGCCTGGGCAGGGCGCCGAGGCTTCCGCCCTCCTGCCGCTGCCCGGCGGCGCTTCCCTGCCCCCAGCTGCGGCCCCCAGGGCGTGTGCATGGGGCCAGGCGTCGGGTTAGCGGATTCATACCCGACACGCCCCCAGCCGGCGGCGAGGTCAGGGCGCCAAGGCATCCGCCCTCCTGCCGCTGCCCGGCGGCGCTTCCCTGCCCCTAGCTGCGGCCCCCAGCGCTTGTGCATTGGGCAAGGCGTCGGGTTAGCGGGGTCCTACCCGGCACGCCCCCAGCCGACGGCCTGGGCAGGGCGCCGAGGCATCCGCCCTCCTGCCGCTGCCCGGCGGCGCTCCCCTGCCCGTACCTTCGGCCCCCAGCTCTTGTGCGTGGGCCAGGCGTCGGGTTAGCGGCGTCATACCCGACACGCCCCCAGCCAGCGGCCTGGGCAGGGCGCCGAGGCTTCCGCCCTCCTGCCGCTGCCCGGCGGCGCTTCCCTGCCCCCAGCTGCGGCCCCCAGTGCTTGTGCGTGGAGCCAGGCGTCGGGTTAGCGGATTCATACCCGGCACGCCCCCAGCCGGCGGCGAGGTCAGGGCGCCGAGGCATCCGCCCTCCTGCCGCTGCCCGGCGGCGCTCCCCTGCCCGTACCTTCGGCCCCCAGCTCTTGTGCGTGGGGCCAGGCGGCGGGTTAACGGGGTCCTACCCGACACGCCCCCAGCCGACGGCCTGGGCAGGGCGCCGAGGCTTCCGCCCTCCTGCCGCTGCCCGGCGGCGCTTCCCTGCCCCCAGCTGCGGCCCCCAGGGCGTGTGCATGGGGCCAGGCGTCGGGTTAGCGGATTCATACCCGACACGCCCCCAGCCGGCGGCGAGGTCAGGGCGCCAAGGCATCCGCCCTCCTGCCGCTGCCCGGCGGCGCTTCCCTGCCCCTAGCTGCGGCCCCCAGCGCTTGTGCATTGGGCCAGGCGTCGGGTTAGCGGGGTCCTACCCGGCACGCCCCCAGCCGACGGCCTGGGCAGGGCGCCGAGGCATCCGCCCTCCTGCCGCTGCCCGGCGGCGCTCCCCTGCCCGTACCTTCGGCCCCCAGCTCTTGTGCGTGGGCCAGGCGTCGGGTTAGCGGCGTCATACCCGACACGCCCCCAGCCAGCGGCCTGGGCAGGGCGCCGAGGCTTCCGCCCTCCTGCCGCTGCCCGGCGGCGCTTCCCTGCCCCCAGCTGCGGCCCCCAGTGCTTGTGCGTGGAGCCAGGCGTCGGGTTAGCGGATTCATACCCGGCACGCCCCCAGCCGGCGGCGAGGTCAGGGCGCCGAGGCATCCGCCCTCCTGCCGCTGCCCGGCGGCGCTCCCCTGCCCGTACCTTCGGCCCCCAGCTCTTGTGCGTGGGGCCAGGCGGCGGGTTAACGGGGTCCTACCCGACACGCCCCCAGCCGACGGCCTGGGCAGGGCGCCGAGGCATCCGCCCTCCTGCCGCTCCCCGGCGGCGCTTCCCTGCCCCCAGCTGCGGCCCCCAGGGCGTGTGCATGGGGCCAGGCGTCGGGTTAACGGATTCATACCCGGCACGCCCCCAGCCGACGGCCTGGGCAGGGCGCCGAGGCATCCGCCCTCCTGCCGCTGCCCGGCGGCGCTTCCCTGCCCCTAGCTGCGGCCCCCAGCTCTTGTGCGTGGGGCCAGGCGTCGGGTTAGCGGGGTCCTACCCGGCACGCCCCCAGCCGTCGGCCTGGGCAGGGCGCCGAGGCATCCGCCCTCCTGCCGCTGCCCGGCGGCGCTCCCCTGCCCGTACCTTCGGCCCCCAGCTCTTGTGCGTGGGGCCAGGCGTCGGGTTAGCGGGGGTCCTACCCGGCACGCCCCCAGCCGGCGGCGAGGTCAGGGCGCCAAGGCATCCGCCCTCCTGCCGCTGCCCGGCGGCGCTTCCCTGCCCCTAGGTGCGGCCCCCAGGGCGTGTGCATTGGGCCAGGCGTCGGGTTAGCGGGGTCCTACCCGGCACGCCCCCAGCCGTCGGCCTGGGCAGGGCGCCGTGGCATCCGCCCTCCTGCCGGTGCCCGGCGGCGCTCCCCTGCCCGTACCTTCGGCCCCCAGCTCTTGTGCGTGGGCCAGGCGTCGGGTTAGCGGCGTCATACCCGACACGCCCCCAGCCAGCGGCCTGGGCAGGGCGCCGAGGCTTCCGCCCTCCTGCCGCTGCCCGGCGGCGCTTCCCTGCCCCCAGCTGCGGCCCCCAGGGCGTGTGCATGGGGCCAGGCGTCGGGTTAGCGGATTCATACCCGGCACGCCCCCAGCCGACGGCCTGGGCAGGGCGCCGAGGCATCCGCCCTCCTGCCGCTGCCCGGCGGCGCTTCCCTGCCCCTAGCTGCGGCCCCCAGCTCTTGTGCGTGGGGCCAGGCGTCGGGTTAGCGGGGTCCTACCCGGCACGCCCCCAGCCGGCGGCGAGGTCAGGGCGCCGAGGCATCCGCCCTCCTGCCGCTGCCCGGCGGCGCTTCCCTGCCCTCAGCCGCGGCCCCCAGCTCTTGTGCGTGGGGCCAGGCGTCGGGTTAACGGGGTCCTACCCGGCACGCCCCCAGCCGGCGGCGAGGTCAGGGCGCCGAGGCATCCGCCCTCCTGCCGCTGCCCGGCGGCGCTCCCCTGCCCGTTCCTTCGGCCCCCAGCGCGTGTGCATGGGGCCAGGCGTCGGGTTAGCGGATTCATACCCGGCTCGCCCCCAGCCGGCGGCCTGGGCAGGGCGCCGAGGCATCCGCTCTCCTTCCGCTGCCCGGCGGCGCTCCCCTGCCCGTACCTTCGGCCCCCAGCTCTTGTGCGTGGGGCCAGGCGGCGGGTTAACGGGGTCCTACCCGGCACGCCCCCAGCCGACGGCCTGGGCAGGGCGCCGTGGCATCCGCCCTCCTGCCGCTGCCCGGCGGCGCTCCCCTGCCCGTACCTTCGGCCCCCAGCTCTTGTGCGTGGGGCCAGGCGTCGGGTTAACGGGGTCCTACCCGGCACGACCCCAGCCGACGGCCTGGGAGGGTGCCGAGGCATCAGCCCTCCTGCCGCTGCCCGGCGGCGCTCCCCTGCCCGTACCTTCGGCCCCCAGCTCTTGTGCGTGGGGCCAGGCGTCGGGTTAACGGGGTCCTACCCGGCACGCCCCCAGCCGGCGGCGAGGTCAGGGCGCCGAGGCTTCCGCTCTCCTGCCGCTGCCCGGCGGCGCTTCCCTGGCCCCAGCTGCGGCCCCCAGGGCGTGTGCATGGGGCCAGGCGTCGGGTTAGCGGATTCATACCCGACACGCCCCCAGCCGGCGGCGAGGTCAGGGCGCCAAGGCATCCGCCCTCCTGCCGCTGCCCGGCGGCGCTTCCCTGCCCCTAGCTGCGGCCCCCAGCGCTTGTGCATTGGGCCAGGCGTCGGGTTAGCGGGGTCCTACCCGGCACGCCCCCAGCCGACGGCCTGGGCAGGGCGCCGAGGCATCCGCCCTCCTGCCGCTGCCCGGCGGCGCTCCCCTGCCCGTACCTTCGGCCCCCAGCTCTTGTGCGTGGGCCAGGCGTCGGGTTAGCGGCGTCATACCCGACACGCCCCCAGCCAGCGGCCTGGGCAGGGCGCCGAGGCTTCCGCCCTCCTGCCGCTGCCCGGCGGCGCTTCCCTGCCCCCAGCTGCGGCCCCCAGTGCTTGTGCGTGGAGCCAGGCGTCGGGTTAGCGGATTCATACCCGGCACGCCCCCAGCCGGCGGCGAGGTCAGGGCGCCGAGGCATCCGCCCTCCTGCCGCTGCCCGGCGGCGCTCCCCTGCCCGTACCTTCGGCCCCAGCTCTTGTGCGTGGGGCCAGGCGGCGGGTTAACGGGGTCCTACCCGACACGCCCCCAGCCGACGGCCTGGGCAGGGCGCCGAGGCTTCCGCCCTCCTGCCGCTGCCCGGCGGCGCTTCCCTGCCCCCAGCTGCGGCCCCCAGGGCGTGTGCATGGGGCCAGGCGTCGGGTTAGCGGATTCATACCCGACACGCCCCCAGCCGGCGGCGAGGTCAGGGCGCCAAGGCATCCGCCCTCCTGCCGCTGCCCGGCGGCGCTTCCCTGCCCCTAGCTGCGGCCCCCAGCGCTTGTGCATTGGGCCAGGCGTCGGGTTAGCGGGGTCCTACCCGGCACGCCCCCAGCCGACGGCCTGGGCAGGGCGCCGAGGCATCCGCCCTCCTGCCGCTGCCCGGCGGCGCTCCCCTGCCCGTACCTTCGGCCCCCAGCTCTTGTGCGTGGGCCAGGCGTCGGGTTAGCGGCGTCATACCCGACACGCCCCCAGCCAGCGGCCTGGGCAGGGCGCCGAGGCTTCCGCCCTCCTGCCGCTGCCCGGCGGCGCTTCCCTGCCCCCAGCTGCGGCCCCCAGTGCTTGTGCGTGGAGCCAGGCGTCGGGTTAGCGGATTCATACCCGGCACGCCCCCAGCCGGCGGCGAGGTCAGGGCGCCGAGGCATCCGCCCTCCTGCCGCTGCCCGGCGGCGCTCCCCTGCCCGTACCTTCGGCCCCCAGCTCTTGTGCGTGGGGCCAGGCGGCGGGTTAACGGGGTCCTACCCGACACGCCCCCAGCCGACGGCCTGGGCAGGGCGCCGAGGCATCCGCCCTCCTGCCGCTCCCCGGCGGCGCTTCCCTGCCCCCAGCTGCGGCCCCCAGGGCGTGTGCATGGGGCCAGGCGTCGGGTTAACGGATTCATACCCGGCACGCCCCCAGCCGACGGCCTGGGCAGGGCGCCGAGGCATCCGCCCTCCTGCCGCTGCCCGGCGGCGCTTCCCTGCCCCTAGCTGCGGCCCCCAGCTCTTGTGCGTGGGGCCAGGCGTCGGGTTAGCGGGGTCCTACCCGGCACGCCCCCAGCCGACGGCCTGGGCAGGGCGCCGAGGCATCCGCCCTCCTGCCGCTGCCCGGCGGCGCTCCCCTGCCCGTACCTTCGGCCCCCAGCTCTTGTGCGTGGGGCCAGGCGTCGGGTTAGCGGGGTCCTACCCGGCACGCCCCCAGCCGGCGGCGAGGTCAGGGCGCCAAGGCATCCGCCCTCCTGCCGCTGCCCGGCGGCGCTTCCCTGCCCCTAGGTGCGGCCCCCAGGGCGTGTGCATTGGGCCAGGCGTCGGGTTAGCGGGGTCCTACCCGGCACGCCCCCAGCCGACGGCCTGGGCAGGGCGCCGTGGCATCCGCCCTCCTGCCGGTGCCCGGCGGCGCTCCCCTGCCCGTACCTTCGGCCCCCAGCTCTTGTGCGTGGGCCAGGCGTCGGGTTAGCGGCGTCATACCCGACACGCCCCCAGCCAGCGGCCTGGGCAGGGCGCCGAGGCTTCCGCCCTCCTGCCGCTGCCCGGCGGCGCTTCCCTGCCCCCAGCTGCGGCCCCCAGGGCGTGTGCATGGGGCCAGGCGTCGGGTTAGCGGATTCATACCCGGCACGCCCCCAGCCGGCGGCGAGGTCAGGGCGCCGAGGCATCCGCCCTCCTGCCGCTGCCCGGCGGCGCTTCCCTGCCCCTAGCTGCGGCCCCCAGCTCTTGTGCGTGGGGCCAGGCGTCGGGTTAGCGGGGTCCTACCCGGCACGCCCCCAGCCGGCGGCGAGGTCAGGGCGCCGAGGCATCCGCCCTCCTGCCGCTGCCCGGCGGCGCTTCCCTGCCCTCAGCCGCGGCCCCCAGCTCTTGTGCGTGGGGCCAGGCGTCGGGTTAACGGGGTCCTACCCGGCACGCCCCCAGCCGGCGGCGAGGTCAGGGCGCCGAGGCATCCGCCCTCCTGCCGCTGCCCGGCGGCGCTCCCCTGCCCGTACCTTCGGCCCCCAGCGCGTGTGCATGGGGCCAGGCGTCGGGTTAGCGGATTCATACCCGGCTCGCCCCCAGCCGGCGGCCTGGGCAGGGCGCCGAGGCATCCGCTCTCCTTCCGCTGCCCGGCGGCGCTCCCCTGCCCGTACCTTCGGCCCCCAGCTCTTGTGCGTGGGGCCAGGCGGCGGGTTAACGGGGTCCTACCCGGCACGCCCCCAGCCGACGGCCTGGGCAGGGCGCCGTGGCATCCGCCCTCCTGCCGCGGCCCGGCGGCGCTCCCCTGCCCGTACCTTCGGCCCCCAGCTCTTGTGCGTGGGGCCAGGCGTCGGGTTAACGGGGTCCTACCCGGCACGACCCCAGCCGACGGCCTGGGAGGGTGCCGAGGCATCAGCCCTCCTGCCGCTGCCCGGCGGCGCTCCCCTGCCCGTACCTTCGGCCCCCAGCTCTTGTGCGTGGGGCCAGGCGTCGGGTTAACGGGGTCCTACCCGGCACGCCCCCAGCCGGCGGCGAGGTCAGGGCGCCGAGGCTTCCGCTCTCCTGCCGCTGCCCGGCGGCGCTTCCCTGGCCCCAGCTGCAGCCTCTGTTGCTTTGAATGGGGCCAGGCGGCCGGCGCGCGGGGCATACCCGGCACTCCTCAGAAATGAAGGGGGCCACCCGAACAGTGATGCTCCTGACACAGCCCAGCGTTCCCTTTCCCGCAGCTGCCAGTTTTGTTGTCCAGTGCGCTTGGGTATGACCGCTGGCCCGAATCACCAAATGGTGTTTATAAACACCGTACGTTAGACTGGATCTGCGCCACCTTCCGGTTCAATCAAGCTTGCGAAGCGCCAGGGACAGCTAGCGGGCTGCTAGCAAGCTCCCAGTGGGAGCCCGGGGCGTGAGTCTAGTCTGGATGAGTAAAGCCTTTGTACAGGGACGACGGGCTGCCAGCATGCTGGCTGGCTAGCATGCTGGGAGCCCGGGGCGTGTGTCCGCGCAAGCTGTGCCCCACACACCCACGTTTCCTCAGCACCACCTGCAGCAAGCAACCATCAGTAGCATCATGCAGAAGAGGACGAACCTGTTTCACACTAGCGCAGAAGGAATGTGAGGGAGGGCCTTCTCGGTTTAGGGACGGCGGGCTGCCAGCATGCTGGCTGGCTAGCATGCTGGGAGCCCGGGGCGTGTGTCCGCGCAAGCTGTGCCCCCCACACCCACGTTTCCTCAGCACCACCTGCAGCAAACAACCATCAGTAGCATCATGCAGAAGAGGACGAACCTGTTTCACACTAGCGTGGAAGGAATGTGAGGAGGGAGGGCCTTCTCGGTGCAGGGACGACCGGCTGCCAGCATGCTGGCTGGCTAGCATGCTGGGAGCCCGGGGCGTGTGTCCGCGCAAGCTGTGCCCCCCACACCCACGTTTTCTCAGCACCACCTGCGACAAACAACCATCAGTAGCATCATGCAGAAGAGGACGAACCTGTTTTACACTAGCGTGGAAGGAATGTGAGGAGGGAGCTCACTGGCAGCATGCTGAAAGCCCTGGGGGAAAGCTCTGGGGGAAAGCTCTGCCTCCTGACAATGCGGCGCCCGACCTCGTCGATCGGTCTCCGCATCTTGGGGTGATTGATGATCAAGATGCCCCGGGCCCAAGTGATTGCTCCCATGCCAGCCGGAGCCTGGGTCTACAATGCACCGCTTTGGGGCAACCCAGCCCTGCCCGCGGGGAACATCGACAACAACGCCCCAAGCTGGGGCCTCGAAGGCGAGTTCACAGATCTGTTCGCGGTTCCGGGACTGCGGACAGTAGGCACGGCAGTCCGCTGCCTAGATGAGCTTGAGCGCATCCGAGGGATGCACGGGCTGGAGGGCAGCATAGGCCGGGCTCTCGCACGGGCGAGGGCCCAGATCAACAGGTCATATACCGAAAGGGTAGTACAGAGCATTTTGGGCACGCAGGTGGGAGCGCTCCCGCAAGCACTCCGCAATGGACTAGACATGGGACAGCGCCTGGGCGCGCTTATTAGCCGGCTCCCGGCCGGGTGGGCCGAAGCAGCACGGGGGGTGGACGATCAGGCGGCCGCCCCAGTGTCAGGACACACTATGGTTCGTGGCATACCGATGCCGGCTGGGAAGACTCCCCCCCTTGGCGGCTCAGAGCCAATAGAGCTCACCCCTGCAGAAAAGCACGCAGTCGAAACCGGCTCGAAGCCATACTCCTAAGTCAGAAGCAGTTCGCTCAACGACAGACAACAATCTCCTCCAGCCAACCCCAGTGGCTTAGCTCCTACCATGCTAACGGTCTCTGCCAAGCGACAGCCTGCAAGACTCGTAACCCAGGCTACACCTCCTCAGCTACGCGTGCACCCAATGCTCGGCGCGTCCCTTCCCAATTCCTCGCATCAGCTGCGCTTTCATCGTTCCATCCCGAAACACAATCAGCCAAGCTCCAGGCTTTCCGCCAACGTATCCGCAGGATTCTCCAGTGATGACAGCCAGCCTCTCCTCGTCCAGAAGGCGGGTAAGAAGTGCAGCCCAAGCAGGCGGCGGGGCCGTCAGCAAGCGCCGTGGGATGAAGGCCGCGACCAGTGGCACCATGGCGATGGTCAGGGGCAGCCAGAAGGGCAGCAGCTCCGGGTGTGGAGCCGAGATGATGAGCCAGGACTCGCCGGGCGTGGTGAGGCGGCGGTAGGTACCCGGTTGCAGCGGGTCGAGCTTGGGCCAGCCGGATGCGGTGTTGGCCCGGCCCTGGTTCGCGCTGACGGTGTAGCCGCGGGCACGCAGCGCCAGGGCTAAGGTTTCGTCACCGGCGCAGGGGTCCAGAATGACCGGTGAGCGGCTGGCGTCCAGATAGTCCAGGAGCGAGCTCAAAGCCTCCTCAGTGGGCGCGGGTGTGACCGCGTGCGAGAGGGTCTCCGGCATGCTGGCGGCCAGTTCGGGCACCGAGCGGAGCTGCAAGAGGGCGGCGGCTCGGGCGCTCGCAGAGGAGAGGTCCCAGTGGTCAGGCAACGCCAAGGGCGGGGCCCCGGTGGCGACAGAGAGGACGGTGGCTGACGGAAGGGCGCAGCCCTTAGCCGCACGCAGAGTCAGCCGCTCCACGGTGCCGTCGGTGTAGCGCGCCTCGATGGGGCGGTTGCGCGGTTCGGCAGTGGTGTAGTGCAAGGTGCCCCGGCGCTCCACGAGAGCGTTGGTGGCGGGGTCACGGACCTTGCGGGAGCAGGCGGCTCCCTCGAGCGCCTGGGCTTCAGCGATGCGCTGACGGCCCTGGGCGTTGGGGAACAGCTGTGGCGCCGGCGCCTCGCGGGGGTGCGGGCGCGGGTTGCTGGTTGATGGTTGACGGGGTCACGCCGCGGGCGTGGCAGTCAGGGCAGGTCCAGGTGCCGCGGGGCACTGACCTGAGCGGCGGCTGGAGGCAGTACAGGTGCCATCCTGTGCCACAGCCGTCGCACATGACCATCTTAGACTCGTCGCCTGGGAAGGCGCAGATCTCGCATGGCAGATCCAGCGGAGGGATGGCGATGCGGGGATCTATGATCGGGTCCAAGTCTTGGAGGTGACAGGGGGCAAGTTGCTGACGTGCTCCTTGCGCGTGGTGCCGTCCCTACCGGTGAGGGTGGCCACGCCTTCAGCGCTGACAGCGACAATGCGCAGCACCGTGTCGCGGACAGGGAGCTGGAGCGTGTTGTTCTGATTGCGCAGGATGACGTACACGTAGTCGCCCACGTTAAACTTGGTGAACCGGGGCTTGTAGCCGCCGGCCCTCACGCGCGCGTAGTTGTGACGGTCGCGCCACTGCGCCGTGAGCAGGTTGTGGCCGTTGAAGGGGGCGGCTTGCTGCACGTTGTGCGCACGCAGCATCACGAGTTGATCCGCCCGCTGGGGGTCGAGATCGGGATCTATGGCCTCAGCCCAGAGCTCCTGGGCGCCCAGAGGTACCATGGGCGGGGCCCCGTACATAAGCTCGAAGGGGGACTTGCCGGTCGACTTCTGCGGGGAGCAACGGTAACCCAGCAGGATCCAGGGTAGGTAGTCGTCCCACTTCTCAGCAGAGACGTTCTGCGCACAGTATTTGCGAAGCGACCGCTTGCAAATCTGCACTACTCGCTCAGCCGCACCGTTGGACTGTGGGTGATTGGGCGAAGTAGTCCGGTGGTCGATGAAGCACTGTTCAAGCAGGGCAGCGAAGGCTCCCTGGAACTCCGAGCCGCCGTCCGTGACCACCTCCGCCGGGGCAGAGAAGCGGGCCAGGACGTTGGCGAGGAAGGCGTTGGCCACCTCCTCTGAGCTCTTGTCTCGCAGCGGAATCATCTCCACGTGCTTGGTCCAGGACTCCACGCACACCATCACGTACCGATAGCCCGACTGCGTGGCGGTGAGGGGGCCGGCCAGGTCAACGTGCCAGCGAAAGAAGGGCCCTCGGATTGGCAGAGGGTGCAGCTCCGGAGGGGTCACGTTGCCTGTGGTGTTGGCACGGTCGCAGAGCGCGCAGCGCTGTACAACGTACTCGACATCTCTAGACATACCTTGCCACCAGTAGCCGTTCTGGATCAGGCAGAGCGTGCGGCGAGCGCCCCAGTGGCCCAAGCGGTGATGCGCCTCCTCAATGATGGCTTGGCGTTGCTCAGGTGGGGGCACCTCACGCATGGTGGCGTTAGGCATGCGGCGATAGAGGCGCTTGACGCGCTCGTCGTACCGGTAGTTGATGGCTCGGCGCGCCACGCGCCTGGCTGCCTCACCTCCAAGGCCCGCGGGGCAGATGCCTTGCGAAAGGTAATGCAGCAGCGGCTTGTCCTCCCAGGGATCGCAGTAGCGTCCTGCTCCAAGCTCCTGACGATCGGCGATGGCGGCGACGTCGGAGATTAGGGCAGAAGTCCAGCGCTCGTTGGTCTGGTTGCGCTGTACGGCGCCGGTGATCAGGGCCGCAGGCTGGGCCGCTGCAGAGTTGTTTTGGGCCGCTGCAGAGTTGTTTTGACGCTCCTCACCCCCCCCCAGCGGGGCAGCCGGCGGTGCCTGAAGTGGAGGCATCCGGGCCATGTGGTGTGGGGTGATGAAGGCGCGCTGCAGGGCCTGCGCACCCGTGAAGAGGCGGGCGGCCGCCGGCACTTGGAGGCCTAAGAGTACTGCTTCGGGGGCCGTCGGGACGACGAGGGTGCCATCCTCTCGTGGCTCCAGCAGGGAAGCGGGTTCGAGGCCCGAGACGGTGCAGATCTCCTCTGGGTTCAGCGGCGACGGCGGCGCTGAACGGATGGTGGGAAATTCCATGGCGCGCAGGTCACCTGGGGGCAGGACCGTGACCGTGCGGCCCGGCACGTCGCATGCGGCGTAGGGGGGGCCGAGAAGCGCCTCGCAGATGGGCAACTGACGCGACGGCAGGGCGTCAGAGGCTGAGAGGTTGCTCGGGGCCCAGGCGCCGTTGGTGACAATGCGCCGCAGGTGCTCGATGGCAGCTAAGTTGGTGTAGTAGTCCCGCAGCGAATGCTGGGGCCTACCCAGCAAGGCCGTGTCTAAAGTCAGACCATTGCCGAAGGGTGTGTCCTCGGTCGTTGGCAGGTTGCCCTCCAGAAGGTAACCCGGGGGAAGGCGGGGCTGCAGCTCCTGAAGACGGCCGAGTAGGTCCAAGACCCGCTCGGGCGGGACCCGGTAGGAGTCCAGGTTGGCCAGCACGAGCCACTGTTGCCCAGCGTTGAGCAGGTGCTCGTTGCTGAGGGGGCCCGGCGGTAGGGCTGCCCAGGGCGCCTCCACGGCGGAGCCGCGGATTTGGCGGGGAAAGGAAGCACGGAGCCAGCCCAGACGTCGGCGCAGCAGCGCCCGCTCCTCCTCCGGCGCGCCCCAGGCGTGGTACTCGCGCACCGTCCAGCCTGCCCTGAGGCAGGCCTCGAGGCCCGTGGCGGCAGAGGTGCCGCACTCGACTACCACCAGCCCGTCGGTGAACGCCCGCTCCAAGAAATGGTGGGAGAGCAGGCTGGTGTCAAGGGAAACCGTGGTGCCGCTGCCCGTGCGGCGAGGCCGAGGGCTAGGCAGGGGAAGCGCGCGCAGCGCGTCCCTGGCTTCACGTACGATGCGGTTGGCTATAATGTTGGCTAGCCGGGTCTGCAGCTGCGCAGCAGTGCAGTCCGGGTCTGATGGTCTCTCAATGGCGTCAGAGGCCGTGCCGTTGCCGCCAGCCAGCAGCTCATCAGGAGAGAGCGTGAGGGCGGAGCCCTGCCCCGTCACGGCTGCCAGGACCGAGAAGTCCTCCCGGGCGCGCTGCGCCAGGGCTTGGACAGCTGCCATGAGAACGGTGGGCTGCGCTGCAGGCGTTACGGTGGGATACGGGACCAGCTTGGGCACCGGCGGACGAGGGTCAGAGTCCTCGTCCATCCGCGCGCCCGAGCCGTCAGCGCTCGAAGGCATGGGCGAGCGGCTGAGGGTGTCAGCGTTGTGGTGCAGCTTGCCGGGGCGGTGCGCCACGTTAAAGTCGTATTCTTGCATGAGGAGGGCCCAGCGCGCGTACTGCCCTACTAGGTTTTGATTATCCATTAGCCAAAGCAGCGGCGCGTGGTCGGTCACCAAGGTGAAGCGCCAGCCCAGCAGGTAGGGGCGTAACATCTTCATTGCCCAGCAGGCCGCCAGCATCTCACCCTTGTACGACGTGTAGTTGCGCTCATGCTGGTTGAGGGAGCGGGAGATGCAGGCGCACATGTACTCGTTGCCATCAGCGTCCAGCTGACCCAGCACGGCGCGGATGCCCACGTTGGAGAAGTCCGTATGGAGGATAAGCTCACGGTTGGGGTCAGGGTTGCGCAGCAGGCGGCGGCGGGAGCAAAATTGCGAGCTAAGGCCAAGGGCGTAGCCCAGGACTCGCGGCTGGAGAACGGCGACTGACGGGCGCCGTGCGGAGACGCGCTCCGAGTAGATTGTCGACAGGGTAGCACAGAGACTGCTTCGACTGGCAGTAGAGAAGGCAAGGCATGCAACAACTCTGACGTTACAGGTCTCAGTACGCATGAAGCGGTGCATAAAGCGGTGCTCCCGTCTTGACGAGACGGGAGCTGAGCGCTAGCCTATCCTCACCGCGGGCGGAATGAGGCTGCCGTACAGCATGCATGCTGTACCATACAAGTGCATGGCGCACACACAGGTCGTTCTCCCTTGTCAACCTCCACAACTCCCAGCAACCACCGAACTCCTACGATAGTGTGGCAGCGACGATACTGTGCTCTGTCACCAGGGGAAGAAGAGGCTTGGGCGAACATTGCCAGGGGCATAGGCTGGGAGGACGTCAGCTTGGCAAAGATGACCGTTAGCCTGGCCACGCACTTGCAATTGGGACCGGCTCGGGTTAAGCTAGCACGGAAGCATGCACTTTACATTCAGGAGGCGTACGGCACAGACACGGCATCAGCAGAAGCAGTGGCAAGTCTGAAAGCGGTTTGGCCGAGGTTGTGGGGCATTAAGTGGGATCCGGGCAATAAAGAGCCCTTGTGGAGGCTGGCGATGGATGGCTTCCCGGGATTTGGCATGCACCGGAGCCAGTTAGGAACTGAGAACGTGGCGAGGTGTCCGTGTGGGCGGGCCATGGAGCAAGGCGATCGGCTCCACCATTTCTGGTATTGTCCAGCCGCTGTGGCTGTTCGTATGCGCCTCAGTCATGGTATTGGCAGGGCGGTGAAACGACACGAGGTGTGGCTTGCTGTGCCCCCAGAGGGCACCGGGATTCATGCGCGAGTGTGGGACGTGGTGTGTCTGGCCGCGATATGCGCGATGGACCGGGCCAGAAGGTACAAGTATGCGCACAGGGACGCTCAGGACCACTCCTTGATGATGGCACAGGCTTTAGCAGTAGCACGAGGCGAGTTTGAGGGCCCGCTTGCAGTGTTTTGCGGAGGTTGGGCTCACGCACAGGGGCTGGGATGAGGTCCCAACCGACCACCCTTTCCTAGCGGCCAGGGCGGACGGATCAGTGCAGTATGCAGGCCCGGACGCCCCTTGATGGAGGCGGGGCACACCCTGCGGCGCATAACAAACGGGAGGGAGCCGCAGGGGGGGGGGGGGTTCGCCCGGCGGCGCATAACAAACGGGAGGGAGCCGCAGGGCAGGGGCGGGGACCGGGTGAGCTACACGTGGCGTTTGATGGGATGTGCACCTTGCGGAAAGGGGACATAGTCCTCTGCGGCGCATAACAAACGGGAGGGAGCCGCAGAGTGGGAGTGAATGTGGGGTCGGGAGAGCCAGGATCGAGAGGTAGGTGTACGGCCAACAGTGAGAGCACATGATGAACGGTGAACGGTTACTGGTAGGAGGCGCGGCCGAGGAGGGGCCATCGATACACGCTGAGCATGGTCATTGCGTGCCAAGGACTAAGGTGGGACCTGAGTGTGGTCAGTGCAAGTTATGACAGGGACTTGCGTTCTGGCTTGCAGGGGGCAAGCCCGTGAGGTGGGTCGCTTGGCCCCAGCGTTCAGCGCTGTGACCCCAGGGGGGTCCTTCATTGTAAACACCGAGGACTGGGGGAGCGTGCAAGGGCGATGCGTCCGTGTGGCATCCTGCCTGATGACCCTAATCCTGCGCTGCATCAGGTCATGTGGCTGCGCCTTGCTTTACACTCCAACGGCCCGGCTGTGCTGTTGGCGGATAGACGCAGCAGCTACGGCAAGAGCACGCTCAGCCGTGGCCACCCGCTGGTGTACGACACCCCACGACACTGTACGACAGCAGGTTACAAGAGTAACAAGAGGCGGGCTCGTATGCGGGGTTGGCGGCCGGCGCGTGCAAGTGTGGGCTGCTAGCATGCTAGCTAGCTAGCATGCTGGGAGCCCGGGGAGAGCGTTTTTACTGCTAGCATGCTAGCAGCCCACACTTGTAATACGGTACCTTACTGTGCGCCGCCCCCTGTCCGTCACTTGGCTAATTGGGCCGTCACTTGGCTAATTAGGCCGGCTGCAGCGCCACAGTCCTTACATGCACTTAGCTAATCCGGCCCAGCCAGGGGGGTTTGTCCCTGGAAGACTTAGCTACGCCAAAATAAGATAGCAACGCTGGTGCGTGGTACCTTCCTGGGTCCTCCCAGGAGGGGTCTGGGAGGGGTCTGGGAGGATTCTGGGAGGACTCGGGGCTCCTCCCCAGGGAGGGCCTCTCGGGCTCCCTGGGAGGAGCCAGGCCAAGCTTGAGGAGGACCCTCCTTGGGAGATATATATCGAGGAGGATCCTCCTTGGAAGCAGGTACTCTCAGTCCTCCCAGTCCTCCCAGTCCCCCCAGTCCTCCCCACTACTCCCCGGGTCCCCCAGTCCTCCCCGGCCCACCACCTCAACCTACCCTAGACCCTAGGACGGGGAGAACGGGGTCTAGGGTAGGTTGAGGTGGTGGGGCGGGGAGGACTGGGAGGACGGCTGGGGAGGACCGGGAGGACTGGCGAGGACGGGGGAGGACTGGGAGGACTGGGAGGACTGGGAGGACTAGGAGGACTGGGAGGACGGGGAGGACGGGGTCTAGGGTAGGTTGACGACGTGGTGGGTGGGGACGACTGGGAGGACTCTACACCCCTCCTAGGGTCCTCCTGGGAGGGTCCTCCTAGAGCCCTCCTGGGGGCCTCCTAGCTAGGGTCCTCCTGGGAGGGTCCTCCTAGAGCCCTCCTGGGGGCCTCCTACCTAGGGTCCTCCTGGGAGGACTTAGTCCTCCTCTGGCTATGTGTCGGATCTTTGCCTGTGCCTCTGCCTGTTCCTTTTCCTTTCCCTTTTCCTGTTCGGTTGGCCTGTCTATCGGTTGCCTGGGCTGTGGGGTTCCCATCGTTGTTTGAGCTCAGCAACTACAGCAACGGGGCGGGAGGGGCCCGCATAGTTTACTACCAAAGTACCGGTTCGCGATCGACTCGTGCCCGCGCGCACCAGGGCATCAAGTTGCTTGATTTGCGACCAACCGCCTTAGCGTGGTTGGTCCCGTCGAGGGCCGCTCTCTGTGCGTGCTGTGCGCGAGGGTGGCTGGTTGCTGCGCGGCGCGCGGATGGGAAGTCCGGGAAGCATGTCTGCTCGCTGGGAAGTAAGTCCCGGTAGTCCCGGCCGTAACTGAACTCGAAACGTCCCGGGCCTACAAGGGTTCACAATCCCCCATATGGTTGCCACCTGCCTCGTTGGCTGGTGGGCAGGGGCGGCGAGCCTACCTCGCTCCAATGCCGTCGTCCGCTCTCTCGGAATTTGATTGGTGGCAAATTACACTGGCTGGCTAGGCAAACTTGCCCTAGCTCTAAAACGACGCATAGTCTTCATAGTCTGTCTATACAGGCTCGCGCTTCCTGCGGGAGAGCTCTGGGCAGTGCGCACGTACGCACGCACTGCTGAGGTAAACCCCAATTTACCCCATTTGCCCCCGATGTTCCCGATTGCACTGGCAGCGATATAAGACTCACTCTACCTCGCTCCACAGCTGCATAACACACTCATGCGAGTCGCTTAGTCGCAAAGCGCTCTGAGTGTGCGGCGAGCGACTTACCTCTACCTCGATTACCTTTGATTGGTGGCAAATTACACTGGCTGGTAGGGCCCCAGCTCTGATACGACTCATAGTCTGTAGTGTTCTATTAGGCTCGCGCTTCCTGCGGGAGAGCTCTGGGAAGTGCGCACTGAGGTAAACCCCCATTTGCCCCAATTGCCCCATCGAGCGATCGCCGATGCATGTTCCCGATTGCACCGGCAGCGATATAAGAGTCGCTCCACCTTGCTCCACAGCTGCATAACACACTCATGCGAGTCGCTGAGTTGCCCGCCGCAAAGCGCTCTGAGTGTGCGGCGAGCGACCTACCTAGCTAGGCCTCTACCTCGATTGGCGTGCGGCGGTGCCCTCGGAACTTTCTCCCGTGGCTTCCAACCAGCCACTTGAAGACGTGATGTCGTCAGTAACGCCTGCCAGGTTCTCAGCGACGACGAGTGGAGGCCGGCTTTGCCGGCGGAAGGAGGGCAGCATACTCCTCGCGACCGTCGACCTCATGACCTCCGCCAACTACGCCAACTTCATACTTGTCGTCCTCATCTTGTGCTTGGGCACAAGCGCCGGTAGGAGCTGGAGCCGGGCAAATATGCCACCGGCCTAGCTACCCGCCAACAATGCCGACATTGCCGACCCGGCACCTCCTGAGTGGCAGCAAATCAATTGACCTCTCGATAGAAACAGTTATCTCCTTGTTCTCAGAATTCCCGGGCTCGTTGCTAGGTAGCCGCAATGACTGTTAGGACGGTGCAGAGGTTGCGCACGGGACGGGATGTGCGCACTCGTCCACTTCGTCCTTCCACGCACCCAATCACCCGCCCCTCGATTACCTCGATAGTTGTAGTAACCCCTTTGCTTCTTCCCCCCCCCCCCCCCCCCCCCCCCCGCCCACAGGGCAATCATCGTGTGTATGGTCGTCAGCTGACTATGGGTCTACGACGACCGGCACTGCCTTCAACGACACAACCCCGGCAGCAGCAGCAGCACATGACGTATCCGGCGCCGTTTCTCACATGTCAAGCGCTCCTTTACGTACCGCCGCATGCAGTCACGCGCATCAGCTGGGACTCTGGATGGTGGCTCGACTGTATCCAGTTCACCTATGGCGGCCAGCCTGGGCCCTGGCACGGCTGTGCGGACACTGGCGGCCCAGGACCAAATTTGCAAAGGTAGGGGCAGGCAACCGCATCCTTTTGCATTCTAGGTTCCCGCCCGCCCGCCCGCATGCATGCACTAGCTGTCGCGGAAAATATCTAGCTCGCTGCTGGTCTAGTCTCTTGGGGAGCAAATCACCATGATGACTTGCTGTTGAAGTGCTCTTGCAAGAAACGCAGCTGGCTGCATGCATTAGCTGCATGCCCCGGAAGGAGCTACTGCGCGCTGCCCATTATGTGCACCCCTTACACCCCTACCTACCCCCCTCGTCTGCCCCCTATCTGCCCCACGCACGGCAGCGTCAACTTGTACCCTGGAGAGCTGCTCACCTCGGTCCTGGTCTACACGGCCAACGTTGGCCCCGTTGCACGCCTCGAGTTCACCTCGACTATGCGCTCATCGATTGTCGTGGGGAGTGACCGCCCTCTTCAAGTCACGTCCGAGTACAAGAAGTGGCCCCTCCTGAACCCCGCGAAGCCCGCCAGTTGCGCGCAGACTGTGAAGAGACTGGTAGCAATCGCAGGTCGTGGAGATCAGTACCTCCAGGCTCTCTCCTTCGTGTGGGCTTGGCTGCCGCCAGGTAGGTGATAAACCTTGGAGCGGGGCTGCGGGCATTCATGCAGACTATGCAGACCTGCCTGAGGATTATGCCGGGGCTTTCTTGACTAAACAGACGGGATGGCCACCCACCCGCCCGCTTCGCACTTTCAGGTCCACCCATGTCACCGTCCCCACCACCAAAGCCCATGCCACCTTCCCCACCACCGCCCTATCCGCCCCTTGATTTGAGTGAGTTGCTTGTTTGGCCGTTGGCGGCTCTGGATATATTAACTATATTTCTAGTGTCACGCACCAGCCAGCAGATAGAAGTGCCAACGAGTTCGGTAAATGCACGCACACATTATTCACGCGTAATCCTGCTGCGCACACTCCACGTGTGGACGGAATGGTATGGTTATCCCGCCCCTGCCGTACGTACACGCCTACCCGCCCGGGTGGGGCCCGCGGGCCCGCTTCCTGCGGCCGTCCAACTAGTCCAACGAACGGCCATCCTACCGCCATGCGCAGGCAAGCTACTGCGCTGTACCCCGGCGGTCACGTACTCCGCAAACAGCGGTCGATACATCCCCGATGGATCATCAAGTCCTGTTGACATACCAATGACCATACCCTCCACCTGTGGCATCAAGAGGCTACGCGCGTTGACGGTGGCTGCCGTCCTTTATCACCCGTACGCCTCGGATGTTAGCATCTACCTGCAGCCTCCCACCCAGCTCTGGACTGGTCAGAAACTGACCATTGTCTCTGGTGCCGGCGGGTCAGCAAACTATGGATACTTCAATCAGGTGGGTGGAATCGGCCTTGCTCGAAATGTTGGATATGTGTTATCGACCTTGCTGCTGGGCCATTCGGCATCCAATACCACTGCAGAGCCTCGACTATGATTACAAGTACGGCTACGACTACAGCTATGACTACGTCCTTAACTACGGCCCTAGTTATGCTAGTTGGATCTTTGACTTTGGCATGTACTCGTTCAGCGATGCGGCGCCCCAACGGATTGCAGCTAGTTATTCGGGCAGTATGATCCCTGTCGGTACCTACAAGCCCGATGGACCGCCCATCCCCGTGGCTAACACTACGTGGGTCATGACGGTAAGCACTTACTGCTGGTGGAACATGCAGAACGAGCCCATTTAGCCCATTGTTGGCAGACGCAACATGCGTGCCTACGCGCACAGACTACGACCGCCACGCTTCGAGCGAATGGCTGATGGGCACCGATTGCGACATATATACACGCTCCGCCGGCCATTCTTTGCATGCAGGTCACGGACAGGGCTAACAGTGGAGAACCAATAGAAAGCAGAGGATGGGTCAAGGGGTGGGGCCTCGAGTTGTGGGGCGACGGAGGTGAGGAGGCATCGGCGGCGGACAGTGTACATACCCAGCTCGATTGGTGATGGTTGTCGCGCGAATGCCTTGCACAGCGTGCACGCGAGGGGATCAAGCTATGAACATACATGTCTTGACGGCCCGGGTGCGTGGGCCCGCCACTGCAGATGATCCTTCGCCGCCGCCCATCGCCGGGAGTCCCAAGCCGCCATCACCCAAGCCTCCACTGCCGCCATCCTCATCACCTCCCCCCAAGTAGGTAGCGGCAGAACAACCCTATGGATGATGGCCTAGCCACTTTCATTTGAAGGACGCACCTGCATTAAAGGAACTCTCCCCCCTTCCCCTAACAGACCTCGCAGTCCCGCTCCGCCTTCGCCAACACCGCCGAGCCCGTCCCCTTCACCCCCAGCGCCCCCCAAGCCTCCAACCCCGCCCCCGCCCCTGGCCAAGCCCCCGTCTCCGCCCCCGCCAAAACCGTCACCCCCAGCGCCCCCCAAGCCTCCAACCCCGCCCCCGCCCCTGGCCAAGCCCCCGTCTCCGCCCCCGCCAACCCCTTCACCCCCAGCGCCCCCCAAGCCTCCAACCCCGCCCCCGCCCCTGGCCAAGCCCCCGTCTCCGCCCCCGCCAAAACCGTCACCCCCAGCGCCCCCCAAGCCTCCAACCCCGCCCCCGCCCCTGGCCAAGCCCCCGTCTCCGCCCCCGCCAAAACCGTCACCCCCAGCGCCCCCCAAGCCTCCAACCCCGCCCCCGCCCCTGGCCAAGCCCCCGTCTCCGCCCCCGCCAACCCCTTCACCCCCAGCGCCCCCCAAGCCTCCAACCCCGCCCCCGCCCCTGGCCAAGCCCCCGTCTCCGCCCCCGCCAAAACCGTCACCCCCAGCGCCCCCCAAGCCTCCAACCCCGCCCCCGCCCCTGGCCAAGCCCCCGTCTCCGCCCCCGCCAAAACCGTCACCCCCAGCGCCCCCCAAGCCTCCAACCCCGCCCCCGCCCCTGGCCAAGCCCCCGTCTCCGCCCCCGCCAAAACCGTCACCCCCAGCGCCCCCCAAGCCTCCAACCCCGCCCCCGCCCCTGGCCAAGCCCCCGTCTCCGCCCCCGCCAAAACCGTCACCCCCAGCGCCCCCCAAGCCTCCAACCCCGCCCCCGCCCCTGGCCAAGCCCCCGTCTCCGCCCCCGCCAAAACCGTCACCCCCAGCGCCCCCCAAGCCTCCAACCCCGCCCCCGCCCCTGGCCAAGCCCCCGTCTCCGCCCCCGCCAACCCCTTCACCCCCAGCGCCCCCCAAGCCTCCAACCCCGCCCCCGCCCCTGGCCAAGCCCCCGTCTCCGCCCCCGCCAAAACCGTCACCCCCAGCGCCCCCCAAGCCTCCAACCCCGCCCCCGCCCCTGGCCAAGCCCCCGTCTCCGCCCCCGCCAAAACCGTCACCCCCAGCGCCCCCCCAAGCCTCCAACCCCGCCCCCGCCCCTGGCCAAGCCCCCGTCTCCGCCCCCGCCAACCCCTTCACCCCCAGCGCCCCCCAAGCCTCCAACCCCGCCCCCGCCCCTGGCCAAGCCCCCGTCTCCGCCCCCGCCAAAACCGTCACCCCCAGCGCCCCCCAAGCCTCCAACCCCGCCCCCGCCCCTGGCCAAGCCCCCGTCTCCGCCCCCGCCAAAACCGTCACCCCCCAGCGCCCCCCAAGCCTCCAACCCCGCCCCCGCCCCTGGCCAAGCCCCCGTCTCCGCCCCCGCCAACCCCTTCACCCCCAGCGCCCCCCAAGCCTCCAACCCCGCCCCCGCCCCTGGCCAAGCCCCCGTCTCCGCCCCCGCCAAAACCGTCACCCCCAGCGCCCCCCAAGCCTCCAACCCCGCCCCCGCCCCTGGCCAAGCCCCCGTCTCCGCCCCCGCCAAAACCGTCACCCCCAGCGCCCCCCAAGCCTCCAACCCCGCCCCCGCCCCTGGCCAAGCCCCCGTCTCCGCCCCCGCCAAAACCGTCACCCCCAGCGCCCCCCAAGCCTCCAACCCCGCCCCCCGCCCCTGGCCAAGCCCCCGTCTCCGCCCCCGCCAAAACCGTCACCCCCAGCGCCCCCCAAGCCTCCAACCCCGCCCCCGCCCCTGGCCAAGCCCCCGTCTCCGCCCCCGCCAAAACCGTCACCCCCAGCGCCCCCCAAGCCTCCAACCCCGCCCCCGCCCCTGGCCAAGCCCCCGTCTCCGCCCCCGCCAAAACCGTCACCCCCAGCGCCCCCCAAGCCTCCAACCCCGCCCCCGCCCCTGGCCAAGCCCCCGTCTCCGCCCCCGCCAAAACCGTCACCCCCAGCGCCCCCCAAGCCTCCAACCCCGCCCCCGCCCCTGGCCAAGCCCCCGTCTCCGCCCCCCGCCAAAACCGTCACCCCCAGCGCCCCCCAAGCCTCCAACCCCGCCCCCGCCCCTGGCCAAGCCCCCGTCTCCGCCCCCGCCAAAACCGTCACCCCCAGCGCCCCCCAAGCCTCCAACCCCGCCCCCGCCCCTGGCCAAGCCCCCGTCTCCGCCCCCGCCAAAACCGTCACCCCCAGCGCCCCCCAAGCCTCCAACCCCGCCCCCGCCCCTGGCCAAGCCCCCGTCTCCGCCCCCGCCAAAACCGTCACCCCCAGCGCCCCCCAAGCCTCCAACCCCGTCCCCACCAAAGCCTAAACCCCCGTCTCCGCCCCCGCCAAAACCGTCACCCCCAGCGCCCCCCAAGCCTCCAACCCCGCCCCCGCCCCCGGCCAAGGCCCCGTCTCCGCCGCCGCCAACCCCTTCACTCCCAGCGCCCCCCAAGCCTCCAACCCCGCCCCCGCCCATGGCCAAGCCCCCTTCTCCGCCCCCGCCAAAACCGTCACCCCAGCGCCCCCCAAGCCTCCAACCCCGTCCCCACCAAAGCCTAAACCCCCGTCTCCGCCGCCGCCAACCCCTTCCCCCCAAGCGCTCCCCAAGCCTCCAACCCCGCCCCCGCCCCCGGCCAAGCCCCCGTCTCCGCCCCCGCCAACCCCTTCACCCCCAGCGCCCCCCAAGCCTCCAACCCCGCCCCCCGCCCATGGCCAAGCCCCCCGTCTCCGCCCCCCGCCAACCCCTTCACCCCCAGCGCCCCCCAAGCCTCCAACATTGTCCCCACCAAAGCCTATACCCCCGTCTCCGCCTGCCCCGCCGCCTCCCCGCCCGGCCCCTGGGACATCTCCCTCTCCGCCTGCCGTGTCCACGCCTCGGCCCCCGCTCCCGGCCGTAACCGCGCTGATGAAGACAGTTACTGCTGCCGGTGAGAGGACGGCAGGGTCTGCTGCATGCACGCGTGCTTGTGTACATACACACTTCTCCATCCTATACATCCTTTCTAACATTACGCGGTACCTACCCACGTGCGATGATCACGCAGGATCTGCCGACAAGGTCGTCACCTCTGATGCAGTGGGCTCTGCAGCGTCAGCTAGGAAGAAGGCAGCACCGTCTGACGACGCGGTGCTCGTTCCCACAACGCTGGAGGCCCTCGAGTCCGAAGGCCGGGGCGCAGGCGAGGCTGCGCGCACTGCACCTCGCCACCACGGCGGCGGTAGCGGCGTCCGCCGCCGCCGCGACCAGCCCAGGCCTCCGAGGGTGCGTCGGTCCCCGCCGTCGTCCGTCGCAGCTCCCAAGGACGATTCCGTCGTCGCACCGACGTTGGACGCCAGCAGCGATGTGGCGGCTCCTAGCAGCAGTACTGGCAGCGGCGCAGCACCCACCGAGGCGGGTGGCGCAGCACCCACCGAGGCTGGCAGCGTGGACAGCGGACCCGTCGGTAGCCAGAACCAGCAGGGAGCGGGAGAGGCACCTGCCTCCGCCGCTACTGGTGGCACTTCGCCTGTCGTGGTGGTGGTGGGTGTGGTGTGCGGAGTGGTGGGTGCCGTACTGGTCACTGCGGGCGCTGTGGTGGCGGTGCGGTGGAGGCGTACAGTGCGGCGGGAGAAGCGTGTCATACCACTTTACTAGACAGCAGTAGTGCGGGCGCTGCGATGGAGCGCGCCCAACAAGTTTGATCCTAGATGGAGGGAGCTGTACGTCACGTGGGCAGAGGCCCATCCAGCCATTCCCTCCTATGTGCATTCCCTCTTTTGTGCATTCCCTCCTACATATGTGCATTCCCTCTTTTTGTTAGTGCAGCCTGGATGGGGGTTGAATGCCTGTGCGCAGCCCTGTGTCACGAGGCCAGCGGTAGCCCCGCCCTCTACTGTGAAAACGCAAAACTCTTGTGCCAGCGCAGCCTGCTGGGGATTGCTGGTGCGCAGCGCTGCAGCGAATGGCGTTTGCGCATTATGCTAACCGCAGGTCTGGCTGTTTGTGCTTAGGTGCTGGACCTTGGCTGTTTTGTTGCTTACTTGCTTGTCAACAACTCGCCCCGTGCGGTTTACATAGTCTGAACGGTCAAAGGGCATCAAGGCCCTGCAACTTAGTGTGTGTACGGATAGTACGGACGACGACGGGGGCTTGCCTGGCCTCTGGCTTTACTGGCTTGACGTCATCATCAGTTCGTTTTTTTGCAGGCACGGCCCGTCCGTGCAATGAGGCTTGGGGAAAGGAAGCATGCCCCATGCTGGACATTACCGCCGCACATTATTACGTATGCGTCTTTCATCCCGTGACGATGTGTGCATGTAGAGCATGCGTGCATCATCAGACACGCACGTCAAACGCGCGACCGGTCTCTTCACGTTATCTTCACGTTTTCTGGCAGTGGATCGGGCCAGCTAGGCCATAGCAGGTTGTGTCTGGCCGCCGCGCGCGGCGGCGGAGGTGGAAGGTTAGTTTTGGCCCTGCAGGATGGGACCCGATCTGGTCATCTTCATGCATGCGTGCTGTTCACGCACGCCCACACCGGCAGCTGTAATATTGCTACGCACGCTTCCCTATCTCAGCCCTGCAGCCGGGAGCTGCCCGGCACGGAGGAGGATCCAGAGGTAGGCAGACATACAGAACGAGTACGAATGCGGTAGTGTGAGCTCGGGGCCCTAGCAAAGTTTCGCCGAGGACAAAGTTGGATCCGGGATGTGACAAAACCTTCCCCGCCCCCCCCTCACCGCCCGCTATATATGCTGTTCCAAGGCCTCACCAACTAAGGAGGAGTCTTATAATTCGGGAACTTTCCCAACCAATACTACCGGGCTCACGAAATACAGTTGTTGCGTGGCGGACCATAGAAGCACACCCTTACCCTCCGTGACCCTGCTGGTGGACTTTCACTGTATCCTCAGCAGTCTGTAAGGCCCCCCATCCCCTGGATCTATCCCCCGGGCTGTCCCGAGATCCAAAACTTTCGCCCCGGCCCGGCACGGCAACGGTACGGCGGCGCTCACGCCCGCCAACCCACATCGATGCCCCGCCGCCGCAGCCCCGGCAGCGCCAGCAGCGTCTCCCCGTCTAACGGCCAGCAACCGCTAACCGTCAACCGCCGCAATCCGGGCAGCGCCGCCGCTGCCTCCTCCACGTCAGCGCCTGTAACGTCCACCAGGCCGCTCAGGCGCAGCGACGTGACGCCCGCCAGCCCGCCGCCGCCGCTGCTGGGTCCAGCGCCGCTGCCGTTGGCAGGCGCTGGTGACGACGCATCCCCCGCCAGGCCCCTGCGGCACGAGAGGCAGCACGTTGATACGAGCACACAAAAGGGTGTTCAGGGACTAAAAGACGATGTGAGCCATTGGACTGCCATGTGATGCGTTGGGCGGCAGCACGTGTGGCGGCAAGATCGTGGGGGCGACATGAGTCAGAGTCTGTCTGGCCATACCAGAGGCCGTGGAGGGTCAGGATTCCGGGGACTGAGTCGGGGGGGCATTGGAGCACGAACTGCAGCCGGAATGCGTAACCCCCCACCTTTATTCGAAGCCCGTGACCACGCCTCCTACAGGCCCATTTCCAGGCCCTCCGCAGGCCCAGTCGCGCACCTCAGCATGGGGCTGCCGCACTCGGCCAGCTCTAGGTCCGTCAGGCCCGGCAGGGCCCCGAGCAGGCCCAGCGCCGCCGCCGCCGCGGCGGTTGGCGAGGGCGCGCCGCGGATGCGGGCCCAGGCGGCGTGCAGATCCGGATCCAGAGCCGCAAAGGCCGCCGCCAGGGCGCTGGAGGTGCCGCCGCCCCCGGCCCCAGATCCAGATCCAGATCCAGAACCCGAGCGGGCGTCCCCTCCGCCGTCGGCGAGGCTCAGGCCGCTGAGCCCGTCACCGCCTGCAGCTGCCGTGGATCCGCCGGCTCCGGCCCCGGCTCCAGATCCAGTTCCCGCACCAGATCCGGATCCGGATCCAGCTCCGAAGTAGCCTGTGTAACCGGAGAATCCCGAGCCGCCCGCAAAGCCGGGCCGTGCCGAGCCGTAGCCTCCGCCGCCCCTCCCCGAGGCCCCCTCGGAGCATCGGGGCACGCAGTGCCATGCGGTCAGGGACAGGACCTGCAGGGGATCACGTGTGTGGGTTGAGATGCAGGCAGGGCTTAGTCAGGCCCTTCTATCAGTCAGGGACAGGACCTGCAGGGGATCACGTGTGTGGGTTGAGATGCAGGCAGGGCTTAGTCAGGCCCTTCTATCAGTCAGGGACAGGACCTGCAGGGGATCACGTGTGTGGGTTGAGATGCAGGCAGGGCGTAGTCAGGCCCTTCTATCAGTCAGGGACAGGACCTGCAGGGGATCACGTGTGTGGGTTGAGATGCAGGCAGGGCTTAGTCAGGCCCTTCTATCAGTCAGGGACAGGACCTGCAGGGGATCACGTATGTGGGTTGAGATGCAGGCAGGGCTTAGTCAGGCCCTTCTATCAGTCAGGGACAGGACCTGCAGGGGATCACGTGTGTGGGTTGAGATGCAGGCAGGGCTTAGTCAGGCCCTTCTATCAGTCAGGGACAGGACCTGCAGGGGATCACGTGTGTGGGTTGAGATGCAGGCAGGGCGTAGTCAGGCCCTTCTATCAGTCAGGGACAGGACCTGCAGGGGATCACGTGTGTGGGTTGAGATGCAGGCAGGGCTTAGTCAGGCCCTTCTATCAGTCAGGGACAGGACCTGCAGGGGATCACGTATGTGGGTTGAGATGCAGGCAGGGCGTAGTCAGGCCCTTCTATCAGTCAGGGACAGGACCTGCAGGGGATCACGTGTGTGGGTTGAGATGCAGGCAGGGCTTGGTCAGGCCCTTCTATCAGTCAGGGACATGACCTGCCGGGTTGGTGAGGTCAAGGTTAGAGAAGCAGGGTACCGAAAGGATGTGGGTCAGGGTCGTGGGTTGGACCAGATGCACCGTGTCGTGCCCAAAGCGCTCTGCCTCCGCCCCTTTCCCCCCCCAATCAACCCCACCTTCCCTTCCCCCCCTCCCCCCACACCTGTAGGCCCGGCAGCGCCCTCAGAAGGTACAGCAGCTCCGCAAGCTGCTCGTAGGACGAGCCGCGGGCCAGCTGGCGGTTGGGCGGTTGGCGGTTGGGTGGTTGGCGGTTAGGGCGAGGGGCCACTGGCTTCGACACAGCCACGCGAGCCACCCCGTACCCTCCGATACCTCAAACGCACAGCCCACACTTTCCCACTCACCTCATCTCCCCTTACATGTTGCTCCATGGCCCCATGTGAGCGCGTGCACCAGCCCCCCCTCCCCCTGCTCCTCACCCGCTCTGCCTCAGCGCCCCCACCCTTACCACCACCCCCTCTCCCCCCACACACCTGCAGCTCCGTCAGCCCCGTCAGCGTGCGCACCAGGCCCCAGTCCAGGCAGCCGTCCAGGTTGGCCAGGGCCAGGCGGCGCAGGGAGCCCCAGCCCGCCAGCTTGCGCATGGCCTGCTCCCACAGCCAGCGGAGGGACAGGGAGCGGACTGGGGGGTGGGGACGGAGGGGAGGGGGGAAGGGGAGGGGAGGGAGGGTGGGGAGGGGATGGCTGGGAGCGGGTGGGAAACGCGCCCCCCTCACCGCCCCTACCCCAACCCCGCCTTTCCCGAAGGAAAGGCGTGCGGCCAGCGCTGCACAACCCCGCATCCCCCCCACCCTCCTCCCGCCCCCTTCCTCCACCCCCATCCCCTACCCAAACTCCTCCCCCCGCACCCCTGACAGCCCCACCCACCCGATGGGAAGGCGTGCGGCAGGCGCTGCACCGAGTGAGCCACCAGCGCCACCTCCAGACCCGTCAGCAGCGGCAGCAGCGGGGGGCTGGAAGAGAACACGCCGCCTCCGCCGCCGCCACCGTACCCTCCGCCGCCGTACACCCCGCCGCCTCCGCCTCCGCCGCCGAAGCCGTTGCCTAGCCCAAGTCCTCCGTAGCCCCCTCCGCCGCCACCACCGCCGCCGTAACCGCCGCCGCCGAACAGCCCTCCGCCCCCTCCGCCGCCGCCGCCGCCAACGGCGGCGCCCCCCGCCCCGAACACTCCGTCCAGGGACCCCCCGCCCGGGCCCTGCCCCCACCCCCCCGGACCCTGCCCCCCTGCTGCCCCCCCTGTGGCCCCCCCCGGCGGGGGGGTGCCCCTGAGGTCCAGGCGGTCGATGGCCAGGTGGCGGAGGGAGGGGAGGCGGGCCAGGAGCTGGTGTGTGTGGGGGGGGGAGGCAGGAGAGGGGGAGGTGTGTGTGTGTGGTGTGGGGGGGGGGGGAAGAGGGGGTGAGAAAAGGGGGTGAGAGTAGAGTTGCGGGGGGGCAATCGGGGCTTGCGCTGGCGAGGGGCGAGAGCTTGGGTAAGCGGGGGCGAGGGCGCCGCCGTACCTGTACGTGCTCGTCCGTGATGTACGGCGCATCGTCCAGGCCCGCCAGGCCCAGGTGCTGCAGCAGCGGCAGGGCCGTGAGGGAGGCCAACAGCGCGGTGGTGGAGGCCTGGGGGAAGGGGTGTGTGGGGGGAAGGGTGTTGAGGGGATGGGTGGGTGGGTGGAAGGGGGTTGGGGGGCTGGGGGATGGGTGGGTGGAGGTGGCACGGGAGTGCCAAAATTTGCGTGGAGTCGCGTTGCATCGCAGGAAAGCGTAGGGACCGCATCCATGGCGTGCGTCGGGTTCCCAGGCTGCCTCTCCCTCCCTCCCTCCCTCCCTCCCTTTCCCTCCCTTCCTCCCTCTCCTGAAGGACCACGGCCCCTCACCTGGAACTCACACACCACCAGGCGCGTCAGGCCCGACAGGGAGGGCCCCGTCAGACAGCTGACTAATTGCTCGGACGCCAGGCCCACGTGCACCGCCGCCGCCGCCTCAGCCGCCGCCGCCGCCGCCAGCGCCGCCGCCGCGCCGTCGTCGCCGCCGTCGTCGTCGCCCAGCCGGTGCGCCGCCGCCACCGAGGATCCGTACGGCGCGCCCAGCCGCATCTCCAGCGCGCGGATGCCGTACAGTGACATCAGCGCGTACGACAGGGCCGAAGCCGCGGCGCCGTAGTCCAGCCGTAGTCCACGCAGCGTCACGAGCGTCGCGCCACCGCCGCCACCATGGGCCTGAGTCATCGCCGTACCATCGCTACCATCCCTCGCGCCCGCTGACCCGTGTTCGGTGGACGTGGCGTCGGCTTCAGGATCCTCCGCCGCCGCCGCCGCGGCCCCGTCACCGCCGCCGCCGGCTGTCCCGGCGCCCGCCGCTGCCTCCGCCAGGCGGGCGTCGTCAGCCTCAGCGGCAGCCGCCTCCACCCCACCGGCGCCTGCGCTGCCGCCTGCCCCTCTCCTGCCGCCTCCGCCTCCACCGCCACCGCCGCCGCCGCCGCCGCCGCCGCCGCGGCCCAGCGCCGCCAGCTGCAGCAGGTCGGCCCTTGAGACCACCCTCAGGCCCCCCTCCAGCGCCACCTCGCGCACCTGCAGAGGGAGGGTAGGGGGTAGGGGGGCAGGAGCGCCGGTGAGGATGTGGGGAGGGGCATTAGCACGAGACGGATTGATCCAGCCAGTCTAGTCAGGCCCCCCTCCACTGCCACCTGGCGGGCCTGCAGGGCTCGGGGTTAGGGGCGTTGGGGGCGTTAGGGGGGCAGGGAGCCAGGGAGCAGAGGGGCGAGGAGCACGGCCGTGTGAAGGCTGGGCTCCTTGATGCAGTCTCGGTCTACGTTTCCGTCGGCTCAATCGAGCAACCCTTCACACACAAGCTTGAGCTTAGGTGTCTGTCCTACTTCGCTCTACAACGCTCTAACACCCTCTCGGCCCACCCTTCTCCACCCTTTCATGTAGGGTGCTAGCATGTGTCGCTTTGCTGCGGGCAAGCGCCTGTTGGCGCTTAGTGCTGTTCGCGTTTCGGACTCCTCGGGCTTTCGGTTCCGTATCTAAGGCCGGCCGGCCAATCACCGCGCCTACGCTTTTCTCTGCCTTTACACGAGCAGCCCTGAACACAGCTCATCTCGTCATCACCTCCACGCGGCTGTGCTGTTGCATGCCACCCCTCCCTCCCCTCCCCCGCCGCACCTGGGGACAGAGCGCCAGAAGGTGCCGTACAGCCGCCAGGTCCAAGGGCCCAGGCAGGCCCGCGCCAGGCCCCTCCCCGCCGCGCCCTCCACCCCCACCCCCTCCCTCCCCGCCCCCTTGCGCTCCCCAGCCCGCCGACATTGCCGCTACCCAGTCCGCCGCCAGGCTGCCGCCGCCGCCGCCACCACCTCCCGCCGCGCCGCCAGGCAACGTATGACTAAGCTCGAGCCGCGTCAGCGACGGCGGCAGCGCCGCCGCCAGCGCTGCGACGCCGCCGGCGGGCAGCCGGGCGCCGGGGCCCAGCGCGAGGGAAAGGCGGCGGAGGCGGGGCAGGGCCGCCAGGCCCAGGCCCCGCGGCGGCGGGCCCAGGGAGGCCAGGGCCAGGCCCAGGCCCGCCGGGCCCAGCCAGTCGCCTAGGTCCAGGGTCAGGGTTTGGAGCTCGGGCAGGCGGGAGGGCAGGACGCCGAGGAAGCGCGGGGCAGGCGAGGCATGTGAGCCCGAGTCCGACGGAGGGGTGGCGGAGGCGGAGGCGGGGGAGGGGACGGGGGAGGGGACGGAGGAGGAGGAGGCGAGGGCGGAGGAGGCGGGGGCGGAGGGGGCGGGGGCGGAGGCGAGCAGGCGGGGGAGGAGCGCGGTGGTGAGGGTGAGGGAGGGCGTTACGGAGTCCACTAGGGGCCGAAGGGCCCGGCTGGTGCGGCGGAGCGCGCGACGGGAGGCGGCGTCGGCGGCGGCCAGGATCCGCGTCAGCACGCCGTCGGGCAGCGCAGCCAGGCTGACGGCGCCGCCGCCGCCGCTGCCGTCACCGCCATCAACACCGCCGTCGACGTTGGTATCCCCGGTACCGTCGGCGGTTTCCACAGGTTTGTTGGTGTTTCCGCCGCTACCCTCTTGCCCCCCGTCGCTAGCCTCCCCCGGAGCTGGTGCGGCGGGGGAGCATAGCCGTTCGGTCATAGTTCAGTAGCGTCAGGTGGGGCGACACTCTCGTCTCGGGTCGGGGTCTGGGTGGGTCCAGGAAGTACGTCCCCAGAGACCACGGTTGCGCAGTGCCCTTCCTACTGGTGCTGCGTTCGCAACAGGAGGCTAGATAAGTGGCTCTTCCACGGGAGATAGGACCTTGCTCTGCCAAGCCGCCGGATTCGAGGTGGTCAGGCGCCGCTCCTCTTGAAAAAGGCACTCTGCGTTGGGGCGAGGCAGGGATGGCAATGTGGCGGAGCGGGGGTGACGTGGCGTGGCGCGCCCGTGTCTAAGCGCGGAAAGCAACATGAGGCGAATCGTAAGCAGCTGGTTCACCTCGTTGCCTTGCGCGCTCCGGCGCAGCGCCAAGGATGCCAGGCGTCAATTCGTGTAGCTACGCTAGGCTCCCAAGGGCCTCAACCTCATATCTTGGGAATCTTAGCGCGATGACAGTAGTCTCGCAACGAATACTGCAGGTCCTTGAGCCCATGGCACAACACCTTTGCGCTAAGTCATAAGTGAAGTAAGCTTGGAATTGTAAATTGCAGTTCTCACGTGTACCACACGTTACATGTGCAAATGCTGTGCAGTCTCGCTGTTGCATGGAGAACCGCCCCGGCGTCCCCCCCCCACACGCCCCCGTCACCCCGCCCCCTCCCCCCCCCCCCCACGCCTGCTGCATTGACGCGCACCCCCGCCCCTCCCCCTCCCCACCGCCCCGCCCGAGTTTGCTATCCTGCTCCCACGCTCGCTCCACGGGCAACACGCACGTTCCGTTACCAGTACAGGCGGCTCCAGACATCCGGCGCGAATGGCGGGAGCGGCGGTGCGGGCTTCGGGGGGGCGGCGGGGGCGAGCGGGGAGGCCTTTGGTGGTGTTGGCGGAGCAGTCGCCTCGCGTAAATTTGAGCTGAGCGGAAAGAATTGTACGGGATAATCAGCAGATGATGATGTCGTGCCATAGCATGTTGTGCCATGGCGTGCCGGCGACTTGCTTCGGCCGCCCCACGCCCCACCCCGCTTTCCTCAGCCGCCTCAGCCACCGCAAACTTCAGCCTACGCAAGTGCACCTTAAAGGTCAGGCTCGCAAGCCGTCAGCTGCGAGTGTGCAAGTCCGTCTGGTGGACGGGACCGGAACCCGGCGCCGAGGTCCGGCCCAGGCTGGGCCCAGGTCCCTCAGGCTCGCAGCATCTGGCCAGCTCCAGGAGCCGCCCTGGTGTGAGCCTTTCAGTGACGTGATGCAGCGCACGCTGCTGCTCGTGCGCACACGACCTGCAATGTCGGGCCTCGCTCGTCCCGAGGCCCGCCGAGGTCCGTTTCCGCACGACATCACGGCTTGCCTATATGCCCGTCTGGCGCGTTCTGTGGCATACATATATCTAGTTAAGCTGTGCAGTACGTGAGGGCTTTACCGTGCAACGCCGCGCTGTCGCACAGCTTTCTGCGAGCCCGTCATCCAGACCTAGGCCCAGCCCCGGCCTAGGCAGAGGCGGCAGCTGCCCGACGTTTGTAAGGCGAGCTTATCCAGGAAGCTTCAGTGACAGACGACACGGTTCTCAACATCCTAACGCGTCGCTGGTCAAACAAGAGGCAGCAGGATGCCGCCCTCCGGGATGCCGTCATCATGGCTGCTCAGAATGGCCCCGCTCTTACTGCTCCTCTCCGCCTGCGATGCCGTCGAGACTTCCAACGACTGTGACGCCACCCACGCCGTGAAGTACAAGGAGACGTGTTGGTCCGTGGCGCGCGTGGCCAAGGTCACGGTGGCGCAACTCCGCGAGCTCAACCCCGGACTGGACTGCGCCCGGCTGAACGTGGGCCGAGTGCTATGTGTGGCAAAAGGTACGTGTGGTCGCTGCGATTGGCATTGCACTGCTGTCGCACCCGCCGCTTGGCTGGGCTGGAGGGCCGGAACCGGGTCGAGCATGTTGCCTTGAACCCCGCACTCCTGGCAGCTATAGCCTCGAACCCCACTCTGACAGCTAACGCCCTTCCCTTCCGCCCTGCTTCCCACTGCACCCATCTGCACCTACCCACAGGCCCAAGTCCCGTCGCTCAGCGTCGCTCAGCGCAGGAGGCGATCGTGAAGTGCCTTGCCCACGCGCCCGTCAGGGCTGGCTACACGTGCGCCGGCATCGCCAAAGGTGCTGGTCTAACTGCCGTACAGCTCCAAGCACTCAACCCTGGAGTCAACTGTCAGCTGCTGTACCTGGGCCAAACACTCTGCTTGAGGGCAGAGACACAAGGTACGGCACATTGAGTCCCCGGCGGTTGCAAGGGGGAACCCCAGAGTGCGTGATCATCACTAGCATGATGCTAGGGGTTCATGGGAGCAGGTGCAGAACATGGCAGAACAGGACACAATCACAGGAGTGCATGCGGCTCATATAGCTCCATCCATCTGATGGGTAACTAGCTAGGCCTTACTTGTTGTGTGTATCGCTGAAGCTAACCTGTAACGCTATAATCCCCGTCATGCCAGCAGGGCCCTGTAGCGGCGCCAGCTGCCCCCACGCCCACCGCCTGCTCTGGGAGGACAACTCGCCACCCTCTGACGGCAACAACGGCGACTGGCCTTCGTCCTCCCCTGACCAAGGCAGCGGCAACCCCGATACCTCTCCTCCCGAAGGCGGCGACAGCCCTCATGCCTCCCCTCCGGAAGGCGGCGACAGCCCTCACGCCTCCCCTCCGGAAGGCGGCGGCAACCCCGATGCCTCTCCTCCCGAAGGCGGCGACAGCCCTCATGCCTCCCCTCCGGAAGGCGGCGGCAACCCCGATGCCTCTCCTCCCGAAGGCGGCGACAGCCCTCATGCTTCCCCTCCGGAAGGTGGCGACAGCCCTCATGCCTCCCCTCCCGAAGGCGGCGGCAACCCCGATGCCTCTCCTCCCGAAGGCGGCGATAGCCCTCATGCCTCCCCTCCGGAAGGCGGCGGCAACCCCGATGCCTCTCCTCCCGAAGGCGGCGGCAATCCCGACGCCTCCCCGCCCGAGGGCGGCAACAAGGACGAGCCCCCAGGCACCGATGATGGACAGCCGCCGGCGGCGCCCACCGCCTCTCCGTCAGACTGTTTGGTTTTCGGGGCCATGTGTACGGCATGCAGTACGGACGGCTGCACGCAGCTCCTGAGCAGTGGCCCCACGCCATTTCTGTCTGACGGAAACCTGGTGTCTCTGGATCTTGGAGCCGGCCACGTGAACTTCCTGCTGGCAAGCACTTCCCCCACCGCGGCCAACTGTGACGCACCCGACGTGGCCAACCCGCAGCCCTGCACGCAAGTCTTCGTGTCGAAGAGCTTGGTAGCTGTCATGCAAGGAGACATAAAGAACGAGCACACGCTGCCCCTGGATGATTCGGTGCTCGGTTCGGTGTTTGACGAGTCCTGCTCCGGTGGCGTGTGCATGAGCGGCGCTGCGCTGGACGACGTGTCCCTATGGAGTTCGGGTGACTCGCCAGGTTCGACTCACAACGGCTTTTGTAACTTCGACTACGGGTAAGCCCTGCTGGGACTGCGTGCGGGTGCCATGGGGTCTTCCATTTATTCTTCCGGGGTCTTCCGGGGTCTGCCCTGGGCTATCTACTGCTGATGCCCTGGGTTACGGCCATTGTGTCTGACGCACCAAGGCCCGCCGCTCTCTGTTTGATTACCCATCTAACCGGCCCGCCCACCGCTTTCGTGTTCCTGCCCGCCAGGCGGTGCGGCTACCTGAGCCACGGCCAGTGCAAGTTCACGTGGGACGGCAACTGGGTCGGCGACGCTGTCAGCAGCGCCGAACAGAAGAGGGCCGCTATGCGAGCGGCCTGGGTGGGCGCCATGACGGCGTCTTACCATGGCCCATGGGGGGTCGGTGGCACACAGTACACGAAGTGAGTGTTGCCGGTGGTTTAATGTTAGGGGCAGGGAGGCGCGGACCGGAGGACCCGGGGCCAGGCGACAGGAGGGTGGCTGGGGACACAGGTTGCATGATCCCCCGCTCGACTCCGGAGTTGATCCCAAGTTCCGCGCAGCATGCGCGCTTACATCAGGTGCATGCCCCCTACTTGCTTTTATCTACTTCTGCAGTGACTTCAGGTACTGCACTTGGTGGTATAAGTTCTTCTCCAGTGAATGCGCAGAATACCTCTTTGAGTACCCCAAAGGTAGGCGCCGGGCAAGCAGTTGTAGCAGGGCTCGTGCTCGGTCTGCAGCCCTCAAGTCTATCTCAAGCATCAAGTCCGCCCGGCACACGCTTGATGTCGTTGCCCCCCCCCCCCCCCCCTTCCACCCACGCTCCCCCCCTCTCCGCATGGCCAACTCCAACAGAGGTTGGCGCCTCGAGCCCCCGCGGCCTCTCCTTCCTGCCGTACGAGATCAACATCGTGAACTACGTGCCAGTACGGCTTGCCAGCAACGCAGGCACGTGGAGCTACGTCTATTCGTCAGGGGCCAAGAGCAGGATGGATTGCGCAAAGGACGCCAACTCGGACGATTGTGCCAATGTCATGACTATTCTTGCGGGGATTGCGGGGGCCCTGGGCGCGGTCGTGTCACCAGTCGCCCCAGGGGCAGGCATAGCCTTCGGGGTGCTCGGCAGCGTCTTGGGGGCCACTACCGTGGCGTGCCGTTAGTTAGGGCTGCAGGAAGGGCCGGCCTACTAGGCCTAGCCAGGAGCTGGCAGGTCCGGCTGCTAAGGCCAACTGGATGCGCGGCGGTAGGCGGGTTAGCTCCGGTCTACAGTAGTGCTCCCCCATACGAACGTACCTCATAACAACTACCTTGACTGCAGGGACGTGTGCATCCTCGTTTACTGGATGGGGCATGGGGCATTTACTGGTATTGGCGTTTCCTAAAACCTTGCTTGCTTGATACACCCGAGCCCACGCCGTGCTCCTGGGAGGCAGGGGCCCTACGGTCCCGTCACGGTTTCCCTGCCGTGTCCTGCCATGTCCTGCCATGTCCTGCCGTGTCCTGCCGTGTCCGCCACTGTATCCAGTCAAAGCCCCTGAAGAAGCTCCCCTGTGAAGCTCTTCTGTGAAGAAGTGAGGCGGTTCCCAAGATAATCGATTTCAGCAAAGGAAATCGGAATTCGACTAGCTCTCAACTGCACAACCGCGCAGCCTCGCCGACTCATAAGACAGCAGCCATGTTGGCATGGGCGTGGTGCCGCCGTGCCGGGACCCCCACCGTGACACCACCTCCACCCGCGCTTCCACCACACCCGCCCCCCGCGGCCTCCCCATCCGCGCCCCCAGCCCCTCGGAAAGTCGCATTTAAAACTTGCAGCTTGGACCTCCCCACGCCCCTCCACGCTCCCTCTCACCCCTCCCCTTCCCCCGCCGCTGCTGCATTGACCACATTGACGCACCACCCCGGCCGCCGCTCCCCCTCCCCACCGCCCCGCCCTGATTTTCCTATCCTACTCCCACCCTGGCTCCACGGGCAACACGCAAGTTTCACCACCGATATAGGCAGCTCCCGACATCCGGCGCGGATGGCTGGAGAATGGCGTTCGGGGGGCGGCGGGGGCGAGCGGGGGGGCATTTGGTCGTGTGGGCGGGGCGGTCGGCTTGCGAGAACTTGAGCGACAAGTAGGGGTCATCCTTAAAGCTGGGAAAAAGGGCTGAGCCTTAATATGGCTGGGTTATGAGAATACGCGCAGGCAGGGTGTAAAGTGCGGGGACGTATGGCGCGCTCCGCGCGAAGCTTCGGGGGGGCAGGGGGCCGAGGATGGTCGTTGGGGTGAAACACGTTTCCACGCCGACACCCGCGACGAAGTGTTGCAACTACCGGTCAAACCGCAGATCTGATTTTCGTAAGTTAAGATAGCAACATAGAGCTCGGTCCGGGCTTGAGCGGGCGAGGTTGACCGAAGTCGGTGCGCAACATCGCGCAACAGGTGTGACGGAACTACCTTCCTCGCAGCACCATGCGCTCTGGTAAGATACCAGACGGATAGCTGCGTCGCGCTTTGGGCGTGGGGCGCGACTTGGCGCAACACTGCCGACGTGTCGAAAAAGTTTGCCCAAGAAGCGGAAACCACAATATCTTGCTGCGCACAAATTTGCACGTAATAAGTAATAGCAAGCCTTATCACTTGAGCTCGCCGGCTGGGCGTGGGGTGCAACTTCAGGCGCAAGGCGGCAGCGGCGGTACTAGGAGGCGTTTCGCACCCGCTCCGCAGGGGCGGCTCAGCCCAAAAAGGAATTGATTGGTTCAATAGCAGGTTGGTGACATCATGTCGTGCCATGTCGTGCCATGGCATGCCGAACGACTTGCGACCTTTGGCCGCCCCCCCCACCCCCCGGCCCGGAGCCCGCTTCCATCAGCCACCGCGACCTTAGCCTGCGCAAGTGCACCAGGGATTTTAGGGTCTCATGCTGTCAGCTGCGAGTGTGCACGTCCGTCTGGTGGACGGGGCCCGGGTCAGGCTGAGCGTATCCCGGACGGAGGTACTCGGCGTCATCCGGACCCGGCCTAACCCGGACGAACCTCGACTTCGGGAGCCCCCCTGGTGTGAGCCTTTCAGTGACGTGATGCAGCGCACGCTGCTGCTCGTGCGCACACGACCTGCAATGTCGGGCCTCGCTCGTCCCGAGGCCCGTCGCGGTCCGTTTCCGCACGACACCACGGCTTGCCTATATGCCCGTCTGGCGTCTTCTGTGGCATACATATATCTAGTTAAGCTGTGCAGTACGTGAGGGCTTTACCGCGCCGCGTTGTCGCCCTCCGGGATGCCATCCTCATGGCTGCTCGCGTTGGCCCCGCTCTTACTGCTCCTCTCCGCCTGCGATGCCGTCGAGACTTCCAACGACTGTGACGCCACCCACGCCGTGAAGTACAAGGAGACGTGTTGGTCCGTGGCGCGCGTGGCCAAGGTCACGGTGGCGCAACTCCGCGAGCTCAACCCCGGACTGGACTGCGCCCGGCTGAACGTGGGCCGAGTGCTATGTATGGCAAAAGGTACGCGATTGGGTTGGCGTAACATGTTGGTGTTGACTATTGTCGGACCTGCTATTCCGCTGGGCTGGGCCAGATGTGCAGGCATGGGCTGGCATTTTTGGGGTACCGCTAAGTACCGCTAACGCCCTTCCTTCCGACCTGCTGCCCACTGCGCCCGCCCACAGGCCCAAGCCTCGCGCAGCGTCGCTCAGCGCAGGAGGCGACCGTGAAGTGCCTTGCCCACGCGCCCGTCAGGGCTGGCTACACGTGCGCCGGCATCGCCAAAGGTGCTGGTCTGACTGCCGTACAGCTCCAAGCGCTCAACCCTGGAGTCAACTGTCAGCTGCTGTACCTGGGCCAGACACTCTGCGTGAGGGCAGAGATACAAGGTACGGCACATTGAGTCCCCGGCGGTTGCAAGGGGGAACCCCAGAGTGCGTGATTATCACTAGCATGATGCTAGGGGTTCATGGGAGCAGGTGCAGAACATGGCAGAACAGGACACAAACACAGGAGTGCATGCGGCTCATATAGCTTCATCTGAGGGGTAACTAGCTAGGCCTTACTTGTTGTGTGTATCGCTGAAGCTAACCTGTAACGCTATAATCCCCGTCATGCCAGCAGGGCCCTGTAGCGGCGCCAGCTGCCCCCACGCCCACCGCCTGCTCTGGGAAGACTACTCACCACCCTCTGACGATGACGGCGACTGGCCTTCGTCCTCCCCTGACCAAGGCGGCGACTACTGGCCTTCCGCCTCTCCTGTGGAAACCGGCGGCAACCCCGATGCCTCTCCTCCCGAAGGCGGGGATAGCCCTCATGCCTCCCCTCCGGAAGGCGGCGGCAACCCCGTTGCCTCACCTCCCGAAGGCGACAACAGCCCTCATGCTTCCCCTCCGGAAGGCGGCGACAGGCCTCATGCCTCCCCTCCGGAAGGCGGCGGCAACCCCGATGCCTCCCCTCCGGAAGGCGACAACAGCCCTCATGCTTCCCCTCCGGAAGGCGGCGACAGGTCTCATGCCTCCCCTCCGGAAGGCGGCGGCAACCCCGATGCCTCCCCTCCGGAAGGCGACAACAGCCCTCATGCTTCCCCTCCAGAAGGCGACAACAGCCCTCATGCCTCCCCTCCGGAAGGCGGCGACAGCCCTCATGCCTCCCCGCCCGAGAGTGGCGGCAACCCCGACACCTCCCCTCCCGAAGGCGGCGGCAACCCTGATGCCTACCCTCCGGAAGGTGGCAACAAGGACGAGCCCCCAGGCACGGATGATGGAAAGCCGCCGCCGGCGCCCACCTCCGCTCCGTCAGACTGCTCTGTATTTGGCGCCATGTGTACGGCATGCAGTACGGCGGGCTGCACTCAGCTCCTGAGCACTGGCACCGCGCCACCGAACGGCATCGGCAGCAGTTTGGTGTCTCTTGACCTCGGGGGCGGCCACACAAACTTCTTGCTTGCGAGCGGGTCACCAAATGCGGCCAACTGTGATGCTGTGGACATGGCCAACCCGCAGCCCTGCACGCAAATCTTCGTGTCGAAGAGCTTGGTAGCTGTCATGCAAGGCGATATAAAGAACGAGCACACGCTGCCCCTGGATGACTCTGTGTTTGGGTCAATGTTTGACCAGGCCTGCGCGAACGGCGTGTGCATGAGCGGCGCAGCGCTAGACGACGTGTCCCTTTGGAGCTCGGGTGACTCCCCTGGTTCGTGGCACAACGGCGATTGTCACTTTGACTACGGGTAAGGCTTGCTGGGCTTGCGTGTTTGACGCGCGACCTCTATCCTCATCACTGCTGCCTACCGGACCGCCCGCCGCTCTCTGCTTTTACCCCAACTCACCGCCCCCCCCCCCACCGCTCCCGTGTTCCTCCCCACCAGGCGGTGCGGCTACCTGAGCCACGGTCAGTGCAAGTTCACGTGGGACGGCAACTGGGTGGGGGACGCCGTCAGCACCGCCGAACAGAAGCGGGCCGCTTTCCGAGCGGCCTGGGTGGGCGCCATGACGGCGTCTTACCATGGCCCCTATGGGGTCGGTGGCACTCAATACATGAAGTGAGTTATGAAGGCAATTTCTGTTAGTAACAGCCCCTAGTAGGGGTGGGAGGCGCGGAGGATCTGGGGCGGTGGGGCCAGGCGACTAGAGGGTTTTGACAGACAACGGGGCGTACCGTAGTGCCGCTGTGTGACTGGAGGGTCGTGACACATGCATTGGCGCGTGACTCATTGCTCAACTCTTAGGTTGTGCGCAGCATGCGCGCTCACGCACATCACTCAGCTCTATGCCCCCTACTTGCCTTTACATCTGCAGTGACTTCAGGTATTGCACTTATTGGTTCAAATTCTTCTCCAGTGAATGTGCACAGTACCTCTTTGAGTACCCTAAAGGTACGCACCGGCCAAGCAACTGCAAAAAAGCATGTCACAAGCCGAGCACGGTGCTTGGTCTGAGGCCCTGAACTCTCAAGCATGTATAAACCGCGGCACACACTTGATGCCTTTGCTCCACCCCGCCCCCTCCCTCGCTCCCCTTACGCATGCTACCCACAGAGGTTGGCGGCTCCAGCCCCCGTGGCCTCTCCTTCCTGCCGTACGAGATCACCATCATGAATTACGTGCCAGTACGGCTTGCCAGCAACGCAGGCACGTGGAGCTACGTCTATTCGTCAGGGGCCAAGAGCAGGATGGATTGCGAGAAAGATGCCAACTCGAACGATTGTGCCAACGTTCGCACTATCCTTTCGGCCATCGCCGGGGTTCTGGGCGGTGTAATATCACCTGTCGCCCCAGGGGCAGGCATTGCCCTCGGGGTGCTCGGCAGCGTCTTGGGGGCCACTACCGTGGCGTGCCAGTAGGGTCACGGCGGGGATGGAGCGAGGCAGGTCGTGCTGGCCTAGATAGGTTGCGGGGCCGGCCTAGCTAGCAGGTCCCATTGCTGAGGCCAACGAGATAGACGGACGGCGGTTATGGGGGGTTACGGTAGCTCCGATCTTACCTGGTCATTAAGTTCGAGCAGTGCGACACTGTGCCCTGGGTTCACCCCTTCGTGGCTGTCACCAATGGAGGGGAGGCGGGGAGGAGTGCATCATGGTTTCCTTAGTCCCCCTGTCTACTGCTTGTTATACCACACATGCTCTGGATTTCGTGACTCATGACTGATGAGATGCAGGCCAAGCCTGCCATGCATGCATGCAGAGCATTGTAGGGCTCCACGCACGGGCGCCCGCCCTTTGCCCGGGCCACGCAATTGCCGTGGTGTCAGCGTCCCTTCCGTGCCTCTTACATGGAATGGGCTGCAGGGCCAGCCTGGTTCAGCTGACCAAGTGAGTAAACATCGATGGAGGCGAAGCGATAGTCTGGAGAGTCGCAGCCAGGCACGCCGACTGCCGGATTGGGGTCAGGTGCCATTGGTGCCTGGTGCCATTGGTGCCAGGTGCCAGGCGCCGACCGCCGCTTTGCCGCGCCCGAGCCCACGCCCTGGGAGGGGCCCCACAGTCCCAAGTCCCAAATGTCGTGCAGCTTCCCATAACTACTTCACAATATCTGCAGGCCGCTCCGTCCCAACTCGCCATTGTGTTCAGTTGAAGCCCCTCCTGAAGCAAGGAGAGAGTCCGTCCCAAACAAAACAGTCGCATTCACAATCGACCCAATCTGGATATCAGGGCCTGGGACCTCCTACCCCGCCGCCCCGTTCCAACAGATCAGGGAAGTCAGTGTAGCTCTCAACTGCACAACCATGCAGCCCTCAGCACACAGCCGCCATGTTGGCATGGGCGTGGTGCCGCGAGACCCACCGCGCCACGACCTCCACCCGCGCCCCCACCGCAGCCCCCGCCGCCTCCCCACCCGCGCCCCCGCCTCCTCCTCCCACCTCATCTGCAGCATCCCCATCCCCTCCCCCCTCCCCTCCACTCCCCTGCCCCCCGCCCCCACCTCCCCTGCCGCCACCGCCGCCCTCCCGAACCACGCCCATAGCCCCCACGTCCAGCGCAGAGGGAGGGCCCAGGCGGCGGCGCCCATCCGCGTGTAGCGTGGCGCACAGCACCCGGTGCTCCACAGCAGACCGCCGGGCGGGTGCCCCCAAGGGGGTTGCGGCTGGCGGTGGCGATGTCGATGAGGGCGGAGTTGGAGCGGGCGAGGGCGCGGGCGGGTGCGTGGGCACGTAGCACAGGTCCCAGGCGAGCAGCCGGTCCGGCCCGCCGCGCCGCCGCCCGCCCGAAGCAGCAGCACCGCCGCCCCTGCCGCCGCCGCTGCCAACACCGCTGCCGCTACCGCTGCCGCTGGGGCCCGCTCCTTGGTCGCCGCCCGCCGGCGGCGCCAGCGGGGGCGGCGGCATGGACGGCGCGGGGATGACTCGCAGCACCTCCCCGCGCCACCGCCGGTTGCTTTTACGCCCTGGGCCCAGCCCTGGGCCCAGCCCCAGCTCCGCTCCCGGCCCCGGCCTCGAGGCCCTCAGCCCCAGCTGCACCACCCCTCCGTCGTACGACGTGACCCACACGCTGGCCCCGTCGGGGGCAAACACGAGCCCGCTGGGCCGCCGCAGGACGCCGTTCGGTGCACCCTCCGGCAGCAGCATGTACGGTAACTCCGCGGCCTCCCCCTGCCCCGCCTCCCCCGCCACCTCTGCTGCCGCAGCGCCTCCGCCCGCAGCTCCCTCCGCGCCTCCATCCGCCGCCGCCGCCGCCGCCGCCGCCTGCGCCCAGCCGCCTTCTCCTCCTGCTGCTGCTTCACCAGCCCCTGCCCGCTCCGTTCCGAGCGCTAGGCAGGCCAGCGGCACGCACAATACGTTGCCCGTGCAGCCCGGCGGCGAGAGGCGCGAGTACATGGCATCGCGCCCCCCCGCCGCCCGCTCCTCCCAGGTCACATCCACGCACACGCACAGAATGGAGCGGTCGGGGCCCAGGGCCATACCCCAGGCCACGTAGTGCAGGTCGGACTCGCCGGCGGTGTACGTGGCGAGCACGTGCCCTCGGTACGGCAGCGCACTGGTATGGACAGCGGTTGCGGTGGTACTGCCGATGGTGCCGGTGGCGGCGGCGGCGACCGCGCCGCCGCCATGGTCGCTACCGCTGGTGCTGCTCCCACCGCCGGCCTGGGTGCCATTACCTTGGGCCGCAGTGTCGCCTCGGGCGTCACGGCCATCCGCCGCCCCAGAGCTCGGCCCGACGCCGATGTGGGTCGGCGCGATGCCTATGCGGGCCACGGTGCAGTCAATGGCGTCCACCACAAAAAGGTGATCCGAGGAGGCGCATATGCCCTGCAGGAAGGGTGCGGCGGGGGAAGGGGTTTAGGGCACCGGTGAGAGCGCCGGCAGGGTACACTGAATCTCAGCCCAGACGAAATATCTCCTGGAATAGATCCCCAGCAGCCGGACCTCGCGCACCTCGGGGCTGGCGAGTGGGCCCGATCCGTCGAAGACGACCAGAGGCCCCAGCGGTAGCAGTGTGGTGCTGTCGTACGCCATGACACCCGGCACTGCCGTACGGCCCGGCACCTGTGGTAGGGACAGGGGCGCATGGAAGGTGCTCTGGGCTCTCGGCCTGCCACTGACCACTGACTTGCACAATGACCGAGGGGATGAGGGATCCCCGCTCGAGGCAGCCCCGAAGGCTCCCCGCTACGGTATACCCGGTACCCTGATCTTACCTGCAGGATGTCGTACTGGCATCCGAACAGGGTGCAGCCGCCGCCAGCTCCGGGGCGGTACCGCAGGCGCGCCAGCCGCGACTCCCCTGCCTCTGCCCCGCCCCCGCCGCCGCCCTCCCCACTGCTTCCTCTCGAAGCCGCACGAGCCAAAGCCTTAGCCCTAGATTGACCCGCCACGTCAGCATTAGGTGAAGGCAGATGGGCGGCTGCATCCATGACGCCAACGGGATGAGCAGCGGCCAGCCTGAGGGCCTCCCACGCGGTTGGACCCCGCGTGAGCCCCGTCATCCACGGCTCCCGCTCCTTAGCTCTGCGCTGCAGCGTCAGAGGGGCGGAGCGCCGGCGCTTGCGCTTGGGGGGCGTGCTGGGGTCGGGGCCGGGGGACCAGGCGTTCCACGTGACGGGGTGCGGGTGCTGCGGGGAGGAGAAGGACGCGGCGTGGCGACGGGTGCACTTGGGGCCAAGTTTCGGCCGACACGGGTCCTGCCAACGGCACGTAACCTATAAAGGGCATGCGTGGATTAATGTCATTATTCTCACCGGTATCACAGCGTCCACTTCGATGAGGCGCCCCGGCAGCGAGCATGCGACCACAGCTGCTTCCCGGAACGGGCTCACGCGTTCTTCCAGCATATTCAGTATGCATGTTCGAAGCACTGAGCATGACGCAGAGGCGCACAGCGCCTGGCGCCGAGTGAGGAAGCAGAGAATGTGGCGGGATGCATCGCGGTCGGTTTCGAGCAGGCGCAGCAGCGGGCAGAGCTGGCTTGGGCCCGCCATGGCGCGAGACGCAGCTGGGCTTTGGGTGTGGGTGAGTCGCATCTTGAAGGGCTTGAACATGGCTGTGCACGACAAGCAACCCCCATGCCTTTGGCACACGCCCTTTCACGGCATTTTGCATTTCACCTGACCGGGATGCCGTGTCCGCTAGCAATGCATGATCAGCCCCCGTATGCTGATATTGTCGAAGAGGAGACAACGGGGCGAAGAGCCCTCGGCTCAGTCCGGCCGGAGGAAACTCCCCGGCCGGAGCTCAGAGAGTGCCCGTCGGGTTGAGGGAGTGCTCGACTGCACATTGACGTCAGCAGCAAACGCGCCTTACAGGAGTTACAGCCCTCCGATCTCCAAAACGACTTGGCAGTGCAGCATTGCCGCCCGTGCTGACTCCCGCCCACTGAGCCCGCTACCGGCCCGCAAGCTGGGAACCTACAGCAGACTGATTGCCCTCAGCTGTACCAAACGCCCTCGCCCTCTGCTTCAGGGCATCTCCCTCCTTCGCCGGCCAACACCACGAGCCCCACCAGCCTCACGCCCCTGCCAACCCCTGCAACGCAAAATAACCACGCATGCAATTGCTCCTTCTTCCAGGTCTTTCTTCGTCTCCCAGGGGAGTGCCCAGGCAACAGCACTTCACTGCACCGCACTCCGGCGCAAACCTCTCCCCGGCCCGGGGGAGAACAGGCAGCAGGCCGCCAAATCAAAGCCTGTCAATAGCGCTTCGCGGTCTTCCCTTGTCAGTGACCTCCGTCGCAATTCACTGGAGGCGCAAGGCCCTCAAGCCACACATCACATCACGACGACCGGGACCCACCCGGCCACACACCGGAGACAGCGATAAGCGAAGGGCTCGGGTACCGCCGCTGAGGGAGACACGAATGTCTCACCTACACGGGGGTGACCAGGCGGGTGCCAACGCCAACGGACAGCACCGCAACGGCTGACAGTTAGGGACGAGTTGAGGCGACAGTGCAAAAGAACTATGAAAGAGCACACAACGAGGGACACAAAACGCAGCCAAACGGTGCAACAGGGCACAGAGTGAAGCGAATATCGTACAAGGGAAGCAACCGGGCATGCAGCAACGGATGAAGCATCGGACTGGCGACTCGCCGTGTCTCTGCATCGACCATGTAGCCCAAACCCGGCGCTGCAAAGGCTCACCCAATCGGGACACTCCGCTCAGCGAAACACGAATACCCGCGGCGCCCGAACTCTCTCCGCTCCCCTGATACTGACTCTCTCCCAACGCGGAAAACATTGCCCTCCCAAACATTCCGAGGCCACCGCCCTGGCTCTGTGGACCCGCGCTTTCTTATACTCCTTGTCTCTCTCTGAATTTCGTGATCCCTCCTTCAGCCCCGACCGGACCGTTGCGCCCCTCCCTCCTTATGCGCCCTCGCCCCTCTGCCAGCGATGCACTTTCACATACCTGCCACGCCCGCGACCCACATGCGCCGTACAAACAAACTGACGCCGAACCCGGCCCGCCAGAGAAACGCCAGCCCCTGGCCCCGCAAGCAAGCCCGAAACCCGAAGACCACCGCCGGCTCAATCAGGCTCTCGGCCCTTGCCAGGTTGATACAGGTTCCGCAGCACCCACGAGTCCCGTCCGGCGCCTCATCCGTAGCCCCCTGCAGCCCCACACACGACACGACGCGAACGCACGGGAGGCCCCACCGCAACCCCGAGCTCAGGTGGACGCGCTTCCGGAGCCCCGCCCGTCCCGCAACGGTACTGGCGCCAACAGCTGGGCTGAGGGCGCGACCGGCCACTGGCTGCGGCTTGGACGAGAGCTACCTCCACCACCTCCGCTTCCGCCTCACGCGCACGTGGTGCGGGCCACGGCCGGCTCCCCGGGCTGAGGAGGCAAGCACCTGCCTCCGCTTGACCAGGCGCTCCGCCGCAGCTCAGGTCAGCGCCACGTCTGCCGCCACGTCAGCCTCCCCATTCGACCCCGCCTCCACTTCCGCCTCCACCCTTAGGTGAGCGCGACCTCGCGCTTGAAGACCCAGCTGAAGCCCGCGTGCTTCGTCTTGCCGCGCTTGCGGTCGCGGCGGCGGCGCTCGTTGTGCACATCAGCCAGGCGCCGGATGCGGTCGGCGTGCTTCATCAGGTACTCCTGGGGGGGGGGATAGGGAGTGGGTAAGGAGGTGAGGAAGCGTGGTCGAGGAGGCGAAGGATGACACAGGTTGAAGGGTGGGGGCAGGTTCGGGCAGGTGGGGATAGCTTTGATCGGGTAACAGCAGCTGGCAGGGGGCCAGCGGGCTCCCGGCACGGGTTCCACGCGTGGTGGCCCAGCCGGCCCCCGGTCCCCGTGGTTCCGTGTCCCACACGGCTCTGCTGCTGCCCAGGGCCCAGGCCCCCCACGAACCCCGCCCCACCTGCGCCGCCGCCGCCTCCCCCGTGACCACGGGCACGTTGGCGATGTCCCACTTCTTCACCTGCGGCCGGAGGAACGGGGGACGGAGAGGGGGTTTGCAGTTCGGGTGCGGCTCGGTGTGCCGTCACAACCCCTCTCCGCCCCGAGCCCCACACCGAGTCGTGCGACAAAACATGCCGTACGACACACCCAATCTCCCGTGCCGTACGCGCCGGACGCACCAGGTGGTCCACGATGGTGGCGTAGTCGTTGGTGGTGTAGACGCCCGTGTTGTCGGCGACGGCGGCGTAGTCGTGGAAGAGGTTAGCGGAGCCGCCGTTGCCGGCCGCGTGCCAGCCGTCGTCAACGAAGTGCGCGGGCATGACGATGCCCTGCGGCTTGGGGCGGGGGCGCGGGGCGGGGGGCGGGCCGGGGGGCGTGAGACCAGTTGCGGGGGGACCCCGGGGGGGGGGGCAGGGGGGCGGAGGGTATGTGGTCCGCTGCTTACCGGTACTCTCCCTAGCTGGGAGACCAAGGCACGGGCCTCTCACTGTAGCCCCTCCAACCCCTCTTTCCCCCCTCCTCCCCGGCCCCGTCCCACCTTCTTCATCATGTCCGCGAACGCCAGCACTCCGCCGTCGGGGTCGCGCCGGATGATCTCCTGGGGAGGGGCGTAGAGATGCCCGTGAGGAGGAGGCAAGGTGGGTAGGGGAGAAGGGCACGAACGACCCCAGACCCCCCCACCCGCCTTTGCACAGCTGCCGCCAGCTTCCTCCGCACCTCCGCCTCCAGGCACACGTCTCTCCTTCCCAACCCCCCCCACCCCGGCCCCGCTCTGCCGCCTGTCCAAGTGCATTCCCCGGTGCACTCCACCTTTCCCATGGGGGTTCCGTTAGGGCAGACCTCGGCATCACGTGCTGCTCGGTTCGCATGCCTGCTCTGCCTCTGCCGCCAGTCACGACCCTCTCCCCCTCGCACCTCTCTCCCCTCCTCGCAACCCCCTCCCTCCCCCCTCCCTCCCGCCTCCACCCCCAAGGCCCCTCCTTCCACCCCCTCCCCCACACCTGCACGATGAGCTGGTAGGCCGCCTCGTGCCGCGCCTCGTCCGCCGCCACCAGGCCGCACAGCTTGGCCAGCGCCGCGTCGCCGTAGTACATGGCCTGGCGGGCAGTGTTGCCGTGGGAGATGCGGGTGGCCTTCTCCTGGGGGGGGGGGAGGGGAGGGAAAGGGGAGCAGGGAGGGGGGTTGGAGGGGTTTGGGGGGGGGGGTTGGGATGAGTAGGGTGTGGGCAAGCCATGCAGGCTGACTGAGTACCGCGCCTGTCGCTGCCTTTGCCCCCGTGTTCCCCCACCTTGCCCAAGCCTGCAAGCTGTGGCGTGCTCAAACCCTCGGCCTCTTCCCTGCCCCGCCCCCTTCATTCTTCGCCCCCACCCCGCACACCCCCCACCCCCGCAGGCACCTGGCACCCCCCGCTGTACCCCGCCCCGCACCTGGAAGCTGGTGTACACGAAGCACAGGTAGGGGTTGTTCTCCAGCTTGGGGTCCAGGCCGGAGCCGATCAGGCGCTGGATGGTGCCCTCGATGGCGTGCATGTCCACCCTATGGGGGAGGGAGGGGGGGGGCGGGGTTGGGTGCTGCAAAGGACATGGGCGTAAGTGTGGCCTCAGCAAACCCTCACCTCCCCGGCAGGTACAGGCCTCCCCTCCCGGCCCCATTCCTCGGTGCGCGTCGGGTCTGCCGCCACGCCTTTTCTCTCCGGTTTCCAGCTCGTCAAAATTCCCCTCCCCTTTCCCCCCCCCCCTCCAAGCCTCACTTTCCCGACAGGTACAGGTACTTGCTCAGCACCGCCCCGTGGCGCTGCTCCTCCGCCGTCCAGTGCCGGGTCCACTCCGCCCAGGGGCCCGCCTGCGCGCCCGTCTCGTCGCGCGCCTCGTCCAGCGTGTTGAGCATGTTCATGTATGAGGGGAGCGCCTCCTGCGGGTGGGAAGGGGGGAGGGGGGTGGGAGGGAGACGGGGCATCGTTTCGGAGGCGTTGCACTGGCCCTCAGCACATGCCCCCCGTCAGCTTCACAGCCAGCATCGGCCCCAGCACCCTGTCGCACCAGTCTTCCAGGTGACACGAACCCCAAACCCGCACCTTCCCCGCCCCCCCCCACCTCTGTGACCATGTCCCCCACCAGCACCACCAGGTAGTCCAAGGGCAGGTGCGTGGCGGCGGAGCGCAGCTCGCGGACCTGGGGGGGCAGGGATGGGGATGGAGTGGAGGGTGGAGGTTGGGGTGGGCGCTACAGTTATTAGAGCGCTTCGAGGGAAGCAAGCGGCGGCCTGCGAGCCCTGTGCGCCCGATGGGTGTGGAGCGCGCGGGAGAGAGCGGGGGCCAAGGGTCCGCGAGGCGTGGGACGAGACATAACTGCTACCGGCCCTTATGCTGCCAGCCTCTGTCACCCGGAAGCCCTTCTATGTTCCAAGATAGCGAAGACCAGACCGCCGTGACGCATTCTGCATATACGATGCATGTTCTCTGTATGCCTTCACCCCGCACCCCGCAGACCGTTCATGCTGCCGTTCCCACCCCCCCCCTCCAGCCCCACCTGGTCCAGGAAGTCGGGCGAGGAGGAGTCCGGCAGCAGGTCAGACGGCTGCCAGGCCTTGTCAGACCCCTTGAGGTACCTGGGGGGTTACAAACGGAATGCGAGCGGGCGTGGGCGGGTGCTGGTAAGACGGGGAAGCGAGAGGGTGGGTAGCAGGGCGCATAGGATGGTGCCAATGTGCGGGTAAGTTTGCCGGGCGGGCTGGTCCTAGAGCGCGCAGTTGCGCGGCGTTGCGGTTCGTCTAGGTCCAGAGGTTGCGAAACCCCACAAAGGGAAGGGGACACCGCACTCCCCCTTGCCCCAGCCAGGCCAGCGGCTACTCTCCACACACGTGCCCGCTGAAGTCCATTCGTCAAACCTTCCATCGCTATAGAAGTAAGACATGAGGCTAAAGACCGTCTGGTCTTGTGCCGAGCCTTCTTCGTTAGCTGCTCATGGGTGTACCGCCCCCCCGTACCCCTCGCCGTGCATGCCGTTGTACCGCCAAACCGATCTTCCGGTACGCTCTCGGAAAAGCTCTTCGTCTTCGCCGCTGCGCTAACTAGGGTTTGCCCTGCTGGCATCCCTCTGATGAGCCCAAGAAAACTGTAAAAGCGCTGCCGGGTGTCTCACCTCGGGAGCTCCGCTGCGGCCCAAGGCGTCATGGATTGCATCACCTCGCGGCCCCGCTCGCTGAGCGAATGCACGCGCTGGTTCCCGAGCCAGAAGATCGGCCCGTCTAGGCCGTGCCCACGCCAGCCCTCAGGAAGCGTCGTGTCTTTCGCTGGGGTAACTTGGGATGAGGATGGCGCGGGCGCGGGAGCAGCTGCCGCCGGTGCTGGGGGAGCCGCAGCTGCGGCCGCCGCTGCGACCGTAGTCTGAGGCCGCGTGCCAGGAGGCATGATCAGGCTAGGTGGGGCTGTGCGGGGAACGGGGCCGGCGGAAGCCCCGCTGAGGATGCGAGCGGCGAGCGGGCTCAGACCGGAGGACGACGCACCACCGCCCGAAACAGGCGAGCCGCTGCTAGAGGCTCCATTGTTGACAGCGCCAACAACCACGGCCCGCTGAGCGTGGGCGGTGTTCGTGTACCGAGACTGGCGACCGGTAGATGGCTTCACCAGCTTCGCCATCCCGGCCGATGGCTGCTGCGCCGAGCTCACAGTCCCACCCACGCGGGCAGGACGGTGGCTGCTTCCGAGCATCGCAGGGCACAGCCCTTGCACAAGTGATGTCGATGCCGCCGAAAAGCCGCAAGACAGGGAAGAGCCTGGCAGTAACGGGACGAGTGAAGACCCTTAAATCGATAGGAGAGTCAAACTGCAGCGCGACCGCTAACGCAGAGCGGTCGCCGCGCCGGTCTGTCTTGCCACCGGCCGCGGGCGTTGAGCGCACGGGCTACTCTTTGGCACAGTGCGCCGAGGACTACGCTAGCGCACAGCCGCGCTCAACCCCGAGCGTAACGCCCGGTCGGCTCGCAGATGGCCTAGGCGATCGAGCCCTCCGACGCACCCCAGCCCTCACTGTGCCCACCTACCTCAAAAAGCTGCGCGTCGCGCGCCTTTTATCACTGCGCAAGGAAGCGCGCGAGGGTCCTCGGAGGGATGGCTGTGATGGCCAGGGTGTGGGTAAACGCACTGCGTAAGAGTCCTCGCGTGTCGTGATAGAGAGCACCAAAACGAGTTAAGCAGGCGTGGTCGCGTTGTGAGAACTGCTCCGGGGAGTGCAGAGGCTTGCCCGCCATTCGGTCAGTCGCCCCAGTGCTCATGCGGGGTGCCGGTACAGGCCACTGGCCACAGGCGCAAGCGCGCGTAATCCCGACTCCTCGCGCTTGCACCCATACACCACCGCTCTGAGCTAGCGACCTCGCTTATCCGCGCGACACAACCCTTTCGCAGCAACCACACACGCTGCCGCAGGCCATCGCGCCCGGCTTCCGGGACCCCTCGCCCAGTTTTACAGCCCCCAGCCCGCAGCCCTGTCCATCTAAGAAAAGTTTCTTGAGGCGCTGATTGAGCGGGCTCCATGGCAGCCGCCTCGGCTGCCGCCTGGAGCCCCGCCGGCCCCGCCAGGGCGGTCGTGGCGAGCCATGCCATCACCGGCTGGGCTGCTGCTGCGGCCGCACCCTCTGCCAACCGCGCTAGCGACATAGCAGCTCGCAGCGGCCTAGACCTGGGGCGTCGGCTCTGGGCTGGAGGGGCAGGGCCTGCGGGACCGGCGCTGCTGGCGGTGGTATTCGGAGGGCTACGGTAGGTCTTCAGAGTGGGCTGGGCAACTGGTGCACGTAGCTCTCACGGGGGCCGGTCACGGTTACGTCTAAGGTTTCTTACATTCTCGTGCCGAATCCACCTCCTGCCGAATCCACCTCCAAACCGATGCTGAAGCCCCCCTGGACTGCACCCTCAGGCCTCCTCCCGCTCGCCAGCAGCCCTGCTCTGACGTACCGTGGTTGGGAGCTGGCGGCCCATCAGTGGGCTTGTCTCTGGGAGCCGGCGCATCTCCCTGCCAGCCCTATGCGCCCTTGGCGTCAAGCCGCCACGTCAGCACCTCTGGCCGCGACCCCACGCTATTCCCCAGCCTGGCCTTTGTGTCAGTCCGCCGTGGACTGGGCGCCGCGGCCTTCGGCCCAACACCCGCACTATCACCGGGGCCCGGCCTCGGCCTGCGCCTCCTGTCCACGGGCCGTGTAAAGAGCGGATTTGCAGGAGGCGCATCCAGCCGTAGCGCACCTGGATCTGGATCTGGACCCAGGGCTGGATCACGAGCTGGATTTGGATCTAGAGCAGGGCCCCGAGCTGGGTTCAGTGCAAGAGCGGGAGGAGGCGAAGCGGCGGGTGCGGGCGCCGGGGCCGGTCCGGTGGTCGCCCGAGTGCCCGTGTTGGTGGCGGGCGCGGGGCCCGTGGGACTGACCATGTCTCTGCTGTTGGCCAAGTACGGTGAGTGGGTGGCGAGGGTGAGGGGCGAGGGCGAGGGGAGGAGTTAAAAGGGTAGCGGGCAGGTAGGATGCGTGGGGCCACCGTTCGGCCAAGTACCTGCCTCGGGGAGGCGGCACAGGCTGCGCTGGTCTTGGTCGTCTAGCCTCACTGCCCATTTTGTTTCCTCCATGCACTGCTGTACGGCACCGCGTACGGCAGGCGTACGGCACGTGGTCCTGGACCGCGCCCCCGGCCCCACGCAGCACCCCGCGGCCCACTTCATCAACAACCGCACTATGGAGGTGGGGGGCCCTGGGGGGGGGGGGGGGGTCAGGGGGGCCCTTTGGGGGGGGGGGACTTTGGGGGACGGGGTGATGGGGACGGGGGAGGAGGAGATGGTGTGATCCTTCTTCTTGAGGGATGAACTGGCGTCTGCGCAAGTGGGAGAGAGCTGTCACCGTACCGCGAATCCGTTATTGCCTCTGTTCGCTCGCCTGAGATTTGTCTTGGTCGGCCCGCTCGTCACAGGTGTTCCGCGGCCTGGGCCTGTCTGGGCCCGTGCGGGCCCACATGCCGGACCTGGAGCAGTGGCGGCGCTTCGTCTACTGCGAGAGCCTGGCGGGGCCCAGCTACGGAGAGGTGGACCACTTCAGGGGTGAGCGGCGGTTGGGGTGGGGGGTCGGTTGGTGGTTGTGGGCGGTTGGTGGTGGCGGTTGGCGATGACGGTCAGTTGGTGAGACGGAGAGGTGGACCCATGACCGCGGTGAGTGGCGCTTGGAGTGTGGTGGGGCTCGAGGGGTGGGGAGGAAAGGGGACGAGGGTGAGGGGATCACATGTAGCTGCAATGGGGAGCTCGAGCAGTGGGTTGTGGGGCACAGCCAAGGCTGGGGGGAGGGGGCCAAGGGGAAGAGAGATAAGCCCGGCTGCCGCCGGATAGGGGCTTGGTACGTTGAGGCATCACCTGCCACCAAGTTCCCGCCTGCCCCCCGCCCCCACTCCAGGCCAGTCCTCGCCCTTCTCCCCCGGCGGGCTCTCCCCCGAGCCCCTGGCCCACCTGCCCCAGCACCGCCTGCTGCCGCTCATGCTCCGGGCCCAGGCCCAGGCCCAGGCCCAAAACCAGGCCCAGGCCCAGGCCCAGGCCCAGGCCCAGGCCCAGGCAGTCGACCGGGGAGCAGGTGGAGGAGCGGGGGGTAGGGCTTCAGTGAGGGGCTTTGGTGCTGGCGGCCACTCGGAGCCGGGGCCTCTGGTGGAGGCGCTTCCGGGCACCGGTGGCGGCGGGGGCGGAGGCGCGGTCAGCTGGGGCTGTGAGCTGACGGGGGTGCGCTTCCTGAGCCCCGAGGAGGCGGGGGATGGAGGTGGAGGTGGAGGTGGAGGCAGCGGGAGCAGCGGCGGGGTGGAGGTGCAGGCGGCGGGCCCCTCCGGGCCGCTGCGGGTGGTGTGTCGGTACCTGGTGGGGGCGGACGGGGCTCACAGCCGCGTGAGGAGCCTTATGGGCGGCCGAGTGGAGGTGAGATTGGGGGGCCTGGAAGGGGCCTGGAGTGGGCCTGGGCTGAAGCAGGGCTCTCGTGGCGCGGCGGCTGTGTCTTTTTCTCGTCGCTTCCGTTGCCTGATGCCCTCTAATCTCAGCCCACCCCATACTACCCCTCTCCCTCCCGCCGCCTTATCGTTTCCCGCTCGAAAAAACACCCTCTCCTTCCCTCCTCACGCCCCCCCTTGCGACAGGGCTCGGGCCCGCTGCAGCACCTCATCAACGGCGAAGCACCACCCCCCCCTCCCCCCCTCCCCATTCAACGCTCTCCCGCTTATCAGCTTCAAACACCCCCCCTCCCCACCTCCCACTCCCCACCCTTCTTCCCCTCTTAATTCCACACGCAGGGCTCGGGCCCGCTGCAGCACCTCATCAACGTGCACTTCACCTCGGCCGCCCTGGCCCGCATGGCGGCCGCCCGCCCCGCCATGCTCTACTTCGTGTTCAATCCGGCGGTGGTGGCGGTGGCGGTGGCGCACGACATCGACGCGGGGGAGTTCGTGGCGCAGGTGGGATCGCGGATCATGGGATCGCGGATCATGTGATCGTGGATCTTGGATTGTGGATCTCGGGTGGTGGGGGTGTGGGACATAGGACATGGGTCTTGAGCTATGGGGTTGCGTGCTTAGGGGGATCGAGAGTGAAGGTGCCTCCAGGCAATGGGTGCGCGCGGGTGGGGTATTCTTGCCCGCGTTGCATGCATGGCGGGGCTGGGTATGAAGGCGGAGCAAGTCCACGGAGCAGGTCCATGCGCGAGGTGCAAGGTATCGCGGCTAGACAATGCTTTGAATATGTCGGGAAGGCCGGGTTGTGCCGGGAGGCCGGTCTAGAAGCTGTTCCTAAGGTACTAGCACTGAGCCCCACAACGCTCGGCCGGCTCCTGCTTCCGCCCTCCGCAGATTCCCTACTTCCCGCCCCTCCAGTCGCCCGCCGACTTCCCGCCCGCTCTCGTGGAGGAGCTCATTCGGGCCATAGCGGGGCAGGAGGTGCGCTGGGGCGGGGGGCTCTGGGCAAGGGGCAAGGGGCAAGGGAAGATCGGGGGGCAGGGGAAAAAGAGAGATTGGGCAGAGGGGGCGCGGAGCGAGGACGGAGTACGCAGATGCAGATGACAGATGGTAGTGCGTGCATGTTCACTGGAAGTAGTGGCAGGGGCGTGCGTCAAGAGCTCCTGTTTGCTGCGTCTTTCGCGACTCGACTCGCCACTCCCTCACCCTTCTTGCCAACCGATCCGCCCCCCTCCCCCAGCACCCAAGCCTCCTCCCCCTGCTCCCCCTCTCTACCTCCCCAGGCCGGCCCCGTTGACGTACGGCTGCACCAAGTACGGCCTTGGGTCATGACGGCTGACGTGGCAGACAGGCGAGCGCTGAGGCGGTTGGCGGTTGGGACAGTTGGGGGGATTGCGTCTGCGCTACGTCAACACGACAGGCCCGCCCTTAGTCCCCGCACTTGCCTGAAGTGCGGCCCCATACTTGTTGCCTCTCGTACCACCACAGGTTTGCATTTGGCCCGCCCGCCTCCCCCCCGCGGGTTCTGCTGGTGGGGGACGCCGGCCACCGCTTCCCGCCCGCGGGGGGCTTCGGAATGAACACGGGGGTGCAGGTGGGGGGACTGGGCGGGGGCCTAGGGTGGAGTGGTGGGTATGCAGAGGAGGGAGGATGCGGCGTGCTGATGCGGACAAGAGGCCCGCTGGGGACTCAGGGGTTCCGAGGGTTGGGCCGAACAGGTGAGCATCGAGAGCTAGAGAGCGCGGGTTGAGCCCTGAGTAACTCTCGAGCTTTGCCATAGTCCAAATGAGGGGGGGGGGGAAGAGCTCAAGGTAAGCTGGCTTGAGCCTGGGAGCCTCAAGCTTTAGCCAAGATGCAATGATCCGAAGTCACCCGCCCTCCACTCCCTCCGCAGGACGCCGCCAATGCAGCCTGGAAGCTGGCCGCCGTACTGCGGGGCGAGGCGGGGGAAGGCCTGCTGAGCACGTATCAGGTGGGTGCTCAAGATGTGTGGAGCGCACGGGGCCCTGCTGGGTTCAGTCGGCCACACTTTGACCTGTTACTTACCCCAAGTGCACTAGTCCCCGCCCCCCAAGACTTGAACGCTGTTTTGCTCGGCTCCCTCGGCCCTTCCTGACGCGTTCCCGCGCTGAGCACCCACCTCCGCCCCCACCCCACCCCCACCCCACATGTTGACTGAGCGCCGGCCCGTGGCTGAGGCCAACACGCGCCCCCCCCCCCCCCCCACACACACACACATAAGCAGTAACATCGAATCAGGGTCAGAACACATCAGCAGTACGGTATATCAGTGCCCCGCCCCGAATCCCCGCCCCCATCCCACAGGCCGAGCGCCGGCCCGTGGTTGAGGCCAACACGGCCCTGTCGGTCCGCAACTGGGGCGAGGCCACTCGTGTGCCCGCGGCCCTGGGGCTGGACCCGCGGGTCGCGCAGGCGGTCAGCGGGCTGGCGGCGGGGGCAGGTGGGGGCGGGGAGGGGGTTGCGTGTGTGTTGGGGGCCGGCAGGCGGTTTCGGGACAGTCGGGTACAGTCGGCATGTGTGCAGCGAGGGGTCGGGTGGTGGAGAAGGGTGTCAGGGTCAATGGCAAAGGGGAGGTGCAGGGTGAAGGGACAGACCCGGGGGCACATCCCGCGCCGTGTCTTACTGGGGCTCTCCCTTCGGTTTCCCGCCCCCGCAGCGCCGCTGCCGCAGTGGGCCCGTAAGGGCCTGCTGGAGGCAGCTATGGGCCTGGGCCGGCGGCTGGCGGGCCCCGAGGGCCTGCCGCTGCCGGGCGTGGGCGAGTGGCGGCGGCGGCAGGTCGAGAAGATCCTCAGGTGGGCTCATGACCGGTTGGCGGCGTGCTGGGCCTCGGAGCAGGCCTATCGGGGTGCAGCAGGATCGTGCCATTTCCGGTGGATGTGGATCCGGCCCTTCCGCAGTACTGGATCCAGATCTCTCCCTCCCCTACCCCGCAGTTCCGGCGAGAGCCTCCGGCTGCAGTTCCCGGCCGAGGACCTGGGGTACACGTACGACACTCCCGGCGCCGCTGTCGTACCGCACACGTGCACACATGGCGCCCAGCCGAAACCGAAACCCGCGCCGCGCCCCGTCGGGTACCCGGGCGCCCCAGCCCATCCGCCGCCACCCCAACCAGCACCGCCGCCGCCGACATCCACCACTGCCGCCGCTGGCCCCGGCGGAACGGGAGCCGCCAGGCTGCCCCCTCGCGGCGCGCCCTACGTGCCCAGCTCTGAGCCTGGGGCACGCCTGCCCCACTGCTGGCTCCTAGCAAGCGGGGGCGGCGGAGTGCTGTCCTCCCTGGACCTCGTGACTGACCCCTGGGTCGGGCCCCGCCTGCTCCTGATCGCCGACGCTGCCGGCGGCGCCGCCAGCCCTTGGATTATGGCAGCGGCGGCTGTCAACGGCGGCGGCGGCGGTGCGCCGCCGGTCGCTGTGGTGCAAGTTCGGCCGCCGCTGGCGTCGACGGCAGCGACGGTGACACCAGCGGCGGAGGCGACGGCGCTGGCGGAGGCGGGGCAGGTGCGCGAGCCGCCCGCCGGCTCCGTCTTGGCTGCCTCCGCCGCCGCCAGCGGCACAAGCGTGGCGACGGTCCGGGAGGCGGAGGCGGGGGCTTGGGCTCGCGCCGTCGGGCTGCCCGCCGGGAGCTGTCTGCTGGTCAGACCCGACGGGCACGTGGCGTGGAGACACGTGGGCCCTCCTCTGGCAGCGGCAGGCGCGGACGCTGCGGCGGAGGGGGGTGTGCGGGCGGAGGCTGCTGCTCAGGCTGCGCTTCGGGGGGCCCTGTCGGCGCTGCATTGGCGGCTGCTGGCATGACAGCTGTCGGCGCGGACGCTGGCTACGCTGGCGTCGTTACGTGGCGTGGAGACGCATGCATGGGTGGGCTCGGCAGCCTGCGGCGCGGTTTGACAGACCTGGGCGGCGGATGCAGGGCATGCGCTACGGACGCTAACGTTGGGGCGGGCAGCAACCGGCCAAGCCGGCGTGAGGCGGTACTGATGACTGGGCCAAGGCTGAATCCATCCAGCGTGGATGGGGTGAGGGGCGTTAGATGTATGCAATTTGATCGAATTCCTAGAAGACCCATGCACAAGGTTGCATTGCTCATACAGGGGAGGTTAGGGTGTTACCGGTAATCCTGCTGGCGCGTGCGTGGGGCGCGCGTCTGGTGCCCCTTGCTTGGGGGGTAACCCCATCGCGCATGAGACTAGCTAGTAGGGGTACCGGTGGGAGCGCCATCTCTGGTCCCACAGGGCACGCAGGGCCCGACAGGGAGTAGCTAGGTTGGGTAGCAGGATGGTGGCTCGAACGAACATCTAGGCGGCGGGATACCCCACAGCCGCGGGCGCGGGCGTGTGCGTTGCGCTAGTTGCGCTGTTGCGCTTGGCTAGCTTGGCGTCTATCGCTGCAGCTAGCGGTGTGGATGTGCGGGTGCCGGCGGGCGTTTGGCTGTTCGTTGCCGACCGGGGGCCGAGGATGCGGATGAGGCCGCGGACTTGCACACATGTATGGAGATCATAGTGCTAGTGCCCCATGCGCTGCATGCGCCCCCGGCGGCGTACGTAATAATGTCCTGCCAGCTAGCATCATGTTGATCAACCCCGCCGTACGTCATGGATCATCATTCCGCTGGGCACTCCGAGTGCCCATGAGTCATGGGGTGGACATACAGATCGATGGCGTATTTTCAGACCCGAGGCGGCTGGGGATTTCAATCCGTGTCGGGGACTCGGGATTATTGTCCATCTGAGCAAATAGTGTCGCTCGTGTGTTTCCACATTCCCCTCAGCAAACCCAAAACCGATCGGCAGCAGGCCCTCCAATCCCAAGTCAGAGGTCGTCATAAACAGGATGCCAATCTGCCGGATGCCGAGGTATGGGCCAGCCACTCCCATTGGCTTCAGACCGCTCACCATACCCCCGAAAATAAATACGGTCTGGTGGGCTTTGTGCTGGCTCCATGGGGGAGCTCAGCATGGGCTCAGCATGACACAGTGGGCGGCAGATGGCGACGCCCACTGTGGAGCAAGCAGGCAGCAGTGCAGGAGGACCTTGGCGTGCGGGCGGCATGCGTGCAGGGAGATCAGCCAGGCGGACAGCCTCGAACCCACCGCAGGCCCACCACAGGCCCCGTGGACAGGCAGGCAGGCCCCCAGGCCTGCCTGCCTGCCCGCAGGGCACATGAAAATAAAAGCAATTAATCCATGAATAACAAAAGCATAAAACGAGCAGGGAGGCAACGGGGCCTGTGGTGGGCCTGCGGTGGGTTCGAGGCTGTCCGCCCGGCTGATCTCCCTGCACGCATGCCGCCCGCACGCCAAGGTCCTCCTGCACTGCTGCCTGCTTGCTGCGTCGCCATCTGCCGCCCACTGTGTCATGCTGAGCCCATGCCGCGGCTTGGAGCTCCCCCATGGAGCCAGCACAAAGCCCACCAGACCGTATTTATTTTCGAGGTTATGGTGATCGGTCCTTAGCCAGGATGGCCGGCTCCCCGCTTACTGGGATGCCTCCTTAACCAAGAAAGACTGGCCTACTATCTCCGCTCCTTTGCACACAGGACTAACAGGACCGCCTCATCATCATGAGTCCCAAATGGGATGCCGTAATACATAGCCGTACCTCCTTTGTTCCTAACTGCGGTCCCAACGGCCGCATGTATCCCTTTCATCCATCCAACCCCGCAACACTCGCCCCCGCCCCCGCCCCCGCCCTCGCTCGCAGCCCCCCAGCCAGCGGGGCAACACCTACCCTGCCAAGCCGTCCATCCACGCCGCCGTACGTCATACATGCATGCAATTCCCCGCCGCCGGGGCTCAGTCCATCCACCCAGCCATCGTGCCTGCTGCACCTTCATTCCGTGCTAATCCGTACGGCACATACAGGTCCGATCCTCGGCGTCCAATCCCCATCCATCCCCTTTGGACAGAACCAACCGGTTCCCGCTACCATTGCTTGGCCAGTGCACAGTCCCTCCGTGCTCGAGGGAGATGGTCAAGCATCGCCCCTGATCATGTCCCAAGTAGAGGCCACACCAGTAGCTAGATAGAGGCCAAGATATGATGCCCGTCTTGCCTCTGTCGCTGAGCAAGCATCTGTGCGTACTAAAATAACTAAAATACCCATCGTCATTCAAGGGCCAAGGACTCCCTAGACCTCTTGTGTGCATGGTGTCCACCGCCGCCAAGTGCTTGCAACAGTCTCCGTCTGTATGCCAAATGGAGCGAGCATAGCAGTGCCATGCTTGACTAGCTTGACAGCCAGCCACTGCACCCCCAGCCATCCCAACGCAACAACGACATGATTTGATCACGCAAGCAAGTTGAAATACTTCTTGACGTAGTAGCACGAGCCTAGCGTGAAGCGGGGTGCCAGAATACTGTCGTCCCAGGACACATCAACTAGGTATGCCTGGCCGCTGTAGATGAACATGCTGCCGCAACTGATTGATGCGTTGCAGTTGATTGGGCCGTTGGAGGCGGTTGTCGAACCGTAGAAGCTGACCTGAGTGTCTGGGCGGGGAGCTTCATATCCGGAGATGACAGGGCACACTGCAGTCACACGGGAGGGGGAAGGCGTAGATAAATATATAGAGGGGTTGGGCCAGCGGGGGCCAATCAAGGTGCTCTGGAACAACAAGAATCCCGCTGCGCTGTTAAGAACGTGGATGGGGGGGCCTGCGTCAGTTGGGCTGAGGAAGCAGCAGGGTGGTAATAAGCGGTTACGGCTCACTGCCGCTTGGATTCCTCGAATACACACAGCCGCCGATCCAGCCCTGCATTGACTCCGCTGCCACGCTTCTCAGCATTTGGCCAGTGCTATCGAAGCCAGCACAATTGTAGAAAGAGTTGCAGCCGTCACGGAGATCTGTCAGGGGAGTGTTGGGGACGTAGCTTGACAGCACTTGGCTGCCCTTGACATCCGTGAAGATAGCCGTGTAGTTGGTGAGCGGAGGACAGAGAACACCTGGGGGCGGCGGAATGTGTGCAGCGCGCAAAGGAGTGAGGGGTAGGTGGGGTCAGATGGAGGGGCACGGGCGGGATGGAGGGATTGATGAAGCTCACTCAGGTAATATTGCTTTCCAATTGTAACCCCTCACAAGCTGCCCTTCATGTGGTACCCTTGTGGCGTCCCTGCAGGACCTGTTATTATATATACATAGTAGGTAGTGGCAAAACCCTGCGTTCCACGTTCATTTCTGCCCGACCAGCTGAACCAACGGCCTTGCTAGCTTCTCACCACTGGGGTTCCTCGAGTACAAGCACGTGCCGTAGTTATACACAGTGTTGAACGGCGCAACGATTAGCAGTAGCGCCCTCCTCGTGTCAAAGCCAGCGCAATTTGCTCGAGTATTGCACGCATCTCGTACAATTGTCAGATCCGTGGCGCTGCTGTAGAACAACAGGGTGGTCGACCCTACCGCGTCGGTCTGGGTTACCGTGTAGCCGGCAACTGGCGGACACACAACCCCTGAGGTAGATAGGATGAATGTACATGGAGTGAGCAATATAAGGTACATGTGCAGAGGTTTTTGTACATCCAGGAGGGGCATACGGGATATATGGCACGACCCAAAGCCGTAGCCTGTGGAGTGCCCACCCCAAGGGCTGGAGCTGAGGGCCGTCATTGAGGGTTATCTACCATTTAGAACAGGGAGCACCTCAAGCCTCTCTTATGCTACCCTCATGTTCACATGTGTGCACATTCTCAGTCATATGCCTGGCTTCCTTCGCAAGCTCGCTCCCCATATGCCTGGCTTCCTCTGCAAGGTCCCTATATGCCCCCAGAAGCCCCTCATATCCAGGGCAAGCACTTATGGCCCGCCCTCACCGAGTTTGGAACCCTAGCCCTCTTTTTGACGCTGAGCACATCAGTACTTAAAGCATGCACAACCGAATGCCAAAGATGTGCTTCCCGTTCAACAGAAATAACAATTCCAAGTTCTGCTGTACGGCTGTGATGGCAAATTACTGACCACTGTTCCTGAAATTGACCTCTTATGCCCTGTCCTGCCTTTTCTTGCTCTGCCGTTTTGGGCCTGGTGTTTGTGTGAGACGCTGCCTGGTGCCCGCATCCAAACGGTAGGGGTGGTTGGGTGCTGGCAGAGCACCATCAGGCCAAGGAGGCTGCCACTGTAACACACTACTACGGTTTGTCTATTTCCTGCTTGTGTGGCTGCCCATGTCTTGATCGGCTTGTTCGCCCTCACTGCCCCCAATGACCCTATCTACTGCTGGTGCTTTGCACCCTGGACACTTGCGGGGTTTGGGTTGCTAACCCTTGTGCTTGGGCTGTGGGTCGCTGACCCTTGGCGGTTGGGTGCTGGCAGGGCACTGTCAGGCCAAGGAGGCTGCCGCCGCTGTTACAACACATCTCTGTACGGCAGCAACATAACTTCCTTCCCCGTTCACATCCAGAGCCTCTCCCCCTCTATTTAGTTCCCACCACGGCTGCCGCCCTAATTACCCACCTACCGCTTGGGTGTCTGGAGTACAAGCAAGTGGCATAGGAGAATCGAGTCTTCTTGACACTCCTCTCCAGCCGGCCCTGGGCGCTGCCATCATTGTAAGCGGTGTAGTCAAAACCGCTGCAGGACGGGTTGGAGCTGCAGGACGTGCGGATAGTTCCCACTAGGTCAGGTTGATTGAAGTAACTGGTAGATGAGATTTCTCCAGACTGATCGGCTGAGGCAATGTCGGCTCCAAGGAGGGTGTAGTTGGTCACTTGGGCGCAGGCCACTCCTACTCGAAGCAGGTCGGAGATGGAGCAGGAGGAGCAATGGGTACATTTGTATTGGGGAACTGATATTGGGGAACTTAAAAACCAGGACATCATGTGGACAAACCATGGTCTGGTTAACTAAGGGCCCCTTTATCTATCAAGCCTTGAACTTGAGAAGAGGGGCGCCTTTGTCCAACCAACGTCCACAAATCCATCCACACGTACAGTATGCATGCTTGTAGCTATTGTAGCTGCTATAGCTGCATGCGCGCACATTGGTCCCCCCTCGCTTATTTCCTCACCACTCCTGTTCCTGGCATACAGGCAGTAGCCGTAACTGAAGACGGCAGGCCTGACACTTGATTTGAGCTGGTTGTTGTTGTCAAACCCGGCGCAATCAGGATTGAAGTTACAGCTTTGGTCTGGGTTGAAGGCGAACTGAAGGTCAGCGCCAGGTAAACGTTGGTGGTCATTCAGCGTTGTGTAGTTGGAGTACTGGGGGCACGCTGCACGCGGCAAGCAAACGGGCACCAGGTGTAGGCAGGGACGTCAGAAGTAGTAAGCAAGGCAGGTGGAGTGCCTTCATAATTCCCTATGCATACATGACATGCATGTCCTCGCTTGTGCGACCCCCCATGAACGCACCGGACTTCTTGTGGTACAAGCAGACGGCATGGGCATAGAGCTTGGGTGTGGCGTCCGTCTTCAATGTGAGGTTGGTAATACTGAAGCCGTAGCAGTTAAATGTTAAGTTGCAGGCGCGGGAAGCGGCACTGATGTTGGCATAGGGGCTGCCCATGTCGTCTCCCACGTGATCCTTATCGGTGAAGACGTGGTAGCCGCCAAGGCTTGGGCAGGCTGGTGGAACGCCGCACATGAACGCATGCATGCGGCACACGGGGTACACGGGGCAGGCGGGTCGGGAAGTGAACCACAGCCTCACTGACACGCCTGTCCTAGCTGTCCAGAAGCAAAGCTTGGCAAGCCCCATTCGGGTGCGTGGATGGGTGCGCGGCACATACACAGGAAGCACGGTAACTAACCCTGCCATGCGTGCCCTCAGTGTACTCAATGCCCTCACTGAACTCACAAGTGGGTGCCTTAGTGTACAGGCACTGTGATGGGTCCGCCGCCGGCAGCAGTGGGTTGCTGAGTGCCTTGAAGTACGAACCAATGCCCGTGAATCCCATGCAGGTGCTGTCGGCGTTGCAGGCGGCGCGGGCGGCTGCGCCCGAGTTCATGAAGCCCATGGCGTCCTCTGCCGCAATGTCAACTCCGGCCTGGGCAGAGTACCCGGTGAACGAAGGGCATACTGCAGATAGAGCGGAGGTCGGGAAAGGAAATGAATGTGGAATGGAGGACTAGGCCCGCCCTGATAGTAATGCCCTGCACACATACCGTATGGGGATGGGCGCGGTGATGGGTTTGGGAGTGGAGGCCGTGGGGGCGGCGATGGGGGGGATGGAGATCGTAGGGTGCCGTTTCCGGGCCCAAACAGGATCGGACATATCGAGTCCAATGCCGAAGAGGGGTAGCCGGAGACCCCAGGGTTGCACCCTCGCCATGACGGCACCAAGCCCAGCTGTCCGTCAGATCCAAAGCAAACCCAGTCCTTGGTACCGTCCGCATCTGAACAGGGCGTACAGGGCGTGCGTGCGGAGCATGCAAGTAATGCAAGGGGAGGAGGGCAGGACTGGTGGCATACATGGAGTCATGCAGTTGTGAAGTAAAGGGTGGACGGAGGACGGGGGTGGAGCGAGGGCGTGCGTGGAACACATACAGGTGTAAACGAATAATGCATACATGTAATGCATGGCGGTAACTCACTGCAGTCTACGCTCAGCATGCGCCCCTGGCTGCAGAGAGATCCAGCCGGGTAGTAACAGGACCCTGCACGTAACAGTAGATTGGGGGGGTAGCTAGGGAGCGTTGGGGAGGGTAGGGAGGGTTGGGGAGCGGGGTGAGTGCGGGGCATTCATCAGGCTGTGTGCATGTAATGAATGAAGCCTGCTGAACATAAAAGCTTACATCCCATCTTTTCGAATTAATCTCTAGTAATTTTCCGGTTCAGCCTAGCGGCTTTTACATACCGTTTGCGGTGAGGGGTGGACAAAAGTCGTCTGCTGCCCCTGGGAAGCAGCCCAGGCCAGAGCGGATGACTTCGAGGTTGGTGCGGTCAGCCTTTCGAACACAGGCAAGGTCCTTTGCGCCGTCCGCATCTGCAGGTGCCCGGGTGGAGCACTTTAAACAGAACACAGAATGTACCTGGCTGGATACGTTCCCCCCATCGAAGGTTACATACTAGAGCTCACATGTTCGTTCTGCACTACCACTCCGTCCTGCCCCCTGCTTGAAACCCTCACCCCCCCCCCCGGGCTGGGGTAATAGCACACACTACGTACTGTCCACGCACCGCAGTCCAGCTGTATAACCCTTCCTCCGGAGCACCAGTCCCCCGGCGGCTTGGGGCACATGCCCCCAAACACCGCCGGACAGAGGGACTCCGCCGCATCGGGGTAGCCCGTATCAGCGTCTTCCGTGCTGCAGCCCCGTGTGCTGAGGGACACACCCCGGGCACCCGTGGTGTCGAACAGAACGGCGTCCAGGATTCCGTCACCGTCTGGTGGGTGGGCAAGACAGAAGGAAGGGGCATGGCAGGATTAGCTCAGGCAGCAGCTTATTAATCATGAGCGTTTAGGTAGGAGGGGTGGGTCAAAGCAAGGGAGGGCCTTTGATGAAGTATTCACAACGCTGGATCGATCTATCCTCTGCGTGCTCAGCTTGCGAGCTCCAACAACAAATCAAGCCTCAAGCAAAGTAAAGGTAGGGACGTACCGTAGCTCACTGCCAAGGCTGGCGGTGTTACTCACCGCAGTCGACCTGTGTCCTGGACTCTCCTTGGCCCCCCTTCGTCCACTTGCCGCACTCGACTACTTGAGCTGTATGGTTGAATGGATAGATGGGCGGCAGGTAGGGCAGGGCATGTAGTGCGTATGGGTAGTAAGGGTCGTGCGGCGGGGTCGTCATGCCGTGCAGATTGTTAGGTGTAGTGCATGCATGGTCTGCTCATGTAGCACACCCGGGTGGGGCCCCAGCCACTCCACTTCCTACCAGCAGGACGTACACCCCACTCACGGTAGCGGCGGGCCTTGATGCACGTCTCAAAACCGGGCCGTGCTTGCGTGATGCCATCAGGGCCGGCCATGATGGTCATTCTGGTAGTGCAGTCCGCGCCGCTAGCCATTGTCACGAATCTGGAATTAGACAAGGCACAACGCACGAGCGGGTGGTGTAATAAGCTATAGAAGTGCTAAAATTGATAACCGTGCGTATCCCCTTCATCCCCTGTTGGTTGCGGGCTGCTTGCCCTCTATCTACGCCCGCTGCCTCACTGGCAGCTGGGGTCATCGTCGCAAGTCCCCAGGCATGTGCTCTTATCCATAGGGCTCAGTGTCTGAATGTTGGTGCCCTGAACGTCCCTGCAGGCGTGGGAAGGCGGGTAGGTGGACGGGAGAAAGGTAGATGCGTAGACAATCAGGGGACTCATCATTTCCTGATGCATGTGTTAGTCCATGCTTACCATTGGGGAAGGCAGTAGTAGTTCCCATAGTTGGGCTTGCTGAAGCACGTGACAAAGTCGGGATCTGCTTTGTTTAAACCAATGGTACCATTGAAAGCGTTCCTACGCAGTCCGCCTGAAAGGGGGCGAACAGCAGGGCAGGGCAAATGGCGGTCCATCTGCTCCATGCATTCAGTTCCATCCATCCCTTGCACACATGCTGCCTCCACGCCATACATCATCCGCTCATTATTGCTACCAGTACGACTCACACTGCCCAGACTGCACCAGGTAAACGCTGAACTCGCAGGAGGTGTTCTTGCCGCATTCAGCCAGGCAGGCCTCCGGACTGCCGAACGGCCCGAGGTATTGTCCCAACTGGTCACCCCTTGTGTTGACGCCCGGAAAGCACATAGGGGTGCCGCTGCCTGCACGCACGCATGGCACGCAGGCGGGTGGCGGGTTTGGGTCGAAATCCAAGCTAGGGGGACGGCGCTGCTTCTAATTAGTAATGGACCGCATGGACCCGCCGCACGGTAGCGTGCCTGCAGCTGCTTGCTTGTGCGTGTGATGAAGGAGTCAAAGCACCGTGCCCACGCGTGGGACCACACAGCAACGTTGGATTAGTTGGATGCATGGACCCACAAACGCCTCACTGGGACTCACCTCCGAGCGCCCAGCCAAAGCGGGGCGCGTAGGCCGCATGGACTCGCTTGAGGTCCGTCAAGCTGAGGGCCCGGTTGTAGACCAGGACCGCGCCCAGCTGGGTGCGGCTCTTGGCGGATCCCATGCACCTGGACGTTCCCACCGTGAGGCGGTCGCGCCCAATGGAGAGGGGCACCTGGTCCTCAAACGCCTCCCGCACGGCAACGCCGCCGCTGGCACCTGCGTAGTAATAGGCACCCTCCTTGCCGCCAAGCCGCCTGACGAAAGCGTGGAGGGTCCAGCCCGGCTCCACGGGTAACGGCTTGGAGGTGTGGAAGGCGGTCTGAACGGCGTGCCCTCCGGCCAGGTAGGCCTCCCGGGTGCCAAACATGAACCCGGTGGTGCCAGCTCCGGAGCAGCTGAGCTCGGCTATCAGGTAATTAGCGCCCCAATCCATGCTCTGCAGCTTGAGGGACTGGATTACAATAACGGTGAACGCGGCCGCTGGGTCCGTGCTCCAGTTGGGGAGGTCCATGGGGAGGACACCCGCTACGGAGGTCAGGTCGAGGACGCCGCCGGCGTAGGCGGCGACGGCGGCGCCCTCCACCTCCTCAAAGGCCATGACCTGGTCCCGCCCCGCCGCTGCGCCAGACTGCAAAGTCAGGGAGAAAGGAGTATGGGGGAAAGACACAAGCAAGTGAAGGGTGGTTCATCACCTGACCGGGCGTTCACCTAGCTAGCCGTCGTACAGTACCTACCGGTAGCACCCCGCCGCGCACCCGCCGCCCGCCTTCCGCACGCACCTGCACATCCCTCCAGCCTGTCGCCTCTCGACCGTCAAACCGTGAAACGAGGACATTTCTGGCCGAGTCAAAATGGGCACACTCGGGGAGCAAGTCCGAGGGCAGAGCCGTTGCCGTGCCTAAATGGGCGCAGCCGAGCGAGCAAGGTAGGGGGACGGCGGGGGGTGGGGGGGCGGGTCAGCTTGCTTGCCTTGGGCAACCTGATTGCTGGTCATCAAGCGTCTAGGTAGGTAGAGTGTTGCGTTGTCAATACGTACCCGGCCGTTTGGGGGATTGTGAAGCAACGAGGTAATACAATACCTAAATAAGCATTGGTAACGTACTGCCGCCGGCAGAAATGAAGGCCCCCCGCCCGTACCGTTGGGTCCAGAGACGTACGGCGCAGGCGGCGGCGCGGGCGGCGCAGGCGGAAGGGAGGGGGGTTGCGGGGGAAGCGGTGTTGGAGGCGAGGGGGGGGAGATGGGGCGAGGAGAGGGTGGCTTGGGTGGGCCCGGTGGAGGGGGCGAGGGCGGTGAGGGCTTGAGTGGAGGCGAGGGTGCAGGCGAAGGCGGCCTCGGGGGGCTGGGGGGCGGCCTGGGCGGCCTGCCGACGACTGCGGGGGGGCCGGGAGCACGCGGTGCAATTATGAGGGTCGAAACATATTCAAGGCGAAACGCAGCTACAATTCAACGGACAGGATGCATCCACATATGTGGTGTGGTGTGCGGGGGGAAAACGGTGTGTGACAAGCAAGAGCTATCTAGCTAGCCGTACTTACCGCTGCCGTCACTCTTCCACCAGAGGCAGACGCCGGTTCGGAACACCGGGAAGACATAAACCGCGATCAGGTACTGGCCGAATGAGTTGAAGGCAACGCAGCTCGGGTCCCTGCAGGCCATGGGCGGGGGGTCACGTGTTGGTCAGGGGCATGTGTGCCAGCCCCGGCCCCTCTTGACCCCCGCCCCGCTTCAATCCGGCCCCCGGCCCCCGGCCCGGCCCCATCAGGGACAAGGCTTGTCCTCCTTTGCGCCCACTCGCTCACGCGTTGCAGGCGACGTAGGCTGCCGTTATATTGCCGTACGTGCTGTTGTTGACCTCCACGTCGGGCTGGTTGGTGATGTCCCAGTTGCGATTGCTGGAATAGGCCGAAAAGCCGTTCGGCAACATTCCACCTGTGTCCGGCGGGCACGCATGTAGTGAAAGGGGTGTCATGCCAGCGCTTTGAGAGAACGTCAAGAGGTACTTTGCAGCGTCTCAAGCTGTTGGGTTACGTCAAGACGCACTTCGGGATCTTCCGTCATCAGGACCTTGTAGCTGTCATTCCCCTGGGAGGCCTGAAACCTCCCGTCCCCAGAACACCCCCTTGGGATGCCCAGATGCTCCTGGTTGCAGCCATACAGCTAGGGGGGGTACATGCGTGCAGGGCTTTCTGGCCTAACGCACCGCGTGCCCCCTTGTGTGCCCCATGTCCAGAAGAAGGTCCCAAGGCAAGCCCAAGACGGTCGCGAAGCCTTCTGGCCATGGAGCCGGAAGTAACCCTCCCAGAAGCCATGCCCTGACGCGGCCCGCTTTCCCTGATAGCTTCACGTTGCATCTATCGCCCGCCAAGCTCGCTTTTGTTCTGCTCGCTTATCATCAGCCGCGGTTACCCCCGGGGGTACAGATGCAGTCCTTGATACCAGGACAAACACGGTCCCTTCAAGTCCAGCTGCCGCCTTGTTTCGCGCCCGGTGCCCGCCTCCTGGTGCCTGGTGCCCACGGCGGGGATGAACCCCCTGTCACCCCTAGTAATGGGCGCCCCCCCCCGTATTAGCCAGTATGTATCTACTGCGCCCTCCGTCTTTATCGCCCCAGCCAGCCGCACACCCTTGCGGTGGGGTGCACGGGGTGCACGGGGTGCCTGAGTAGCCCGAGGGCGGGTACCGGGGGCCCGGAATCGATGGCGGGGGCTGCAGTCGCTCGGCGGGGATCGATGGCCATGTGTCACACACAAGGTCATACACGCGCAGAAGTTTCGGTACCATACGTAAGGGATATCGTTTTGTGACCGCTGACAGGCTATTATGTCGGCAGGCCGAGGCAGCGATTGCCGTCGATGCCGCACTCACAGGTGATGGTTTGCGCATCGGAGCTTGAACTCAGCCACAACGTTACCGCAGTCATCACTACAATGCCGAAGCTGAGTTGATGGGCGTATTGGTGCATCCTGACGCCGGAGGGGGGGGAAGTCGCGGCGATTCCGTCACACAAGTTGCGCGCGCATCGCCTGTTTGATTGCCGTATGGTTAGTTTGGGACTCTGCAAGTATGGATAATGATCGCAAGACAGGGCGGGGTGACACGGAACACGGCGGAATAGCAGTTGGTGTATGCGAAGCGAAGGGCTGTGCAGCAGTCAATCCTGTGGCCATTCAACGTTCAAGTAAGCGTCATAGTAGATGTCAAACACAGAACCACTGTGGAATCGGTCACGTTCTGAGTTACACGTCATGCCTAACCCGAACTCCATCCAGCTCGTTCATCACGTCCGCGCCAGACGCTGGCGCTTGCCGTCGACGACCTCGCTAGAAACCAGCAACAGGAGATACGTCGGTGTCGGTGTGTAACTTTGGCGGTCGGATGCAACGATGACACTAGAGCACAACCGCCCGGCGGACTCCCACGTCCCACCCCACCCCGCAGCCTCCATCCTCCTTCCCACCACCGCCTCAACATCCCGGACCCAGACCCCGATCCAAGACCCCAGACCGAGATCCAGATCCATGATCACGTGCCCCTGCCCTCCCCCCCGTCCGCGTAGAAGTGCACCTTGCCGTCCAGGCAGGCCAGGGCCATCTGCGGGTAGAGCGGGCTGAAGGCCACACCCGTAACGGCGTCACTGACGGAGCCGCGGCCCACCTGGGGGGGGGGGGGGGGAAGGCAAGAGGGAGGGGGGAGGCAAGAGGGAGGGGGGGGGGCAGAAGTTGTCGCAAGGGAGGGAAGGGAAGGGAAGGGGGAGGGGGGGGGGTGGATGAAGGGGAGAAGGCTATGGTGGGCCAGAGCATGCAGCAGCTGAGTGCCCTCACGCGACGCGACGGGCAAACAGCATTGTTGGCAGAGCACCATCCAGGCACTACCGTACCAACACCCACAAATCCACCCCTCGCCCTCCCCTCCCCTCCCCCCCGCCCCCCCACACACCTTGTGTGCCACCACCCCCTGCCGTATGTCGTACAGGTAGGCCTGCTTGTCCTCGGACCCAGCCCCCAGGAAGCGCAGGCAGGGCGAGAAGGAGACGGCCAGGCTGGGGAGCTGGCTGTTCTTGTGGCCTTGGGGGGTGGACGGGAATGGGGAGGTCAAGGCGGTGGGAGGTTACGGGGAAGGGACAAAGAGGAGGGGCAAAGGGGCATAAAGGGGTGACTCGTAGGGCGCGGTGTTTGTGGGGTGCAGCGTTGCTGGAGACCGCTGATGAGGTGCCGGGTGCGTGGCGAGGGTGCGCTTTGATTGCCGGCGGCTGCGGCGGCGCTGAAGGCGGGGGTATGGCTGCTAGCCGGGCCTCGCCTGCCCTCCAAAGACTGCTGCAGCATCCCGCCGGCTCAGAGCGCCCCGCCCCCGCTCCGCCCCCGCCCCCCGCCCCACCCGCGAAGGCCCGCACGCAGCGCTGCGTCTGCCGTACGTCCCACAGCTTGACGGCGCCGTCGGGTGCTGACGTGGCGAACAGCTCGTAGGCCTCGCGGGGGTGGCTCACGAACAGGGAAGCGGTGCCGGCCTGGGGCGGGGAGAAGGGGGAGGGGGCAGGAGGAGGGAGAGAGGAGGAAGATCAGGGATTCGGGGGCAGCGAGAGTGTGTGCAGATGTCAGGGGGAGTCCAAGAACAGACGGAGGAAGGAGCAGCGGCGACCCCTGCATCCTTGCTCTCCCGCTGCCCGCGCCAGCTTGATGCCCTCTGCCTGCCTCCATGGCTCCCCCTGCGCGGCTCTGCCCTTCCGCCGCCCGCACTCCATTACCTCGCGACGCCCCAAACCCAGGCGAAACCATCCACCTTCCCCAGCCCCCCCCCCTTCCCCCCACCTGCGCCACGCATCCCACGGGCCGCTGGTGTGCGTCCGGCACTGAGGCCACCAGGCGCATGGCCGCCAGGTCCAGCAGCTCCTGGGGGGGGGAGGCAAGAGGGGGAGAGGGACTGAGTCAGAGGGAAGGGGGAGGGGGGAGGGGGAGGCACTGAGGCCACCAGGCGCATGGCCGCCAGGTCCAGCAGCTCCTGGGGGGGGGGGGGAGGCAAGAGGGGGAGAGGGGATGAGTCAGAGGGAAGGGGGAAAGGGGGAGGGGGAGGCACTGAGGCCACCAGGAGCATGGCCGCCAGGTCCAGCAGCTCCTGGGGGGGGGGGAGGCAAGAGGGGGAGAGGGGATGAGTCAGAGGGAAGGGGGAAGGGGGAGGGGGAGGCACTGAGGCCACCAGGCGCATGGCGGCCAGGTCCAGCAGCTCCTGGGGGGGGGGGAGGCAAGAGGGGGAGAGGGGATGAGTCAGAGGGAAGGGGGAAGGGGGAGGGGGAGGCACTGAGGCCACCAGGAGCATGGCCGCCAGGTCCAGCAGCTCCTGGGGGGGGGGGAGGCAAGAGGGGGAGAGGGACTGAGTCAGAGGGAAGGGGGAGGGGGGAGGGGGGAGGCACTGAGGCCACCAGGCGCATGGCCGCCAGGTCCAGCAGCTCCTGGGTGGGGGGGAGGCAAGAGGGGGAGAGGGGATGAGTCAGAGGGAAGGGGGAAGGGGGAGGGGGAGGCACTGAGGCCACCAGGAGCATGGCCGCCAGGTCCAGCAGCTCCTGGGGGGGGGGGGAGGCAAGAGGGGGAGAGGGGCTGAGTCAGAGGGAAGGGGGAGGGGGGGAGGGGGAGGCACTGAGGCCACCAGGCGCATGGCCGCCAGGTCCAGCAGCTCCTGGGGGGGGGGGGGGTTGGCAAGAGGGGGAGGGGGATGAGTCAGAGGGAAGGGGGAGGGGGGAGGGGGAGGCACTGAGGCCACCAGGCGCATGGCCGCCAGGTCCAGCAGCTCTTGGGGGGGGGGAGGCAAGAGGGGGAGAGGGACTGAGTCAGAGGGAAGGGGGAGGGGGGGAGGGGGAGGCACTGAGGCCACCAGGCGCATGGCCGCCAGGTCCAGCAGCTCCTGGGGGGGGGGAAGCAAGAGGGGGAGAGGGACTGAGTCAGAGGGAAGGGGGAGGGGGGGAGGGGGAGGCACTGAGGCCACCAGGCGCATGGCCGCCAGGTCCAGCAGCTCCTGGGGGGGGGGGGGGGGTTGGCAAGAGGGGGAGGGGGGATGAGTCAGAGGGAAGGGGGAGGGGGGGGAGGGGGAGGCACTGAGGCCACCAGGCGCATGGCCGCCAGGTCCAGCAGCTCCTGGGGGGGGAGGCAAGAGGGAGGGTAGGCATGGGCAAGAGGGGAAAGGTGGAGAGGGGGGTAGGGGAGCTAGGGGGAGGGGGAAGGGGGAGGTAGGATGGAACGGAAGGGTAGGGAGCAGGAGACAGGCGTCGAGGGAAACGAGTGAGGCGAGACGGGGAGGAACGTGAGGTCTGGGAAGGGCGGGAAAGCAAGGTTCAATCATCATCCATGGAGATGAACCAGCCATTCTGCCCTCTGCTTGCGGCACCACAGCCTCAGGCCTTGGAGCCTCTAACACCGCGCAGCACCCCTCGCCCTCACTAACTGACCCACCCCCCACCCCCCACCCCACTACTGCTGCATGCCGACCGCTCACCAGGGACCTGTTTGAGCCCGAGATGATGGCCAGCGGCGACAGAAAGGAGTTGACCACGGAGAAGTCCAGGAGCGCCTGTGTGTGGGGGGGGGAATGGGCCGCGGAGGAGCAGTGAGCGCAGCGCAGCACGGCAGATGGGAGGATCTCCGCGTGACTTCGCTTCCGCTCCCTGCAGCGCCCGCACGCATCACGGCTTCCGACCCTGGCGCCGCCCATGCGTTGGGCCAGGCCCCCCCACCTGCGCCGCGGAGGTGTGGGCGGCCGCCAGGCGGTACGTGTGCCGCGCACGCAGCCGCTCTATGTCGGACTCGGCGTCCTCGGCCAGCTTGTACCTGGCGGTACGGGGTTTGACAGTTGGCGGTTGGCGGTTGGCGGTTGGCGGTTGGGTGGATGCAGTTGTTGGTGGTGGCGGTCGTGGCGGTGCTGGGTAAACCGCCGGTGCTGGGAGATCGAGGCGCTGCCTCCAGCCGGGCCTCTCCAACCCAGCCCCCGTGTCTCCCCTGGAAACACGCGATGTCACCGCCCCCACCCACCCCACCTGCACAGCAGCAGCCCCCCGCCCCCCACCCCATCCACCCCATCCACCCCTGCCCCCCACCACCCACCTGTACAGCAGCAGCTTGTTCCCTGCCGCCAGCGCTATGAGTTGGTCCATGCACACGAAGCGGGCGGCGCGGACCTTTGGGGGGTGGGGGTGAGGGGAAGGAGGTTGAGAGAGGGGCCTGACGAAGGAGGTGGAAGCGGGGGACGGTAAAGGCGGCCGTCGCGAGCCTCTGTCACCCCCATCTCAACAATACTGCGGGCCCCTCGGTCCGCACCGAGCGTCAGCGCGCGTGTCACTGCAGCCACCTCACCTCGCCCTCTTCGGTTTTGCCATCGACCCACACACACCTCCCAGCGCACGCCGCACCTTGCCCATACCTCGCCCCCCTGAGGTCCACAACCCACCCCCCTGAAACCCAGTTCCGGTGTCCCCCGCCCCCGCCCTTCCACCCCTTACCTCGTGTTGCAGCAGGGGGTTGGCCGCGCGCGCCGCTGCCGCGGGCGAGGGCGGCGCCGCGGCGGCGGCAGGGGTGCCCGCGGGCCCCCCGGCGGTGCGGGGCGGCGGCTGGTGGTTGAGGTGCGAGAACTCCAGCAGCGGTTGGGCGCAGGCGGCGTTCCACAGCCGGGCGGTCCTGCGGTGGAGGAGGAGGAGGAGGCGGCGGGGAGGGCATAACTGGCCATAGCGGAAGGAAAAGGTCGGTGCCCCAGGGGCGCGGAGAGCGGAGAGGGCGGCGACGTTGGCAAGTGCAAGCCAAGAGCCAAGAGCCAAGATGCGGCGGGGAGGCGAGCCTGGTTAGCTGGGGCGGGCAAGCCGCAACTGCACGCCGCGAATGGAAACCCACCCTTCCCCACCCCTCAACGTCTCCCCTCCCCTCTCGCCCCCCCCCCCGCGCCCCCCCCACCTGTCGGCCGAGGCCGTGAGCACCAGCGTCCCCTCCCGGCTCCAGTCCGCCCCGTGCAGGGGGCCGTTGTGCCCCACCAGGTCCGTGCCCTCGCCCCCCCAGCGGCTCAGCGGCAGCTTCATGACGCGGGCGGTCTTGCACACCGAGGCGGTCAGCAGCCGGGAGGCGTCGCCTGGGGGGGGAGGGGGGAGAGAGGGGAGGGGGAGGGGTGAAGGGGAGGAGAGGGGAGGTAGGGGAGAGGCGGTCAGGATCCGGGAGGCGTCGCCTGCGGAACCGAATCGGGAGATAAGGGTGTAAGAGGCAAGGCAGACGGCAAAGGCTACTGAGCCGGTCAGCAGCCGGGAGGCGTCGCCTGGGGGGGGGAGGGGGGAGAGAGGGGAGGGGGAGGGGGTGAAGGGGAGGAGAGGGGAGGTAGGGGAGAGGCGGTCAGGATCCGGGAGGCGTCGCCTGCGGAACCGAATCGGGAGATAAGGGTGTAAGAGGCAAGGCAGACGGCAAAGGCTACTGAGCCGGTCAGCAGCCGGGAGGCGTCGCCTGGGGGGGCAGAGAGGGGAGGGGGAGGGGTGAACGGCAGGTAGGGAAGAGGCGGTCAGCAGGCGGGAGGCGTCGCCTGGGTAGGGAGGGGGAGGGAGACGGAAAGGGGAAAAGGGAAGGGGGATGGGGGCACGTTGTGCAACGCAGAGGCGCTCAGCAGGCGGGAGGGTGGGGGCGGTGAGGAGAGGAGGCGGGTGCGAGGAAGGGTCAGGCGTCAAACTGAAGGGGCACGGACGTCAAAGGAAGCGGCCACGGTGCCATAGTGGTCAGCGTGGTGATGGCAGCCAGGAGAGGGTGCGGCGGTTGGTTGGGCGGTTGGGCGGTTGGACGGTTGGACGGTTGGGCGGTTGGTTGGGCCGAAAGGGCCGCTGATGCCGGCACGACTCTCTGCGACCGGCTATTGGCTACCCAAGAGCATTGCGACTAGACCGGCCCCGGCTGGTAAGACGCTTCCCCCGATCCGCCCCGACAGCCCCACCGGCCCTGCCCCCTGCCCCCCAGCCCGTGCCCTCCCTCCTTCTCCGCCTTCCCCCCCCCCCGTCCCCCCCCCCCCGGCCCCCCTCACTCGAGTAGGCGATCCGCACGATGGCCCCCCCCGGGTGCACGGGCGCGTTGCCGGGCAGTGCGTTGCGGGGCTGGTGGGCGGTGAGGGGGCCGGCGTCCAGGGGGTACTGCCGGGCCTCGACCGTGTACCTGGGAGGGGGGGAAGGTCAGGGGGGGCACGGGGGTCAGTCAACTGCCGACTTGCATGGCGTATGGCGCATGCCGGTACGCCACCCCGCCGGCCACCAGGCCCTCCACTCCCCTGCCCTCACGCCATCTCCAGCCCTCTCCAGTCCCAACTTCCCGCCCCCCTCCCTCCTTGCCTGGATACCGACGACGACGCCTGCGCCTTGGGCGGCAGCTTGACGGGCTTGGGGGGGGCACGGCCCAGCTGGTGGGGGGCCTGCACGAAGCCGTAGCTGGGGGGGTGGGAGAGGGGAAGGGGGAGGGGGACGGTTGTTAGCGGGAAGGCGGGGGCGGGGTGAGCGGGTTATGAGGAGTTCGCGTTGCTTCCCGTCCTGACAAGGACACGCCTACTGCCCCACGTCACCCTGAAAACGTCCAAGCTCCAGCGCAGCCGCACCAGTTGCCACGCCCTGCCACGGCCGTCAGCCAACAAGCCCGCACCCTGCATGCCCTTCCGAGCCTGGCCCCGCCCCGCACGGCCCCTGACCCGCTCGACTTGATCTTGGAATGGAAAGTCACCGGCTTGTCGAGCACCGACCCGCCCTTGCCGCCCGCACTGGGGCCCCGCCCGCTGCCCGCCCGGCTGGATCCAGATCCAGATCCGGACGGAGCCGGAGGAGGCCGACCGCTGCGGCCGGGGCTGACGCCCACGAAGCGCGATCCGCTGGAACCGGATCCCACGCCCGATCCGGCGCGGTTGGGGGCCCCGCTTGGGCCTTGGCCTGAGCCTGGGCCTGGGCCCGGGCCGGACCCGTTGCCGCTGAGGCGCGGGCCCGCGGGGCTGGCGGCGCGGAGCGGTGAGTCTTCGGGCAGGGGCCCGGACTGGAAGACTGAGATCACGGGTTCGGATCCGGATCCAGTCGCGCACGTGTACACGTCGTCCCGGTCACCGTCTTCGGATCCAGCGCCTTCGGATCCGGAAAACCGCCGGCCGGCGGAGTTCTGACGGGGCCGTAGGCCGATGCTTGGGGTGGCGGCGGAAGACGAACCGCCGCCAGGGGTGCTGCCCTCACTGCCGCTGGCCGCATCGGCGGCGGCGGATGCGTCGTACCTAAGAATGGAAACCGTGGGCTCACGTGACGCCGCCGAGCACAGCACGAGCCCGTACGACGCCGCCTCGCCGCCGCTGTTGTGCGACGCCGTACGGCGGCTGTCCAGATCCTCAACCGCTGCCGTACTGATCGCGAGGGCGGCGCAGCCGCACGGCTCGGCCCGGGGCAGGCCCCGCAGGTGCATACGGGGGCGCAGGGGCGGCAGCGAGGAGGGCACGGCGCCGGCAGAGGGCAGCGAGCCGGCCGCCGCCCCGCCGGCCCCGCTGTAGCCTCCCCCCACGGAGGCCGTTGTCCGGCCCAACAGGAACGCGTCCGTGACCTGTCCAATCAGGGACGGGCACACGGGAAGGGGGGCGGGCCGATGTAGGGTCAGGGAACTAAGCCCTCGAGCCCGGTCGCAGCGGCGGTGGCGGAGCACAGTTACCGTCGTCATGGAGGCCACCGGGAGCACCTTGACGGCCCTCGTGTGTTGCTGGACTGATCCGAGCTCTCACAGTCGCCCTCCCATTCCCAGGTCTCGTGGTCTCCAGGGGTGGCGAGGAAACGTCCCTGGAAACGTCGCTGGCCCCTGCCCCGCCCCGCCCCAACACCTTTCCGGCCTTCCTGGTTGCAAACGCCCATCACCCGACCCTCCAGCCCCATTGCCCCCACCCCTCCTCCCCACCTCCTTCCCTCCTCCGCACACCCACCACACACCTCGTAGCAACGCACGTCCACCACCGCCACCGCCCCCGCCATGGCCACCAACAGCAGGGGCGCCGCGCCGGGGTGCAGCGCCGCCAGGTGGGGCCCGGAGGGGCCCGAGGAGGGGCCCGAGAGGCCCAAGAGGGCCAGGTCGTCGACGGCGCCGCCGCCGTGGGCGGAGGAGCCGTGGGGCGATGAGATGTCGGGCAGGAGGAGGGGCGCGTGCGGGGCGTGCGGGGCGTGGGTTGCGGAGGGGGCGGGGGCGTAGGCCAGGGTCAGGACGTAAGCGTTGACGGGGGCGTCGGGGCCGGAGCCGTCGTCGCCGTCGCCGTCGCCGCCCTGGCCGTCAGAGAAGCTGCCGCAAGATGCCTGGCGGGGGGAGGGGTGGGGGGGGGGTAGGGGGGGGGCAGGGAGGCGGTTGAGGCTCGGGCTTGCCGGGTAGTTCGGGAACGAAGTGTTGCCCAGGGTGGAGTTGCGATTCCCCCCCCCCCTGCCTCCGTCCTAGCCCCCGCTTCACCCCGTCCTCGCCCGCCCTCGCCCCTTCTCTCGCCTGCCGCTGCAGCCCCATCTGCGCCTTCCAGGCCGGCCGGCTGGACACCACCTTGGGGCCCGCGGCCGCAGCAGCAGCAGCAGCCTCGGCCGCCGCGGTGGCTGCTGTCAGGGCCCGGTTCAACTGCTTGCCCACATCCAGCTGCTGAATGGGCCTGGGGCAGGGCGGCGACAGGACAGGTGTGCTCTAGGCTCAAGGTGCAGGGGGGGCCGCCTGATAGCTTGATTGCGCACGAGAGGGCAAGGCCCCTACCGCCGCTGCGAAAACCCTGCGCCCCCGACTACCCTGACCCTTTCCATCGCACGTGCATCGCACGTGTACCCCTCGTTTCCAGAGCAGCTGGCTGCTGGCAGCGACGCTGCCCCGTGCATCAGTCAAAGTCGATTACCCCTAGAAGAAGCATGTACCCCTCGTCCGTCCATCACATCTCACGTGCATCGCACGTGTACCCTTAGTACCTCACGTGAACCCACACTCTCCGACGCACCTGGCCGCCGGCAGCGAGGAGAGGTCGAAGAAGCGCAGGGAGCCGTCCGCCGCCCCCAGCACCAGGCGGGGCGGGTGCGAGGGCTCGAGGGCCAGGCAGGTGAAGGGCGCAGCGCCCAGCACCGCGGACTGGAACACCAGGGCGCCGGCCTGGGGGGGAGAGAGGGGGGGAGAGAGGGGAAGGTCGGGTACCGTGTGGTCACTTGTGACGGTGGGACGGATTCAGGCCGGATCAGGAATTGGGGGATAGAGTGAGAAGGAGGGCACGGGGGACAGTCCGACGGGTACACCAGGGCGGCGGCCTGGGGAGTGGGGGGGTAAGGGGGGAGACAGGAAGGTGGTTGGGGAGAGGGACAAGGGGGCCACGGAGGACGCCTTCTGTAGGTACCGGCAGCACTGCTCCCGGTAGCACGAGAGGCCCCTGCCCGGGCCCAAGCCACCGC